>VZSC01006121.1:0-95041 GCA_013398225.1 Steatornis caripensis | reverse complement strand
CTTGCTGGCCTGTCCTTCCTAAAAAGTACATAGCCGTCCATGACTGCATTCCAGTCATGCGAGCTGTCCCACCACATCTCCATGATCGCAATGAGATTTGTGTATAGAGGATCTGGAGCTGTTTTCTCAGGTACAAACCTGATTCTTCTCCCAGGGGAATAAGGAGAGCTTCTGTAATGACACCATTAGGAAAAGATTAAGATCTGTAAATGTGAAATGCTTTCCCATCCTTATGTGTGCTTTGGTTATGTTTCATGAACATGGCCTAAATGCAGTTATGGACATTCACATTCTTCTGTTTCAGAAATAGATGGAATTAGGAGCTTTGCCAGCTCTTTTCTAAAGGGTTGGGTGGACAATGTATAGCATGGAGTCTGTCTTTGTATTAATTTTTTTCAGGCTTGAGTTAAACAAGGGTTTAAAATAAGTGACAACTTTTTCATGGAATGTTACACTACTGGAATGAATATTGCATTTATTTTCACTTCTTGCTTTTTTGATGTCTGTGATTTCTTAATGTACAAGTTCTGCATTCAGACCATAAACTTTCCATAGGAGATACTGGGGTTTTATAATTTTGTTACAAATAAACTTCACAAGAGATGTGGCTTTGCTTCCCAGTATATTCCTGCTTCATTCCTCCAAGAATTGCAGCAATATCAGATGTCTCACAGCCTTGCACTTCTACTCCCGACTTTTTATTAAGATACTGTCTCGCTACTGTGTGGTCACTACAAATGTGTTACTTTTCAGACCCTGCTCTTTCTGTCATGTTTTCTGTGTTGAATCAATCTAGAGTTCAGATGTGTAGGTGCTGCTTTTCTGTTTCTGCTCTTTATTCCTCCATCTCCAGGAAGAGAATAAAATCTGTCTCTGCTTAAATTTGATGCATGGGAGTCAGTGTATGGAACCTGCATAGTCTGCTTCATGTCTTGGTGTCTGCTCTCAAAGAGTTCTGTGGTGCTAACTGTGAATTGGGTCTAAGCTTGCTTCTCCTTTTCACTGCTGAAGTTGTCAGGAGCTCAACCTTCTCTGCTTCTCTTGCTGATTTTTAAATACTGGACCTAAGTCTTCTGCAGTTTCCTGCTCTCCTTCTAAACAATTTCAAATTCTGTACCAGTGATCCTGTAGCTTCACATTCCATTAGCCATTTATTCATGTTGCTGTTAGTACAATTTCCCTCCTCTGTCACTATGGCCATCTTTTCTTTGCATCTCTACACTGGCCTCTCCTCTCACATTGAACATAAAGCTACTTGTCTCCATTTCCCTTGGCCCTGAAGGGCATAACCTCTCTGTGTCATCACTTAAAATCAAGGTGCAAAACCTATCTGTCTTCAGTGCCTGCAATGTATGCTTGTTTCATAATTGGACTAGGATTCCTTCACCTCTCCCTGCCAGTGCCTCACCTTCCTGTTTATGGGAGCTCCTCATAACCTTCCATAAAGCTAAGCTTCCTTCTCTACATCTTTTCGAAAGAATGCTCCTTTTTGGGGGATGCCTGCAAGAGCCTGAAAGCACTTTTAATTCACTGTACCATGTTACACTGGTAAGTTCTGTGTAACTTTCCATATACTTCCCCATTATTGTTAATTTTCTTGTACTTAGATTCACAGAATGACAGACTCATTTAGGTGGTAAGGGAGCTCTTCAGATTGTGTAGTCTGGCCCCACTGTTCAAGCAGTGTTAACTACAGCATGTTGCCCAGGATTGTGTCCAGTCAGGTTGTGTTTTAGTTTGTGCCCATTGTCCTATCACTGGGCACTATTGAGAGGAGGTTGGCTCCTTCTTCTTTATTGCCTCCCATCAGGTATTTATATGTGTTGATAAAAACTCTCCCCATCTTCTCCACACTCAACAGTCCCAGCTATCTCAGTCTCTCCTCATATGAAAGATTGCCCAGTCCCTTAATCATTTTTGTGGACCTTTTGCTGGACTCACTCCAGTACATCCATATCTATCTTGTGCTGATGAGCCCAGAACTGGACACAGTATTCCAGATGTTGCCTCAGCAGTGCTGAGGAGAGATGAAGGATCACCTCCCTTAACCTGTTGGCAACAATCGTCCTAATGCAGCCTGGGATGCTGTTGGCTGCTCTTGCCGTGAGGGTGCATCACTGGCTCATTGTCAGCTCATTGTCAGCCAGGACCCCATCCATTCAGCCAGCTTTCATTCCACCTCCTGGTCTGCCTGTCTAACCCATACTTTGTCAGGTTGCCTATGAGGATGTTATGGGAGACAGAGTCAAAACTCTTACTAGAGTCTTAATATATACAGTTCTGTACTTGTCCACCAAGCTAGTCATCTCACTGTAGAAACTATGAGGTTGGTTAAGTATGAGTTCCCATTTGTAAATCCATGTGGACTACTTCCTATCACCTTCTTGTCCTTTGTGTATCTGGAAATGGTTTCCAGGATTACATGCTCCATCACCTCCCAGGGACTGATGTGAGGCTGACTGGCCTGTTATTTCTTGGATCTTCCTTCCTGCCTTTCTGAATGTTTTAGGATGAGGGGCTTTCCTTTTTATTCTTTGTACTGTCAGTCTTGATCCATGTTTACATCTTCTACACACTATGGTAATGTAATTGTTACACAAAGCATATGATTCTCTGTTTCATTGGTAATTTTAAGCTATACAGATGCAAACTGGGAAATAGAATTTGCAGCCCAAAGTTCTGCTTCTAAAACTCAGACCTCTACTATGTCAACTAATGAGTACTTTGTAAGATAGAAAATAGTGTGACAGAGTATCGTCTCACTGCTGATCTCTATAGATAAGTAATTCCATTGTGCATGTTTTCCTTGGGGGTTATAGCTTTCTAAACTTGTATTTGTATTATTTCTCTGTTCCAGGCCGAAATGAGCTGATTGCCCGCTATATTAAGCTGAGAACAGGGAAAACACGCACAAGGAAACAGGTAAGGCTAAAGTTTTCCCTGTAAACATTAGCTTCTCTGGACTACTAGACATGACGAGGGCTTATGAGAGCAAAACCCTTGCTGTTCACTTGCTATTAGTTTCTGGCTTTACTGGAAAGAGGCTGGGATAAGCTGGTTGCTAGGAATGGGAATTTGGGAATGACAGTCCGTGCTATGCTGGACAAAGTACTGAGCAACCTAGACCTGCTTTGGGTAGGGGGTTGGTGGATGACATTCAGAAGTTCATTCAAACCTAGATTATTCTATGATGCATTTTGGCCAACATTAGGTATGGGGAAGTTCTGAGAGTCATTATATGGCAGCCACGGATATGGAATATGGGTTTTCCCTCTTCCAAGAGGAGGCCAGGATGGGGAGCAAAGAGATTAAAACTCAGTCCTTAGATTTAAGGTGAGTTCTGTAGTTCTAGAGGAAGTCTCTGGCTTGATAAAGCTGTTTGAATTGGAAAAGGATTTAAATGGCCCATCCTTGCTGGTCCTCCACCTCATTTCATGACACTGAAGTTATGTTCAGGAAAACATCTCATTGCTACCTCAACCCTGCCTCCCCCCCAACCCTAAATAACTCCCTGTTGCACACGGTGCCTAAAGTATGTTTACTTCTGCAAGCAGCTACCAAGTACTCCTCTGGAATGAAGATGGATTTTGTCTTCCAATGCAGGTATCTAGTCACATCCAGGTCCTGGCAAGGCGGAAAGCTAGAGAGATCCAAGCCAAGCTCAAGGTATGATGGGTATCCTTTAAAGTATCACCCAAGGCCCCTGAGTCAGCCGTTCCCTCCTCCCATTCCCTCTTTGAATAGCCTTAAAAAAGGACAAGATTAGTCACTGAACTGTAGTAAGCTGGGGAGGAAAAGGTACTTCCCAGGAAGTGTTGTGCAAACACTTGTATTGTTGTAGCTCTGTGACGTCTGCAGCAATTCTATTTAAAGAATAAAGAAATAATAACTTCAAATTTTATGTGTCTGATTCCTACCTCTTGTTTATGCTGCTGTCATCCAAGTCTGAAAGATCCTTAGACTTGAGGGTATGCAAAGAGTGTTTACTTGAGGAGTGATTTATGGTTTACAAATGCTGACCAGTAATCAGTCCCTGGTGTTGTGGCTTTGGGAAAGGGTAGCCTTACAATTACAGCAGTGCTAGTTCCACCTCTACTAGTGGTGGTGATGTAGAGTTGTCTGTAAGAAAGTGTTCTGAGTTGGCATAACCACTGAGAGGGAGCAATAAATCCAGCTGGCATCTTCTCAGGTAAAATGGTGCTAGCTGAGTAGGCATTGCCCCCTGATGAATTCAGAACTGGTTTGAAGAGGCCTGGGCTAATGAGAAAGAAAATGGTTGGATACTTGCTTGAGCAAATCTGTGTTTTCCTTTCTATAGAAAGAGCTCTGAGATCATGCTAATGAACTGATACCTCTTGACATTTATTTCCACTCAGATTTGAAGCAGGGAGATTGTTTATGTGCTCAGACTGAATTGCCAGAAATGTCAAGAAGGTAAAGTTCATGGGTGACAATCACATATGTGAGATCCAGTCCTTATTACATATTGCTGAGACAGCCAGAGAAGGAAGGTGCATGCTGACCTTCCTGATTTAATGGCAATAAGTGATATGGAGGGAAGTGTGTTTGCTTCCCTGATCTTCCATGCTTCAGGTGATGACTAGGATCTTGACAGCCCAGTCCGGCCTTGACTGTTGAATGGATGGCTGTTAGCATGTGCTTCCTCTTGGCTGTCTGGGCAACTCCTTACTGGGCACCAGGAGAAGTGGACTGTCTGTGAGCGAACTGTTGGCAGTCAGTCAGTCTTGACCAGTGCTGAAGTGCATGCACCTCTTGCAAGCAGTGATCACCTCTAAGTCATGACTGCATCCCCCACATCCTGTACCCAGGTCCATTTTAGAAAACGGTGTTGTGTCTGTCATTAGCCTGTTGTGTTTCCAGCTGCTCTGATAAAGTGAAGGAGCCACAAATAACAACTATCTAATTCAGTGCTTCTAGGTAGGGGTGCCTAAGCTTGAAACCTGTGGTGCTCATAAGTGGTCAATTCAGGTGGAGGCCTGCTTGAGAGGCAAGTTAGAGCAAGTAGGAAACAACAACTGCCCAGGGTGTTAAAAGATTTAGTGCTGCTTATATCTGTAACTTTGATTCCATTCCTTGCATGTCACAGCTCTGGGATTTGGCAATATTGAAAAGCCAGTCAGCCAACCCTGTTTCTGCTTAGCACACAGGAGCTGGCCGTTTTTGTTCTCAGGGAACAAAGGTGTCTCAGGGAGCTCCACAGAGCCATTGGTTGTTCTCCATTCACATCACCCCAGGCCATGCTGTGAGCTCTGCCCAGCTGCCTGCAGTGGACCATTCCCCAGTACCAGACTGTTCCTTTCTGCCTGCAGAGGCAAGTCTGCAGCACTGATTCAACTCATTTACTTCTTTGGTTTTGCTAGTCATTTTCATAGAGCAAGGAAATAAAAATCACAAAAGCTGGTGCCCTTCTAAGTTCCTGCTGATAGCTGTGTATACTTCTATCACTGTTCATTTTCCATAGTGAGTATATTTTTTCATATTTATATCCTAGAGATCAGAGTAGCTACACACTGACTTTTCAGAGCAATTCCTATAATACTACCGTCTCCACACAAATTGGTGTGTCTTCTCTAAGTGTGCACTGTGCCTATAACATCTAGAGGTGGGAAATTAGAGTAAAGGTCAGAGAAGAATCTGTTCCCAGAAGTTTTCCATGTTCTGGGTGGCTAATAGCTATCACCTGTACTAAGGAAAAAGAGAGAGACTGTGGTGATATTACTATTATTACGTGTTTTGAGAATAATAAAAGAAAATACAAATACTGCAAGTATTTGGTAAAAGTTTTTGTTGCTGCTTGTTTTTTTAAAAACCGGAAACACGACACAAATGAATACAGAACTGTTAGCTGAAAGAGAAAGGAGATATCTTTTACAAAAACATGCTTTTTCCAGCAGTCTGTCAGGCATTTAAACAAGACAGATAACCACAGTGGGTTAATGGATAAAATATTTTCCCTTCTTTATTGTTCTTTTTTTTTTTTACTTTAATATTTCCACAAGTAAATGCTTCTTCCCCATAAACTCATGTACAAACTCAGGTAGATAAATATGATTTTTCCAGTGAGAAAGTAAGGGGAGGAAAAAAATCCTGTTCTGCAATAGTAACTGGGAAATGGTCCTTATGTGTGTCATGAAAAAACAGAAAAGAACCCCTACCCTTAAAAAAAATGTTGTAGGTAAGTCTTAAAATATTCCCTAAAGCATCATTTAAAGTGGATTCTGAAAAAATTTCCCATAGCTTTGGAGAATCTTAGGAACTTTCTCAGCAGTTATAATGTTTCCCTTCCATTCACTTGAATGGTACTAACAGGAGTCACAGATACTATCAAAAAGAAGATATGTACATTTTGCCCATTCCTACTGGTGATTCTACTTACATGTTATCATTTATTCTTGAGCTTTTGTTATGCCTCTTCAAAATGTTTTTGTGTTAGACACATCAGAATCCCTGGACTTTGGACTTTAGAATACCGTAGAGAAAGTGGAGGGGTTAGAAAGGATGTAGACCCAAGGGTGAGGACTTCCTGCAGTTCAATGAATGCAAGTGGGAAGTGAGAATTCCTGGAGACAGCAAGAGCATACCTCTTTCAGCAGTTTCTCCAAGCCGTGAATGCATCTGTGGCATTGCCATTATAATGTCACAGATAAATGTGGAGTGTTGGAAGGAGGAAGATTAATTGTAGGGGATGTATGAGGAAAGGCACTATGTGGGGAAATGCTTCTGTTTGTCTGTTTTTTCCTTGGAAGAAGAAATGAAGAATGCTATTTGTTTTAAACATACATCAGACCTGTTGCACTGTCATTGCCTGTAAAAATGTCTGCAATTCTACAGCCCTGTTAAAATACAAAAGCAAATATTTTTGCATATGTGCCCTGGGAGGTTATTAAGGTATCTGATTTCCTCAGGGATGGGAATAAAATGACCAACTCTACCTGAGACTAAAACAGGCCCAAATTGAGTAGCCTCCTTTTGTGAGCTTGTTTTTAGAGGGTTTTTTGGATAAGCAAGAGTCTTTCCTGTTGAATATTTTTACCAATTATTAAAACAGAAGAGTCAACTAGGATTGTACTTCCCATAACAAAACATTTCAGCTGTGTGGCTGAAAGTCTTCAGACAGAAAGGATAAATGCTTAGCAGTCTCTAAAAGAGTGATCCCAGCATTTCAGAAACGACGATTAGTCACATCTGAAGCTATAGTCATGGGTGAAAGACTTACATGTTTTGAAGAGTTTTTAGGACAGTTACTGGTGAGTCTGCTGCCCAGGTTTTCAGAGATGCTTGTTCCCTACAAAGATTGTCATCAGTAATCCAGGTTATGCAGCATTAGACCAGGCAACTTGTTTATCATTATAATAATTCTGTTTTTTCTCTTTCTACTGTTGCCCATAGGATCAGGCAGCTAAAGATAAAGCCATGCAGAGTATGGCTACAATGTCATCTGCCCAGATTATCTCTGCAACTGCCTTCCATAGTAAAATGGCCTTGCCTGGTCTCCCACGACCAGCCTACCCTGCTGTTTCTGGGGTGAGTGAATCATGTGTTGGAGGAGTTGGGCTGAAGACACTTGAGTATTTGAAAGGGTGTTGGGATCTGCTCAGGAAAATCCTGAGAACATCAGAAAGAATGGGCCAAAAGGCATTGTCTCTGTAGAGCAAATCTGACATATGACTTCAACAGTTTGGGTCTGATTCTTTGCTCACACTGATGTAAACCAATAGTTTCACTATATGCTTTGTTTAAAATATACAAGTGAGAGAACAATCAGATCCTTTGGGTTTTCAGCTGCCTGAAATATTTTTAGGTGTCTGTATCACTTTCTTAGTCCAGGATCTTGTTGGATTAAAACTGTGTGGGCCATCCTGACCTTCCTCGAGTTTCTCATTCCCAAGCTTATCCTGAGTGCTTAAATCACAAATTGATGGTCCTTATATAAAATCCTTAATAGAGGAGGCCTGTCAGCATCCCCTAACCTTTGAGTTGGGCCTGGTGAGCTTTTGCTGAGCATTGATTTCTGTCAAAATACCGGAGCATTCCTGGGGAAATTGATCCTTCCAAGACAGAGAGCATCATTAAAGCTTTGGAGACGGAGGCTCAAGGTGCATACATAGTATTTAACATTAAAAACCACTGTTGGGTCAGTTGCTTGCATATCACTAGTAGTAGTGTGTACAAAGAAAACAAATACCAGTCAGCACCTCCACGAGGATGAAACCAGGAAGGTAGAAAGATGTAGCTCAGTCACATCTTTAAAAGTCTATGAGCTGGAAGTTTCTTTCCTCAGAAAGAAGTAAGCCTCACTTTTAATCTCTGTCCTAAGAGTGATGACTTTTGTCTGTATGTTATTCTCTTGCAGTTTTGGCAAGGAGCTTTGCCAGGCCAAGCTGGATCTTCCCAAGAGTGAGTATTCCTTCATGTGCACATCCAAAGCAGGTGCTTCTGCTGCTTTGTTTTTGCTGCCTGAGCAACACCATTAGATATTACAAGATTTATAAAACTATTACAAGCTATTATTTATTACAACTGTTACAAACTATTACTTAACTATTACAGGATTTACAAAACACTAAGATAATGTAGTCTTTGCTCTCAGACAGATTCCCTGATCATGGATCTGAGACTTAAGGCCCATGGTTGAAGACAAAGTGGGTCATGTGAGAATCATAAAAAGATAAAACCGTGTGTCTTCATATGGTGCTTTCAATATGCAATACACCCCTTTAATGTGTCCCATGACTCAAGCAGCCTAATATGGGTTATTTTAGGGAGCTGCTGCATCTAGCAGCCTGATAGAGGCGAGGCTGCTGCAGCTCCATGCTCCCAAGCTCAACTAGTAGCGAGGCTAAGTATGTGTTCCTGATAGGCGCACACACAAATATGCATATACATTACATATATACACAAGGCTGGCCACACAGAACAGCACAGACAGACAACACTCAGCACTCAGACAAATACAAACAACACCAACAGCCTCATCCTGTACCCCTCTCTGGCTGATGAGGGTGAAGTTGTGTTAATGTGAAATACACGACTCCGGATCCATCCAGTAGCTGTCCTAGCATCCTTTGTGTTCCTGTGTGCTGGCACCCAGGCACGTGAGCCCCTGAGGCCACAGCCCCACTCCAGTTGCCAGTGCAGGCACCCCACTCACACAAACACGCATGCATGTGCACAAGCACACACACACTATGAATCTCTTCCATAACTGGGCTTAGATACACAGTCCACCAGGTAGCTGGATTTTGCTTTCCCCAGGTTGCTTCCCACAGAGAAACACACACAGACAAACTCCTCTTTCAGTTGACTTCCAGACTCCACAGTCTTTCTGTCATTTGGCCTGAACTTCTTGGTCCCTCTGAAAGCATCCTTGCCCCTGGAGACACACACCACTGGCCCCCAAACCATCTAATTGCTGGCTTGTCTGGCTTGATAATCGCTAGTGATCACACCCTCACTTGCTGCTGGCACTCCAGAAACAAACAAAAACAAACACACACGTACACACAGAGAACTGAGAGCTCCTTGTGCAGAAAACAATTAGAAATAGAATTTAGTGACAAAATAGGACAGACTGTACTGACAAGGTGTAGGGCATGGACGGACAACTGTATGACCTTACATGTGACTGGCACCTTTATCACCATATTCTCCCTAAACATTCCCGTAATAAATCTTGTGCAATACCAAAATGATCTTCCCTTGCATTCCATAGTGCATCCCATACCATCTAGGCAGTAACCCCCTCTGTTTGTGAGGTGACTGGTTTGTGTGCCTCTCCCCAGCCGTCTCACTGGGTTGGTTTCACACCAATGGGGTTGATGGGTGTCCTGTGACAGCCCTGGCAGGGCCTCTATTTCTCTAACTGGGTTACTGGGGCTCCCCCGCCCTCATCTGGAGATGAGCCTTTGATGGGCTGATCATTCACCAGTGATGGCTCTGGGTGCAGTTGTGTCAGAGTATTATTGAAGTTGCTCTGCCTGCCGTTGTTCCTCTGTGCTCCTTTGTATGGGGACGCCTATTTATCACATAACCTAACAGAAGCAATTTAAGCCAACTTAAGGACAAGCAGCTGGAGGTGAGTATGTTCTTCAGAAAGGCATGTGTTCCTGCTCTCTTGTGGTGCTATTGCTTGTGTTTGTGGAACAGATCAGGGAACAGATACTATTAGAATTCCTTGTGGGGAAAAATGGTTACTAAATGAATGTAAACCATCCTAGGAGAAACAAAAAGTAGATTTTATGCCTTTAGCTTGAAAGTGAGCAAGGAAGCATCAGTGTGAGATGTTCTTTTAGAAGCTTGAAGTATCCGCACCCCTGATGTCAGATGATGTCTCCAGATCCTGTTTTTTCTTACAGGGGTGTTAAAATGGTGCTGAGCTGACTTTAAAGCTAGATTCAGTTGTGAGTGTTGAACACCTCTGAATCTAGGCCTAAAAATCTGAGGCATCCAGCCCAGACATATATCCACTTGCATAAATTTAAATCTATCTGTGGTTGAAAGAAAATGATAAACGGATGGGCACCAGTGTATTGACAGGCTGGTAAGTATCTCAGTAACAAGTTTGCAGGCAGAGCCTGCTGAATACCTGCAGGGAGATTGTATTCAGTCCAGTCCTGGCCCCTTACTGTTTTTTGATTCTGTCTCCATGACCCTGTCTTGCTCACACAGAAAGATAATTTTCCAAAGACACATGCCACTTTCTCCCTCAGGAGAAATACTTGATCTAATTTGCACAAACAGTTGGTCAAGAGTGGTTTGTTTGGTTGGGTTTGGTTTTTTGTTAACCATCTCTCTTTGTGTACTTCTGTAGTGTGAAACCTTTTTCTCAACAACCTTATGCTGTACAGCCTCCATTGCCATTACCAGGTAGGTAAGGAAATGTAGTTCCTTGCTTTGAAATTATATTCCAAATTCAAAAACAGCCAACACTTTTCAAACTTTTAAAATAATTTTTCTTAAAAATATTTTAACCTATGGAAATATTTCAGGGAGCCCAAAATTAACTTTTATGTAATTTCCCCTTATCACCAGTTTCCATCCTTTTGCTGAGAGTGACGAAGCTTTTTAATTTTGTTTTATTTTAAAAAACATTTTTTCCTGTTTTAGGTTGATTGTTTTGGCGTTATTTTTCCTCCTGGCTCAGCAGAAATTAAAAGTTTACCTATCTCTACAGTTCTTCCACTATGCTGCATGTACTAGAACACTGTTTTCTATCATAACATGATTGCCTTTCCAATTTTTCATTAAGTGGAACAACGAATGTCTTTTTCTTCTCAGTTTTCCCAATTTGAGAGGTTAATGGTCATGTTAGTGGCGATTCTTCATTCTGATGCTCATTTAGGGTTCAATCTAGGTCCTCTTAAAGTTGCTGAACATGTTTTCTTTGGTGTCAAAATCAGGTAAGTTGTCTTTTACATCATTACCAACCCTGACAGTTCTGTCTTAGCAGAGGGTAACTGAAAAGCCATTTAGAGCACAGGTAGAGTGAGGACCTTGTGAATGATGTTTTTGCATGATGACTGAAGTCATAAGAAAATGTAATTAGTCAGCTTTGACAACACGTGCTCTACTGGAAAGATACTACCAACTATTCTCTTTCTAAATCTTGTAATATAAATCCTGTGTGCTTAGGGTTTGAGTCTCCTACTGGCCTCTCGCCTTCCCCATCAGCACCAGCTTGGCAAGGACGAAGGGTTGCTAGCTCCAAACTTTGGATGTTAGAATTCTCTGCATTCTTGGAACAACAACAAGACCAAGACACAGTAAGATACACACCTGACTTCCACCCCTCGTTAATTTTTGGTCTTCTGGTAGCTCCTGTTCATCATGGATATGTTATACTACTATATGTGTATGAAAATACTTGCTTCATTGCTCTACTGACAGTAGAAAGCCATCTTTGGGAAACACAAGATACCCTTCTCTTAGAGGACAGAATTGCCTATAGTGATGTAGTCAGCTCTGTACCATGTTCTTCTGACCTCCCTTTCCAGGGTCATGGATGCTCACATACCAGAGCTCAAGGCACTAGAGATCATAAGACAGCGGTACAGCCCCTGCTGGGCTATTCTAGCTGTCTTGTTCAGCCTTGGAGGATAGACCCAGAATCAGGTGATGGTAAGATCACGTGAAGCCGTGTATTTCTCTCGTGTGCCTGTCTCAATAAACCTTGTGATACTGCACCTTGAGATGTACATTGGTGATGGGCCAGTTACATTTCCTCTGAGATAGGAAAGTTCAGAAAAGATGATAGTATTTGGCTGGTAACTTGCTGTGGGATTTCAGGCAGCTCTTCATAGGACAGTAGGATTGATGTTTGACTGAGCGACCTATGACAGATAATGCTGTATCTTAGGTTATTTCAGACTATATAGCAGCAGCATGAGGCTTAGGACTGAATATAGGAAAAAACCCAACAATAATGTTTTAGAAGCAGCATGGATGTATTGATAGGAAAAAATAACAGTATGAGTTGTGATTAGCAGAGATATTTCTGCTAATACTTCTGCTCTTTTAGAAAGTGCTATCAAATCTTCAGTGACTTCCAGCAGTCTTCTGTGAAGAATCATGAATGTTCAGTATGTACCAAATGGTACTGAATGATTTCCTAATTCCATGTTTTTCCTCTTCTTGCAGTATAACAAACATCTGTTTGTGCACATTGGGCAGTCAAGCCCCACCTACAATGACCCCTACCTCGAGGCAGTGGATATCCGGCAGATCTATGACAAGTTCCCTGAGAAAAAAGGGGGCCTGAAGGAGCTCTTTGAAAGGGGGCCAGCTAATGCCTTCTTCCTTGTCAAATTCTGGGTAAGGGTAGGGTACCCATTTGCTATGAATTTCTCACTTTAAAAGCAGTGGCCTGGCTAGCTGTTAGAAGACTGCCGTCTCCCAAAAAATTTTCCCTGTGCAGGCAACTTAATACAGTCATGACTGGCACTGGAGATCCTTCCTTGACTGCACAAGGCCCTCCTTCTGGTCTGGAGCAATATCTTTCAGTGTCATCGGTAGAGTTGTTCTTGACTAGTCTGGAGATTCTATTTGCTAATGGTGACTTTAAAACTTTTTTTAATGTATAAAAGAAGAAATCAGAGGTAATTATTATCTGTATACTCTTCTGTGTTCACTTCTCTCAGTGTTGAGTAACTTCTCAGTCAGATGTAACATTTTTCCATCTCTTCTTCAATCTCATTATCTGCATTTTGTGTTATCCAAGTACTAATAATTTACAAATGCATATTTACTGCAGGCACAAGGCCACACAAAAGATAAGAGACATATAATGAAATTGGATTATGCTGATAATATGTTACTGAAATGACTTCTGGTAAGTTGGCAGAAATCAGCCTGGCAAAAGCCTACTCACTTAATTTGGATTTTTGTGAGTTAGCTGAAATTTGCAAAAACTGTGCCATTGTGCTTCAGGGTACAAACAAAATGGTTTTGATGATCAATACTATCATAGCTATTACAAGATTACAAATAATAGCAGCTTGGGGCGGTTGCATGCTAGATGGCTGAGGGAATGTGTAATGGGATTTGGAGCCTTTCACCTTGAGTTTACTACTTATAATTCAAGCCCAGATCAGGAGTAGAGATGATGAGAAATGAACTTTCATATCTCATACTCTTCATAAAAACTGGCACTAGGAAGTGTCTTAACTGATGCTTTTATGGGAAGGAAGAGTTAACTGAAGTGCCATGAGATGCAACTTCCCAGCTGTCCCAGGCCTAGCCTTTCCAGAACTAAGTTGGAGAATGTTGCCTGGAAGTCTGCTGCTCAAGTGTCTGGTGCTTAGAGCATTAGTTATTGGCGATTCTCGGAGACACATAATTTTACTACCCGCAGACTATGTGCTACTAAGCTGGGTCCCTCATGGGGTTAGCCTCTGTCAGAGTAAGACAAAGCCTGCTTGGGAAGGTTGAGACAAAAAGTAAAAGACCAGCCCTGTCCTGGGTCGAAGAGAAATACTTGGGAGAGAGACAGCAGCACCTTGCTGAGAAGGGTATCCTTTGACAATCTGGGTAGTGATTGCCCTATAACAACTGTCTGGAAAAGGAAACAGAAGTCTGATGTGACAAAAGAAAGAAAAAAGAGTAAGAGGGGGATAGCTTCTAAGAAGTGGTCCTTGGAAAAGTAGGAGCTGTGACAGCTGCTTCCTGCTGTGGGGTAGGGATCCAAGGAAAGTCTTCACGTCAAGGTGAAGTGCACTGGTTCCTGTGTGGTATCACTCTGAAGTGCTTTGGAAGTTTCAGAAACGAAACGGAAGATCTTGGAGTGAGACATTACACGGAGAGAATAAAATACTTTGAATTCATTAAGAGGACAGAACTCATAATGCAATTGTGATCTAGTGCAACTGTGATTTTATTTATCAAAACTGTTAGTATGCTTTGGTGCTTGTGGCATTGGGTTTGGGGATTGTGTTTGGTTTTTAATATCAGAAGGATAAATGTGCCTTACCCATCATGTCAGGCCAACCTAAATCAGGCTTTTGAAGGATTTACGTGGTGGGATGTCATTAAGTTGGACTCTTTCTGGGCCCACATGAGGTGTCTGGTTTTCAGAGTATAAACTCACTGAAATCTGGCTTGCATAGGATTTGAAACACCTTTACTCTGGCGTATATATGATGTCCTGGGGCTCTGCATCTGTACACTTACAATGACAGTAATATTTTTGAGCTTGGTTTAATATTTTGACTTTCTGATTCTTTTTTTGTTGCCCTTGCATTGTTGAATCCCATCTGGACTTAACATCAGGTTTTATTGGTGGAAACACTACAGGCTGTCACTAACAAATAAGCTGAGTTTACAAGTCAAGTCATTGGAAGCAGCCAGGGCTTTTAAGAAGTAAATCATCCATTCTTGTGTTTGTTTCTCAGGTTAGACAGTAGTAGGGGAGGAAAACACCATTCCTGATGCAATGTTCTGGATGAGAAAGGATTGAGGCACTTCTATGATTTGTGCTGTGATCCACAGGAGTACTTACATTGATCCTGTTGTGAGATTTCAGCTAGAATGTCTAAGGCAATGTAATTAAAGTAGTTCAAAAAACCTTTTGCTCCCGAAAATTTGGCATTTTTTTGAGGAACACTCCAAACCTTTTTGTTGCAAAACTTTGTGTTCAACATGCCTGAAATACTGTGGTAATGCAGTCATACTTAAACAAAGCATGTGAGCCTGTAGTGCACTCTGCTACACGTGTCATGGGACTTCCTGAGTTTGGTGCATTGCAATAGATGTATGTAGTGTAACCCCACCAACAATAATCACTTTTTCATGGATAAGGCAATGTGATTTAAAAAAAAAAAACAAAAAACAGTTTAACAGAAGAAAACTAGATTTCAGCTGAGCATTTTACACCCTTCTGCAC
Source organism: Steatornis caripensis (assembly GCA_013398225.1). NCBI lineage: Eukaryota > Metazoa > Chordata > Aves > Caprimulgiformes > Steatornithidae > Steatornis > Steatornis caripensis. The sequence continues at coordinate 79,644 of VZSC01006121.1, read as the reverse complement.
TTTTATACCTCTGTAAAAGTACGTGCTAAGGTGATTTTTCATTTTGCTGTCTGATTGCTCTGGACAGCTATATAAATCGGAATNTCAGGCTTTTGAAGGATTTACGTGGTGGGATGTCATTAAGTTGGACTCTTTCTGGGCCCACATGAGGTGTCTGGTTTTCAGAGTATAAACTCACTGAAATCTGGCTTGCATAGGATTTGAAACACCTTTACTCTGGCGTATATATGATGTCCTGGGGCTCTGCATCTGTACACTTACAATGACAGTAATATTTTTGAGCTTGGTTTAATATTTTGACTTTCTGATTCTTTTTTTGTTGCCCTTGCATTGTTGAATCCCATCTGGACTTAACATCAGGTTTTATTGGTGGAAACACTACAGGCTGTCACTAACAAATAAGCTGAGTTTACAAGTCAAGTCATTGGAAGCAGCCAGGGCTTTTAAGAAGTAAATCATCCATTCTTGTGTTTGTTTCTCAGGTTAGACAGTAGTAGGGGAGGAAAACACCATTCCTGATGCAATGTTCTGGATGAGAAAGGATTGAGGCACTTCTATGATTTGTGCTGTGATCCACAGGAGTACTTACATTGATCCTGTTGTGAGATTTCAGCTAGAATGTCTAAGGCAATGTAATTAAAGTAGTTCAAAAAACCTTTTGCTCCCGAAAATTTGGCATTTTTTTGAGGAACACTCCAAACCTTTTTGTTGCAAAACTTTGTGTTCAACATGCCTGAAATACTGTGGTAATGCAGTCATACTTAAACAAAGCATGTGAGCCTGTAGTGCACTCTGCTACACGTGTCATGGGACTTCCTGAGTTTGGTGCATTGCAATAGATGTATGTAGTGTAACCCCACCAACAATAATCACTTTTTCATGGATAAGGCAATGTGATTTAAAAAAAAAAAAAAACAAACAGTTTAACAGAAGAAAACTAGATTTCAGCTGAGCATTTTACACCCTTCTGCACTTTTATACCTCTGTAAAAGTACGTGCTAAGGTGATTTTTCATTTTGCTGTCTGATTGCTCTGGACAGCTATATAAATCGGAATCACATCATAGAATGGTTTGGGTTGGAAGGGACCTTAAAGATCATCTGGTTCTGCCTCCCTCATCATGGACAGGCACACCTCCCATTAGACCAGGCTGCTCAAAGCCCCATCCAACCTGGCCTTGAACGCTTCCAGGGAGGAGGCATCCACAACTTCTCTGTGCAACCTGTTCTAGTGTCTCACCACTCTCATCGTGAAGAATTTCTTCCTAATATCTAATCTAAATCCACCATCTTTGAGTTTAAAACTGTTATCCCTCATCCTATCACTACATGCCCTTGTAAAAAGTCCCTCTCCAGCTCTGTTGTAGGCCCCCTTCAGATAATGGAAGGCCGCTATAAGGGCTCCCCAGAGACTTCTCTTCTCCTGGCTGAACAACCCCAACTCTCTCAGTCTGTCTTCATAGGAGAGGTGCTCCAGCCCCCTGATCATCAAATATACTGTTGATGTCCAAAGATGTGTTGGATAAAGCAATTACTACACCGTTGAATTCATAGAATCATTTTAGGATAAAAATATTATCCAAAAGAAAATTACTGATAATGTTAAAACTTGGTGAGTAGAGTTAAATACTTGAAGGGGTGTTTTGAGAATGAAGATAAGATTGATTTTTCAAAAGTTCTGAATTGAAGTGGTGGTTGCAGGTGACAGAGACTTAAAAAATCAAGGCATTGAATAAGTTTTTTTGTATGTATGTAGTTTTAGGTTTGAAGAAGCTGAGGCAGGAACCTGCCATTACTGCATTAAGCATTGAATATACCAGATGATCTGTTGTGCACCAGAAGCCTAACTCTAAACACCAGGTTGGGGTTTCTTGACATCACAGATAGCACTTAGGATCTAGAGTGACTGAGAAAGATATGTTCATGTCTGTTCAATGGTGCTTTATAGTATTTATATGATAGCTAAGAGTTAAAAGTTGATTAGTTTGAAACATAAACAGTGTTTGCAATTCTTCCTTGATTTTGGCATTGGGAGTTTGGTACAATGAACCAACTCTTGGGCTTGGATTGGCAGGTTATGTATGACATCTGTGTGACATTTCTCTGCGCTCCAAGTGCATTCTAGCATAGGACAATGAATGTGAGACATTAGCCTCCCAACACATGGGCAGTGGCAGCTCTGCTCTTTTCCAGTGTAATATTATCTCTACCACCTGTCACTTGGTTCTCTCCATGAACTCCTCCTATATGCATCGTTATTAATAGTTTGGGGAAGAGGCATTTTCAGGGCTTTGCATATTAGTAGAATGGTGCACTTGCATCTTAACGCTTTCAGAAGTTGTGATACTCTAAGTGAAAGATAGAAGGAAAATGACAAATCAGGAATTCAGGACAGGCAGTACTTTGTCCAGAGCAGCCATTTGCAGAGGGATAGATTAGGGGAGTTGCTTGGGAAACCTTTCCTGTTGATGAATATATGTAGTAATGTCTTCTCCATGACAGGAAAGCTGGGCCAGTCAAATCACGGAGTGTTTTCTTTCCAGTAAATGAATTATACTTTGTGGAAGGGGCTGAAGGGGTGGGCTGGGCACTGCTGTCCTGCACTGGGCTTCTCTCCTGTACCAAGCAAATCCAGTCAAAACAGCAGCAGTGCAAATTCCCCTTGGCACTGTGCCCTGCCCACTGTATGCCTTCAATCCTGACCTGGCAGACACTGCCTGGAAAGCAAGAAAATGGTAATTTGGTCTCCATGTCCATTCTATTCTTGGCACTTCTTCTGAGGCAGGAAACAAAACAGCAGCTAGCAACAGAGATTTTTATGATCTTTGCACATTTTTTCTGAGAATGGATCTGACAGCCCATTAATTTCACCTGTAGTTACCAGCATCACCTCCTACCAGTTGCCACCATATGTAAGGGGACTTTGTTGAAAGAAGTGCCATTGACAAAGTTATTTGCCACAGTGTTCAACAGTATAAAGAATGTTGGCAGCAAAAAGCAAATTAAAAGTCTGAATTGCTGAGGGAATGCAGATCAGCTCTCTTGTATGCAATATGTAGATCTTTGAGATGTGCTAGATCACAGATAACTCAGTGATTGAAGTTTCAGTATGTTTGGAAGTCATCAGGCAAGCTATAGACAAGTACGTCATCTGTGCTGAGCTTGCATAGTAAGTTGAATGCATCCCAGACACATCAGATTGCTGTTATGCTAGAGTGTGCACAGCTTTTTGTATCTAGAACTTCTTGGACAGAAAGCCAGAACCATAACTTTGTCAGATAAAGTAGTATGGTCCAGTTGGTGGCTCATGACTCAGGTTTAGCTTGTAGTATGCCTCATCTGTTTGATCTTCTATCTTTGCCCTTGAAGAGATAGAGAACAGCTGTTTGACTGCTAGACACCACACGTGCTGCTGCTGCCCCTACTGCAGTTCCACCCTGTTGCTAGCAGTGGCTAGTAGGAGCCTCGGGGTCAAGGCAACTTGGCCCATTAGCTATGGACTTTCCTAAATGCTGACTATGTCTCCATTGGCTGCCTAGGCTGGGGTAAGGAATGTATTCAAGAGTTATCATCTCACTTGTTGTTAGAGATACTAGTGCATTTGCCAGTGAGGAGCTGAGGCACCTAAGTTCTAGTCTCCAGGTCTGAATCGCGTTCAGTTATGCATTCGACAAGTCCATGCTTTCCCAGACTATAAAGCGAAGATTAGCCTTCCTACTTGATGAAATGGTGGGAAAATTAATTTCCTTTAAGTCATAGTGACTATTATTCCCTTGCATCTTTGAGGGATGGAGAGTACTGGACAGAGTAAAGCAGAGCTTTCTCTGCTCACCTTCAGTGCGGGTGTGCTTTGATGCAAGGTTTTCTCTAGAGAAGGAAATTCTGAAAGTGAAGGCAAAGGAATAGTCCTTTCCCAAAAGCAGCAATGTAGTTTCTAGTCCTGATGGCCTAGATGTGTTGTGAGGAACTCACAGGAATCTAGGCATGGAGGCCGTAGCATTTTTAGATGTTAAGTTACAAGCAGTAACTCTTTTGGCCATTAGAGACCCCATGATGTGCAGTATGATTTTGTCCTAGTGCAATCTTGGGAAGTTTAACTGCATCCATTAGTGATACCTCAGTATCCAGTTGACATTTAGAAGGTAATTTGGCTATGGCAGTTAACAGTGTTTTTCCTCAATTTTCTGCCTTGTCTGCCTTCAGGAGGTAATAATCTCCATAGCAGGGAAAGCTAACAGATTGGAGTTCCACTCATGAGTGGTTCTTTGGTCTCGTATTAACGTATATCACTGCCATTCTCAGTTTACATGAAAAATCCAAGTTGCAAATAATTCAAAGACTAAATAATCTCTGGCACTGGGCCAGTAACTTCCACAAGAAGGTGGGAACCAGCAGCTGCGAGTAAATAAGCTGTAACTGTAAGGCCAACAGTATCCATCTGAGGTGCTGCATCTCCATTCTCCTGCAAACATTAACTGGAGCTGCTACTGTCATTCCCTAGAATTACTGGAATTCCATGTGTGTATGTTTACTGGCTGAGACTTTCAGAGGTGACAGAAGGAGGTGGGTGCACAGCTCTTCTTGACTGACCACCCTAAGACAGTTGTAGCCCATAATATGGGACGTGCTTTAGAATAAATGGTGCAGTGTAAACATCGGGGAGTTCCAACGTAACCCCATTGCTTCACTGCAACAGGGCTTCCAGGAGCCTGATTGTACAGAATGTTAGTGAATGGCAGTGACTGCTTAATTCAAACAGTATTACCATAGTTTTGCCTACTGCCAAATAGTTTAATGTTGGTTAATTAGATGTTAACTAGCTGTGATATTCTACAGTCTGGTCTTTTGATGGGAGACTTGCCAAAATATGGAAGCACCTAGAGTGGCTTCTTAGGGATAGTGAAGATTTTCTCATGAAGTGGAACTAGTACCTTTCTGCTTTGCCTTATGTTGACTGCACTTATTTTTTGATTTGCCGTTAAGAGTTTAGGGAAATGCAACCTTAACTTTACTATTAAGACCCTGAAAATGTTTGTCAGGTTCTGCAGTGAGGGCCTCTGCTATGTTTATGTAGCAGTGGTCCAAGCAAGCTTCTGTAGCCTTGACCCTTTGTTCTTTTGACTCAGTGGAACAATTTAGTTTGAAAAGCGGAATTGGGTCCATACATTGTGTTTATCACCCCCAAGGGAAATAACTGAACAATATTGTGAAGGACTCCTAGTCTAGTTCCTCTATGGAGAAGGAAAGGAATTAATCTTTATTCAGACAGCTGGAGTATGGTCACGTAAACAATACAGTTAGTTGCATTGACATGTAAATTAGTATTACAGTAACTCAATAAAAACCTAAACCTGAATAGAGTAGTGTTGCTAGTCTCTAATACAAAGTAGCTGCATAACAGTAGTGTGGAAAATTTGATAGCAAGGACTTCAGCATGACTGTAATAATTCACTTGGCAACATGAATTATGATTAAGTTTGTAATGCCAGTGCCTTGTTCCTATTAATACCTGTGATACCAGGTTAAAGCTAGCCTGGATTTGCCCACATATGCTAGTCCAGTGTAGACAAACCATCAGACCATAACACTGGATTAGTCATTTAGGTTGTCATCACAATGTAAAAGCTTCCAGTCTTCCTCCAGCTGTTGTTTCCAAGTCTTGTGCAAAAGTTATCACTACCTCAGTGGTGTGAATGTGAATGATGTAAAATGATTTTTGAAAAGGTTTTAAATTCAGATTGTTTTACTGATATATTTTAACACATATGTCCAAATCTGTTTTCAGCTTGGTGAGGAGGCAGAAAACCATGGGACAAAAGGGGATAAGTTGTTAAAACAAGTCAGGAACCTAATCAGCTGGAGAAATTGTTTTATGAAGCTATCTTATGAGGAGAATCAAACATGAGAATAAAATAATTGCCAGCTTTGTACAGTTATCTCCTGATAAATCAGAGGATTCTTGATGAATATACAGTACACAGGAGAAGACAAATTTAGGAAAACATAAAGGAATGAATGCACAGCTGGTGTAAACTGGTATGAAGGTATTACTCATGTAGGGCCAAGTGTATTCACAAGGGTTGAAGATCCATCACTACTTCAGAGGGAGAGATTCTACTGAAAAGGGGGAGTCATAGAGAAGAAGGCTAGCCATTCAACAAATTGACTTTTTTTATCCCTAATCTGTGGTGAAGATGGTACAATTGTTAAGGATTTTTGTAGAAACTGTGGGAAATAACACAGTCATTTTGAAAAATGATTTGTGATCGTGTATTTAAATACTGTGCTGTTATGCTCTCCATTAAGAGCAGAGCGAAAGCTGTATGTCCATCTCTAGCGCTGCCGGTGTTGATGTGAACATTGGAGTGTTCTATCATCTTGCCTGGCCTGAATCTTTGTCCCACTAGAATTATCTGAATGCTACAACTGCTAGTCTAGGAGATATCCCAGGAGATGCATTGTCCACTGTATTTAATTAAAAACATATCCTAAATCTGTCTTGTACTCGCTTCTGAGTTTGTACTTTAAAAAAAAAATCATGGTAATTGGATTTTATCAGTTTGTTTGCTTGGATCTTCTGTGGCATCATCTGTCTAATGCAGATGGTAGTTTTTCTCTAGATGGGAATATGTGTGTACAACGGCACGCTGGCAGCAATGCCCCAGTGTTGTGCTAAGTGGAAAACAGAACTGGACTTTCTGAAAGAAATAGGGAGATGGCTTATTTTATTTCCTTTACCACCTCCTCCTTTACACCCCTGAAGTGACAAGTTAACAGCCATGGGAATTTGATTGAATGGAAATACTGCTCATTATTACATGGCTGCTTTTCCTGATGGTGCTTCTGGCATCACTATTGGCAAAATGATGAATTCTGTGACAAGAACTTTGTGGGGTGGAGCAGTGGGTGAGTGTTGTGGTATAGAGATGGCCCAGCCTGACTGTCTAGGGGCAAGACTTTTAACTTCAGAGGAATGACAACAAAGTGTGGCTTCTAGCAGGTTACTAGTTATGGCTGTAGTCACTCGAATTTGGCCAGCATTCACTAGAAGAAGCACTCCTGCCTTCTGCTTTCCCTATTGCTGCCCATCCTCCCAACACATATTCTTTGAACACACACACACACACACACACGTGCTTCTGAATGAGGTCAGGGAACTGATCCCACTGAGAACTAGCTGAGCAATTCCTCAACGAGTCTTGTAACACAGCTGCAGAAACCTTTGTATCAGTACAGGAGGAATGGGGATGCACAAACTGCTCTGGGGCAGTGAGACTGCTCTTTCTTGGTGTCAGAAACAGCCTGGTGTTATCAAACGACAACTTTGAGGTGCAGTTTCCCAAGAAGCTCAAGCCAACCTGAGTATATGTTCTATCAAAACAGGTAGTCTTTGTGCCTTGAACATTTCTGTGTGTTCTCACCTCTTCCAGCCCCTGCAGCTTTGTGGGGTTCTAAGTGAGCTTTCTTGTCTGACTGAAAACTAACCCACCAAAACCACAACAAAATTTGTTTTGGCTGGGATCAGCAATCCCATCTGACTAACCACAGAGTCGTACAATTGCTAATGGTGGCACAAGGGCAGCAGCAAGCTTGGGTGGCTACAGATGGGGAGAAGGCTGGACTGGCACTTCCTAGCTTGACTTAAACCTCTTGTGAAATTGCTACTTAAGAGAAATAAGCTAACAGTATTATCTCATGGCAGAGAAGAGACAAGTATTTTGTATGGCAAAGAAAAGGGGGATTCATTATTGAGGTGGTCCGGTTCCAAGGCTAGCCTTGCTTGTCCTAAGCACCGCTCTATATCTTGAATAAAAATCCTTCACTGACATTGGCTAAGAAAACCATGCTGGAATGGCGTCTAATGCAGTCCTATTCACGCTGTAGCAGGAATACACTTTCTTCAGGTTCCTGTTTCCCTCGGATCAGCAGGAAGAATAGTCTGAAGTAGCCTATGGGAATTGATCATTGCTTTTCTGCTGATGTTAGCTAACACCTGGGCTTGTGGAGTACAGAGAAGCTCTACTCTTTCAGTTTTGAAAGGGAGGAAGCCGAGTTGGGCGTTCCCACACATCCTTTGTGTTTTCAGAGCTTAAGGGAACTGCCTCTTCTTTTCTTAAGTGTGATTTGAATGACCCCTGGTGGAAGCTTCAAACAACCAAGATTTTTAGGTGTTGGGTCCCAACACAAGGCCTCAGTTGGCCGACCTCAGGCACCCACATTTGAAAACTGTGGCTGCTAATGGTTTGTATTCAGGTGGAACTGGGCTGGATTCATCAGCAACATTCTTTAGGTTGCATCTTGTCTACTTACATTCTTCATATCGTAGTACCTGAGCCTAATGTGTGTGTGTGTACTTACACATTCCTTCTCTCTGCTCTGTCTCTTTCCCCTTAGCTGCATATTCATAGTGGAAAATCTTTATTACAGTTGCCGTACCATTAATTTTTCTCCTTAGTGAGGCAGCCCAGTCTAGCCTGTCTGTTGCATTGCTTTGCCTCTACAGTGCCCTCCTGTCTGCTCTCCACATGCTTTGTGAATACTTCCATGCTGTCTGGCACTGTTCAGTTATGGTAAATATCAGCTAGCTCTGGGTTTGTCCAATGCAAGTTACTCTGCATCCACCCTTAGATGTTGGAGCAAGGAGCTGTGTCATATGTTTTTAATGTTAAGAGGATATTCCACCAGATTTCCCCAATGTGTGTGCAAATCCATACCACCATTTTCTGAAGTGGGAACTGGATTTTAGTGCATACCCTTCAGATTTCCCCTGCTTGCTTGATCCACACTGATCTGCTTAAGGAGCTTTGGACACTCCAGTATCTTACAGTCTTGGCTACACAAGACCGCTTTAGGTACAGGTGAAAAAACACCACAACCATCTACTGATAACCATCTATTTTTCTTGCCTTTTATTTTGGCAGGCTGATTTGAACACCAATATTGAAGATGAATCCAGATCTTTCTATGGCGTTTCCAGCCAATATGAGAGCCCAGAAAACATGGTCATTACCTGTTCCACCAAAGTGTGTTCCTTTGGAAAGCAGGTGGTGGAGAAAGTGGAGGTAGGGAGCAGGCACCTGTGTGCAAAATTCTCTCTGGCTGCTATTTTGTCACTTCTAGGACTTGCATCATGTCTATATCTCAAGGCAAAATATATTCCATGCTTGTTGTCAGGGAGTTGAATGCCATAGATTATTATCTCTGAGACATGCAGGTTTAAGATTGCTCCAGCATGCAAAATAGCCTTGTCTCAAGATTTCGTTGAAGCTCTCTGGTAGTGTTTGCTATTTTTCCTTAAATCTCAGTTTCTGAAGACACGTGAATATGTAAGCTCTCAGCTCTAGTGATTCTCTGGGTTTTTTTTGGGAGCAAAGAAAAGCTAGGAAACCTGGACCCTTGTTTTGTAGTCCAGAAAGGTGAAAACAAATAGGCAACACCTCACTCTCATCATTGTTTTTAAACAGATCATTTATAGACTATAGCCATTAACTAATAGGCTGTAATAATTTACAGACTGTAGTCGTATGATTTTATGAGGCTTACCTTAGTGTTTGTACACTTAACAGCTCGAGCAACAGTGGAGCTGCATAATTATGCTTATATCTGGCATTGAAGAAATTCTTTCTGACGCCACATTCAGCTGCTAAGAGAGCTGCTCTGACCTGCTTCCTGCTGCTCTCTTTCTCAAGAAGCCTTTAGATGCAGGAGGAGCATCTGTGTGCAGAACACCAGGTGTTCTCCTGTTAGCAGTCAGTTCAAGCTACATCATTCCCCAAGACACATCTCCAGTCATATGATAGACATGCCTGAAGTCTGGTTATGTATTTGCATGATGGGATATTTAGGCCAAAGAAAGGTGTCATGGTGCACAGGAAAGGAGACCAAGCTCTTGGTGTGAAAGGAGGTAATGGGCATTTGAGGGTCTGCTGTGACATGATAGAATCCAACCTTAACTTCTGTTCAAAGAAAGATGAAATATTGTCCTGGTTTCACTGGGATAGAATCATTCTTCTATTCAGGAAAGCTGCGTTTTTGAGAAGACTGCAGCACCCAACTCCGTGGGAACAAAGTTGATAAGACACTTTGTTTTAGTTCGTGGCCAGTCATGGCATGCGGGTTTCCATAGGGATCAAGGCCTTTAGCAGTTTTGAGTAAGCCAGGTGCTAAAGCTCAGAGGAGTGAAAGCCAGGGCAGCTGACCCAGACTGGCCAACAGAAGTATTCCATACCATAAACATCACACTTACTATAAATTGGAAAGTTTGCTGGGGACAGCCCTCCTTCCTCAATGGTTCCCGTCCCTGGAGGGTCTCCCCCATCCTTCTGCTCCCGAGGCCTGCTCTCCCCTTTGCTGTGACTGTCGTGCTTTTGCTGGAGCTGTGCTGCTCGCAGGGTCTGACATCTGGCATCCATTGCTGGAAGCGCACAGCTCGCAACCACTATATGGGCTGAGTATAACTTTGTGTGCTTCATCTTAGTAGTGGCATTAATATTGGTTTGTTAGTAGTATTTTATTAAATTGTTTCTATTTCAACCCATGGGTCTCCTTTCCTTTTCCCAATTCCCCCTTCCCGGACAGCAAGGGGTCAATGGGTGATAGAACAGCTGACTAAATGAAGACAAATATACAGGAGCTAAGATGTGAATGTGAACAAAAAAATCCCTCCGTGTAACATTGGCCAGACCCTCTCCTAATGGGGAGCAGAAATGCTATGTTCTCTCTTAAAGGTAGTGAGAGAGAACTTTAGTCCTTTCCAGCTGTGAATCATTCCGAGCGTACGATTACCATCATTATTAGAAGCTTCCTGGTCTTGCTAAAGCAGTTTTAAACTTTTTCAGTTTATCCACGCCTAATATTTTTCCGGTAGAGATGCAGACCATAGTATAGCTGACAATTGGTCTGCTTTTAGTTACCTTTCACAACTCCTTGACAGTTTGCTGCTCATAAACTGGAACCCACTGCTCTAAAGAAAAAAGAAATCAATCCGAAGAAATTAGAGGGCTCAAGGAGACTGACCTGGGTGCGAAGTACTGTAGAGGAATGATTAATCAGTTCATTTGTGTTAGTAAAATGACTTGAAAATGCCATTGTAATTTTTCTGTTCTGAGTCCCTTTATGTGATTAATGCTACTAATGTGACAGTATTAGCCCCATGTACCTCTTGTGTTTTACACTGCAGACGGAGTATGCACGCTATGAAAATGGACACTATTCCTATCGCATTCACCGTTCCCCTCTCTGCGAATACATGATAAACTTCATTCATAAACTCAAGCACCTGCCTGAGAAGTATATGATGAACAGTGTGCTGGAGAACTTTACTATCTTACAGGTGGGACTTTCAGCTGTTTTCACTGGAGCTTGGAAACATGTAAGCCCCATGCAAGAGTTCACTGTTGTGAGTCAAAGCAGATTTCCTTTTACAGCTTAGCATATAATTGAATGTAGTATCTCTCATGTGTATTGCACCTCAAGACCATTTTGGAGCTCTAGAGATAGTAACTCATGCAGAGAAGCAGCAGAAGAATTTAACAGACCTGACTAAGAGAGAAAAAAAAAGATAAAGGGAGAAGTCATGAGGCAGAGAGAAAGGAAGAAGAAAGATGCAAAAGTCAGTGAAGGAAATGCTCATTCTGCTATTGGACAAATGTTGAGGTCCTTTCTGTGCCCTTGCCCTTTTTTGCAAGGTAAAAAAAACCAAGAGCACTGTTAAGTGGCTATATAATTTTGTGATGAGAAGTTCTTCACTGACCAGGTAGGGAAAAAACCCAAGAAGTTGTTTCCTCAGGACCATCCTGAACCTGGAAAGAATATGGAAGCATGTAAAGGAAGGGGCATGTTGGGGGAAGTTCTGTGACACTTTCATGAATCACTGCAACCTCTAGGTAGGACAGTACTACAAGGCTACAGCAACTAGATTTGTATTAGTGTGTATGTTACACCAGGAGCCTTTCCAGGCTCGGATGCAGTCTAAATTTGGAAAGAGAGCAAAGACAGCTTAAAAGGTGGATCTTCCTAATGGACTGAGTTCTGTGCTTGCCTCTACAAGATGCGTCACAGATCTTCATCCAGAGAACCTGAGGTTGGGTAAGTAGAAGAGATGCTAGAGGCTGTATGAAAGAATGGAAATCAAGTTGTCTTCATTCCATCCTCTGGACATTTTGTGGGACTTCAGGCAACTCGTTTCACTGCTCTGTGGCTCAGGTACCTCAGCTATAAAACAAGGTTAATAATGTGAGGACATTATTAACCTCACACAATGTTAATAATATACCTCACAGGGCTTTACGAGGCTTCACTCTTTCATGTTTGTACTAAGATCTTTAGCATTTGGAAGAAAAGATGAGTATAAATGTGAAGACTTTTTTTAGGTGAGCAAAACCATTAAGGGGCAGGGACAGGGAGATGGAAGGCCTGTGCTATAATCCATGCTGAGGAACAGTGTAACTGCTTTCTGCATGTTTCATTCCTTAGTCAGACCAGCACTTGCCATAAATTTTATGAACAAAGTTGTCATATAGTTATACTTCCTTTGGGGCTTTATGTTTTGAGTAATCTCATGTCCTTCCCTTATCTCCTGTCACAGAGAGGTATATCTTGTGTGGGTGCTGGCACAGCCTTTTAATACTGCCTTGCAGACCTGCTCCCTGAGCAGCAGGCTGAGCACTTTACACCTCCCAGTCCCCACTGGGTAGCTGATAAATGGTCATGTTTAATGCAAGGCGTGCTGCTAGTCCTCAGTCGCTTCTACAAACCTCTGAAGCAAGTCTAATTATAATTTTTCTAGACCCTTTCATGAGATTAGATACCCCTAATCTCACAAGCATGATCTGTCTTGTTTTGTGCATTGCTCTGGATCTAGCCCTCCAAGATTTCAGAGCCCAGTTTTCAGAAAGGGCTCTGGTGCCTTACCACGCCTAGATGTATATAACTCAAAACAGCCTGCAGAAGAAAGGAAAAGGGTTAGTTCAGCTGCAAACCCAATCATGAAGTAAGAAAAGAAAACAGAATAGACCAAAATCAGGCTGCTAAAATTAATAAGCATGTTTGAAAACAGCAATTTTCTTTCGGTTTTCACAAGAATGGTGAGGTTTCGGTACAGTTCAAGCCCCCAGCTGGTATGTTGTTCTTCTGCAGTTGAATTGGTGCTACTGCTGATAGATAAGACTACTGATAAAAAATGTGTCTATCATCTCCTCCAGCAGGAGAGAACTGCTTGAAGCTTTAGCTGTGGCACAAACTCCAATGACAAGAATATGCAAAGTTGTGCAGTGACAGAGAGAGGGAAGCTGAGCTTGGAGCGCTGGGTGCAACATTTTGCTTGTCCCTGCCACGTAGTGTAGGCAGTGCATGCTTCTGAAACTAGGACAATGCTTGTTCCATCACCATGCTGCTGACACTGAGTCACATTGCAGAGAAGCTGAGGTTCCTGAGAGACCACAGAAAATGAAATGGAAAAAAAGGAGCTTCTGTAAGAAGGCATGAGTGCAGCAGCCATCCTTCTCCTAACATCTACAGATGTAATGGGCTGTAATGGGATGAATGGGAGGTGTAATGGAATCAAACCTATAAGTCTCCTGTAGAATGAGTTATACTGTATAATCCTCATGGTCTCCATTTACCACTGACAAGCAGGAGCAGATGGAGGGAAACTGTTCATGGCTGTAATATATCAATACATATGTGAACAGGAGTGGATGTGCCACAGGAGGTGGCCTCTCTATACCTAACAAACAGAACAGAAACAGATTTTCTGTGAAACACCTTCTCTCTGCTGAAATCTGCAACACCAGGGGGTGTGGAGTAGAGAACCTAGTGGACCTACTTCCACTTTTGTGGTCACTACTTGGTCGCAGCTTTCTTTTCTCCACAGTGGGCTCTGCTCACCTCCCTGTCTCTTCAATGCATTGTAGTCCTGATGCTGCTTGGGTGTGTGGACACATAGACTGGGGATTGTGCTGGCCGAGCTGTGTATCATTCCTGGGCTTCTCTGTTCTTTGCCTATTACTTACTTTTGCTCTATGTTAAATGTGTTGGAATATGTAAGCAGAGAAACAGCAGTTGCCATCTCAGCTTCTTCTCCTTTTTTGTCTAGGTTGTGACAAACAGGGACACACAGGAGACCTTGCTGTGCATAGCATATGTTTTTGAGGTGTCAACTAGTGACCACGGTGCCCAGCATCACATCTACCGGCTGGTGAAGGACTAGAGACTCTCTGTCCTGAATTGTCCATGGGATGCATGTCTAAGCAAAAAGCCCGTGCTTGAACAACCCTTGCCCCCTCATACCAAACTGAAAAATAAACTGCAGATACTGTGTATTTTCAGAAAAGCACCTCTGAGCTGTTTTGTAATTGACAGGGATCAAATAAGTTCGTATCTCCGGGTTTGTGCAAATGGGGAAAAGACTTTGAGTCAAAGAAGCGGGCAAATGACTGCTTAAGGGTTTCACCACAAACAGCATCCTCTGGAATGTATTTCCCACAGAGCACACACAGGGTCTGATTATACACATAAAAGCAGTGGTATGTACCTGAGCATACAGGCAGGGCAATGGCAACAGCTTCCACAAGTTTGACCACATATGAACAGGTTGAAAATGTTCATGATACATCTGCTCTCAGTGTGTGCACTCATATATATTCATTTGTAGGTGAACACATGCACAGACATGGTTACCATACATACATATAGATCACAGTTAGACATGTGTGTGCACATGTGTGTGTATAGAGATTGCACATATAACTTAGCAGGTGTGCAGTTACAGGCTCCTTCAACCTTCTTCCTGTATTGGGTGGGTATTCCTGTGGCTGGGTACTGTTTTCCACTTCCATGCATGATAGTGAGAGACCAACTTTTCTTTTGCCTTTTAAATGAAGTTATGCTTAGAAAATTGGGTATGTTAAATCACATTGCTCAGAAGATTTCCTCCGTGTATCAGGGCTGCTGACTTGACTGACTAAAATAATTTTACTGCTTTTGCGTTTGTTCTCCCAGCGCAGTTTGCACTGCTCAGTGAGCTAGAATCTGCTCTTTTCTTGTGCACCAGCAAAATAATTGTTTACCGAGATCAAATTGTTCCATGTGCTAGTTGCAGACAGTGCGGTGCACAAGTATTGCGAAGAATGCCATTTGGCCAGCAAATAGCAGGAAAAGGATGAGGGAGAATAGTGAAAAGAGGTTAGCTTTCCGTGTTTCCAAGGCAATCAAACACAGTCTCTCTGCTTTACTTGTAAACTGAGGTTGTTTACTCAAGAGTCACTGAGAGGCAGGAATCTTGGTTCCCCACAATGCTGCTGATGCCGAGGAAGGTCCAACCATTCAGGTTAGTCTGAGGGAAGAGGTAGGTTTCATGATGCTCTGTCAGCCACTGAACAGGCAATCTATTGGGTGGCCAGGCACAGTCCTGTGGCACAAATTTGGATACATGGTGTTACATCTCTTTCCCCAATGCATCGCAACACCTTAGGAAACACCGGTCTCACTTATTTCAGACATTTCCTTCCTTGCATTTTTGGCACAGAGAAAAGTACTCGTGGGTACCTGAAGAATCTGAGATACCATCAGAAGTCAAGGGTTTATTAGAATGCCAGAAGGTAACGGCTTCAGCCCCACACAGATGAAATCTGACTTCTTTCAAGAACACATGAGTTGGTAGTCCCTTGTACAGCTTTCAGTCTGCTGGTTAAGGGGCTCTGTGGATTCCATGAAAGTACTGTACAACTCTTCCCACAGCATATGTAGAGGCCTGCAGACTTGCATATCTCCTCCAGCTTCATAACCATCTTCCTATTCTTTAAAATGTTTTGTTTCTGTATTTGAAGTTGTAAGGTTTACTCATTTACAAGGTACTCCATGAGACTTCACAGACTGATGGTTTTGTTTCCTGTACGTTTAAATCTCAACTCCCTTCAAAGTTTAAATCTTTCACTCCTAGAGGATGTTCCTCCCGTGTTGTATGGACTCAGATTAATCCTTTGAGTACTTGAAGGTCTAATTCTCCACTGGGCTTTTCCACAAGTATTGTTGGATATTCCCCATCCTCTCATTGAATTAATGAAAAAATGCTCAGCCAACCACCTTCCAGTGTACTATCAGCATCACTTCTACTTGGTGTCTTAGATTGGGGGCAGGGAGTGGGGAGGGAGGGAAGATTTCCTTACTGAAACACATTCCTTATAAAACATATTGTACCCAGTTATCTCCTCCAATCTCTTCATTGTGCTCAGAGAAAGCACCGGCATCTTTCACATCAACTTTCAGCTCTTTCACTTCCCAGGCATTCTCAGGCTCTTCAGCTGCTCCTCACAAGGTGCTTTGGGCAATCTGCTGCTTTAAATACTTGTTTCAAAAATCTAATTTTTCAGTAGCTTTTCTTCTTGAATGTGTTCATAAGCTTCCTTGTGTGTTTTACTAGCTGTGCTTTCTCTTACCCAGCTTTAAACAAGTTCTGGTAAACACCGAACTTAGCTAGATAATGTTAGCTTCAACCACTCCATGCAATACTTCTGAGGAGGAATCTGTTGGTGCCTTGGAACCATCATGATTTTATTTTGAAGCTGGTATTGAGAGCAATTGTTCTTTGCTAGTTCATAAGCATAGAGAAACATGCAGTGTTTTCCACAATGACTTAAATCTTCAGTATTCCTTTGGCTCGTTGCAGGCTGATAGTATGCAGTTTCTTTCTCTGAACTGTTTGCCAAAGCCTGTGTAAAACTTATTCAAGCCTATAATGCTGCCTCTAGGTTTGTAATACTCAGTTTATGACCCTAGGGTTGAATACAATCTTTTCTGGCTCTGTTGCAGCTGGGTGAGTTGATTCCTCACAAGGAATTAATATTCAAGAAACAGTAAAGAATGAACTATTAAAATTTAACTATAAATCAAGTGAGACAAGTTTATTATGGTAAAATTTTGATATGGGACCCCTTCAAAATTTTTGTCTGAAGCGTGATTTCACACTGATGTGGCTGTCAGCAGTTAGGTAAAAAGCAACTAAAAAGACCTTTAACAAAGATGACAGATGACTGTGTTAGCTGAGGGGAAGATGTGTACTGAAAAAGAGGAGTATAGACCCATTCTCTTTTAATCATCAGTGGTCTGGAGGAGGGAGAAAGCAGCAGGGTAAATTAATGTGCAGATAACACTAATGGAGATTTTTTGCAAGCTGAGTACGTATAGAGAACTTGAGTGACTTGAACACCATTGAAGCACTGGCTTGAACTGGGAGAATAAATACTAAGAATGATTTGAAATATAATTTGAAATTATGTCCTTTAAAGGACAAGAAAAAGATGGTATATGCAAGGTAAATTATCAGAAAGATAATAAGTGCCTGAGAGATACATAGTCAGAACATGATCCAAAACTGGACAGCATGTTGGAAATAATTGTCAAAGGACAGACGCACAAATACAAAACTTCAGTTACAGAGATGAATGTAAGAGTCAAATCAAAGTCTCACAGTGCTACCCACTCAGCGAAATGGAGACATACACTGAAGGATGAAGATTTCTCTATCCATGGAAGAGGTGATACTAGGCCCTACAAAGGGTGTTTTATTTGCCTTAGCATGTGAGGAATCCTGAGGATTTTCATTTCAACAGATATTTCAAACAGAAGACCAGAATATAGGCTACTTGCAAAGCCCTACTGAATGTACTTCATATACAGCTACAATCTCAGAATAGAATAGAACAGTTGCAGTTGGAAAGGACCTACAACGATCATCTAGTCCAACTGCCTGACCACTTCAAGGCTGACCAAAAGTTAAAGCATGTTAGCAATGGCATTGTCCAAATGGCTCTTAAAAACTGACAGGCATGAGGCATTGACCACCTTGCTAGGAAGCCTGTAACAGTGTTTGACAGCCCTGTCACTGACAAAATGCTTCTTAATGTGAAGCGTGAACCTCCCCTGATGTATCTTTCAGCCATTTCCATGGGTCCTATCACTGGATTGCAGGGAGAACAGCTCAGCACCTGCCTCGCCGCTTCCCCTCCTCAGGAAGATGTGGAGAGCAATGAGGTCGCCCCCCACCCTCCTTCTCTCCAAACTAGACAAACCCAGAGCCCTCAGCTGCTCCTCATAGGACATGCCTGCCAGCACTTTGACCAGCTTTGTTGCCCTCCTCAGGATGCATTCAAGGACTTTCACATCCTTCTTAAATTGTGGGGCCCAGAACTGCACACAGAACTCAAGGTGAGGTCGCACCAACACTGAATGCAGTGGGATAATCACCTCTTTTGACCAGCTGGTTATGCTGTGTATGATGCACCCCAGGATGCAGTTTCCCCTCCTGGCTGCCAGCGCACGCTGCTGACGCCTACTGAGCCTGCTGCCGACCAGCACCCTGAGATCCCTTTCTGCAGGGCTGCTCTCCAGCCACTCCTCTCGCTGTTTATGCTTGTTTCTCGTGTTACTCTGTCCCAGGCACAGAATCCGGCATTTGTTCTTGTTAAATTTAATGCCATTAACGATTGCCCAATGCTTCAATCTATCCAGTTCCCTCTCCAAGGCCTCCTGTCTCTCCAGAGAGTCAACAGCACTTCCCAGTTTGGCATCATCAGCGAACTTGCTAATGTTGCATTCAACAGCTGCATCCAGGTCATTGATAAAAATGTTGAACAGAACTAGCCATAGAATTGACCTCTGAGCAACACCGCTGGCGACTAGTCACCAGCCAGATGTAGCCCCATTCACTAAAACTGTTTGGGCTCTGCCCTTCACCTAGTTCTTCACCTAACTCACTGTGAACCTGCTCATCTCATAGTATCAAAAGCCTTACTAAAATCCAGAAAAACCACATTCTCCACCTTCCCTTCACCCACTAGCTGGGTGACTTTATCGTAGAAGGATATCAAATTTGTTAGACAGGACTTCCCTTTTGTGAACCCATATTGACTGTACCCAATGATTGCATGGTTCTTTAAATGCCTTTCAGTGGCACCCAGTATGATCTTGCTCACAATTTTTCCAGGTTCTGAGGTTAGACTAACACATCTGTCATTTCCTGAGTCTTTCCTCACACCCTTCTTGCAGATTGGAATAACGTTGGCTAGCTTCCAGTCAGGCAAGCACAAGCTACACCAGGACTAGCCTTACAACACACAGCCCTGCACTGCTGGAGTCCCAGTGGGCCTGGACAATCAATTTGATGTGGAAGGGGGACTAATTGACTTACTTCCTCATTAAGGTATTGCATGACAGTTGATCTGTTGTAATTGTCCAAGTGCAAGTTTCTAGTTGCATGTAGGAAGTCCCCCATAGGGATGAGTCTTCATTAGATGTTACTGTGGAACAGCTATGATACTGCCTCTGCCATGCACACTGCACTTGCTGCTCATGGCCTGCGTCTAGGTCATAACTTGTGCTTCTGAAGCATGGAAAGGAAAGGATATGGGTAAGGAGGGTAGCAAAGATGATGCATGAAGTCAGAGGTGGAAAAGATGGTTTGCTTCTTGTTATGGGAAAAGGGCTCCATTTATTTTTTTATATATAATGAAGTATTTTCCCCTTCAATCTTGCAGACCCCACACTCTCAGACGCTGCTTTTAAGGACTTTGCAGGGCTAGTGCTCTTAATCTTCTCTGTGCAGGAGCCAAAAGTGTCTAGTAAAAGACAGAAGCACTTTTTGCACCTATTAAGCAAAATCTACACCTTCCTGCACACAAAGTTTCTGCTGTGCCTACTCTCTCCAAGACAAATGCCTTCAAGAACTGACTTGCAAACAGCAACACAGAACACAGATGCCAACAGCTTTCCATAAGATCTGAATGACTGGTAACCAGAATCAGTCAAGCTTGGAGAAAGACCAAATACACCTGGAAAACAGAGCATCTCGAAACGCCTACTGTTCTGTGCTACACGTGAAAAATCCATGCAAGCACAGTCCTACTCTTGCCCATTAGGTGTCATTGCTAGCCACAGCAAGGTGACCAAACCTCCCTGGACCAAATTAATTACTTATCTGCAAACCTGCCAGCTTGAACAGTGTCAA
This sequence comes from Steatornis caripensis, assembly GCA_013398225.1. Classification (NCBI taxonomy): domain Eukaryota; kingdom Metazoa; phylum Chordata; class Aves; order Caprimulgiformes; family Steatornithidae; genus Steatornis; species Steatornis caripensis. The sequence continues at coordinate 59,643 of VZSC01006121.1, read as the reverse complement.
CTGGCTACAGTCTATTACGGAGATGTGCACCTGCCTATTTCAGCTCTATGCAATTTCCTTCCTGATCTCTCAACCATGTGTGGAGCAGCCAACAAATCAAATAAAACCTCTGTAGTGAGAAAAAAGACTGACTCTTGGGAAAAGTATTTTTGGCCAACAGAGACAATAAATGTTTTGAAATTGAAGCCTGTACAGAGAAAGGGCAGTGTTTAGTTCCCAGCAATGGAATATTGCTTGTGATGTGTATTAGTACTATTCTGTGAACATGAGCCTGGTTCCTTGCAGGCATCCGCTGCAGGTTTACACTGGTACAGCAGACCTCATGGAGTAGTCCCTAAAGGAGATGATCCCTAGAAGTCTTAGTCCATCAGCTGATCGTGAATAAAACCACATTAGCACAGTTTAAACATGTTACCAAAGCAATGAATACAAGCCAAAAGGCTGAAGGACAGATGAAATCTTAGGACAGTTGATTTAGGGACATTCATGCAGGTATTTTTTACACTTCATAGCAATGAAAGCTTCTTCTCTGGCACTGTTCCTTTCTACTCTTGCTCTTGTGAGTTCACAGCTCCTTGCTGTCAATAACCAGGGTCAGCAAGAGACATCCAACTACCTTTCAAACTCAGTGGAGAAACCAACAGAAAATTCATGTGTCTGGGAGAGCTCTTTTATGGAGGCTACCAGATGAATAAGATTTAATAAAGCTATGAGTCAAGAGGAGTACTGGCAATTTTGATCTGGACTAAAAGGCTTCTGTCTCCTTGCAGACCGGGTGACATCCATGCAAAAATACTTTGAAGACTGAAAGGACTGTAGATCTCTCTCCCTAAGGCTTCCTTTCTTGGAATTTCACCAGAAGAAATGAAACAGCACATCAGAACTAAGAGCTGGCTGCAATTTTGCTGAAAATAAAGGAAAGCAAACAGCAAAAAGCAGCATATGTTAAAAAAGAGCTAGCCTAGTTTCAAGAGAAAAGGCTAAAGTGAACTCCAAGCAGCCAATAATAAATGAGGGTATCAGAGGATGTTACAAGTGTAATTTCTGTTGGGGCAGAAATACTACAAATATTAACCTTAGCCTGTAAGAACTTGCTGTAAAATCAAAGGACAAAGCAGCAAAAGCTGATTCCCCTGATCACTTTATAGATGCAACACTGAGGCATTAGGAAATAAAGTGACAAAACAGGGATCTAAATATCCTTACTTTCTTAAGAAGAAATCAGCTCAAAAAAATTCATTGAACTGTGGCTCCTTTCTTTTCTAATCCGCACATTTCAGTTTATCAATCAGCCCCCAATTGTACAGCTACATCTGCTTGTGGAATCATGTCAAACGATTACTGAAACGATTCCACTTAAAGATAGTCTTCTGAGGTAAGACACAACAGACCATGGGTCTGAGCAACACAGAACTAGGTAAGACAGGAGCCCTCCCTTCATCTTCACTTCAAAGCCAAAAGAAACACTTCAGGTAAGACAAGTTCATTTGAATGTATTCATCTGTGATGAGGGGGCAGGAACTTCTTAAGCTGACATCGCCAACAAAGAAAACATGTAGGTAAGCCTAGAGGCAGAGATTGAATTTAAATCTCTTAAATATCTAGACCCAAGGATCATTATTTCCTTGAGTATTACACACATGCTTTTGCGTTTAGTGCAATGGTTTCCCAGTGGCTTTTTTTCCCCCCATTATTCAGGTGATTTTTCCTTGGTTCTTCGACATTTTAGACCAGATGAAGGAGTTGGAAGAACTTGAGTGGTGACAACAAAGAATAAGAAGTGATTTGGACAGGTAAGAACATCCTCAGACTTGCTCTAAAGCTGTAGCAGAGGCAGAGAGAACACATGTTGAGCATCCAAGAAGCTGCTAGGGAGTCTTCCTGCTTCATCAATCCTACAAGCACAATTTACATCAAAACCAAGTAGCAAGGCAGCAGACAACTGGCATGCTTGTAACAGAACAGCAAGAGCAGGGCTTCTCTACAAGGGAAGGCTCACCAGAAGCTCATGTTGACCACAGCTCTGCCAGTAACCTCACAGTCCCATAGCATCTAAGCAGGTGAGCAGAGCAAGGGCTGAAAAAGGCTCCACTGACAGTCCACTGTCAGACTAAGGCCATGTAATGAGTCAGGGCTGAAGTCAGTCAAGGAGTAGACACAGACCTACAACATAGTTCAGACAATGACTGGAGTGCCCAGACCTGAGCATAGATAAAGCTCCCGGGCTAATGAGGGTGCACGGATGGAAACCCCAGGTAAAGCTAGTCAGGGCACCTGAGGCCTATTAGTGCATTCAAGGCCCCAAGAGCAGCTTCCCCTCCCACCATGGTGTGTCCCACACCTTGCAAAGGTCTGCTTTTCTGGACAATCTTCTTCTTGGACACCAGACCCAGACCTACTACACTGGTAGCCATGTTTTACCTGCATTTGGGTAATTTAACATGATGATTCAGCAAGTAGTCAAGACTCCAGATCTGTGATCTATACCATTTTTGGCCTCTTAAATGAGCCATAAAGTATTGCTGCTCTTCTGAGGAAAATAAGGAGTGCATCGTTAAAGAAAAGCACCCCCCCAACACCTCCAAAGGGGCGATATAGTAATAATGATGGGAAAAACATGAATACAGCAAAGTTAAGAGAGTCTAGATGGATGATCTCTTTCTGCCAAAAAGAGAAGCACTGCCTTTCATTTTCAACATCCCTAATTTCCCCACAATAGTCAGTACTGTTGCCATGCTATTATTTCATCTGAAATTGGTAACTGGGACCCAAAGCAGTCTGTATTACAGTACAGGGGGTATACCCAGTGAATCACACTAGAAAGCTGTGTGCCTATTTCTAGGTACCTCAAACGTAGCTACTCAAAACTGTTTTTAAAAGCTGTATGTAGCCTTTAGGTTTGCTGGTCAGATGCCATAGATTCAAGTATACTGCTGATTAGGTGCAACTTTTTCTGTTCCTCATTATATGGACAACATCAGAGTGTCCCCATGTTAGATTTGGTCACATGCGGAAGATAGCTAGTTGAAGCTGAAACATGAGATTACTTTCCTAAGCTTACTAGCATATTGAGAAGAGATCTGCAGCCTAGTGCAGTCTCCTTGGTAGAAAGTGCATTTGTAGCATCAGCCATTCCAGCCCGCAGTTTCAGTGATCCTCAAGTTCTTCCCTAAGTGATAATCAAGTTCGTACAAAGCTCCCATATACTTGTTGTCTTCTTTCAAAGCATTTTTAACCTTCTTTCCAAGGTAGACTCCAAATTATTTGGTTTCATCTATTGATCATTTGCTTTGACTTGAACACAGTATAAAGCTGCTTATGCTTATGCCAACAGGTAAATAACCAAAGATCATGCTGCCTCTGTTAAAACAAGCAAAGAAACACCACTACCAAAACTGTCAAACTTGTCCTCAGTGTCTAGTGGCTTCCTGCGCTGCTCATCTTTGAAGACATGGTTCTTTATCTCCAAAGTTTGAGCATGAGTTATTTAAAAATTGACAACAGTTCTGGAATGAAGAGCCTTCGGTCTTCAGGTACAATGGGAGTTACTGAGTTAGAGCTGCAGCATCCAGGAAATGGACCTTTTTCATAACCTAGAACCAAAGAACCAAATGAAGTTCTCTCTACAGATCTCTTTATTCCTTTACGCCTTGCAAGACAGATTTTGTTCATTGCTTGCTTTCAGGTAAACACATAGTAACATTTGTGTACTTTTGTACATAAATAAACAAATAACAGAATGCTGCTGCACATGCTTTTCTTCTGGGGGAGAGAGGAACAAATACACAGCAGGTGACACTAGTGTTCATGGCAGCACTACCACCAGGATGGTTAGAGTCTGTTGAATTGAGCAGTTAATAAAAATCAACATAGGACAGAATGGAAAGTATGAAAGAATATATTTGATGTGAACATGCCCTTGAACTGAGAAGTGTGACAACAGCAGCAGCACTGGAGAAGGAAATGAGAATACACAGGGGACCTACGAATGTGAAACAGATCTTCTTTCTGCAGAAATACTTACAGAAGAGCTTTGAGTTGCTCTTCACACACTGTAAAATACAGGTTTCCCCAGCAGGCCCATTGTCCACAACTGCACTGGTCTATTTCTGTAGGTATCTTTGCCCTAGTTCTAGAGCTATTTCCCCTCACACAACACTTTGCTTAGTGGTCTGCCCCTGAACCTTCCCCAGCTGTGTTAACGCTTGAGAGACACCTCTGCTAGAGACAGCGTTTGAAGTTGGCTCTGTTAACTTTTTGTTGCATTTCCACTGACGTCCAGGGGATCACAGGGGATCTCCCTCATTGCCTTCTCTCATAGCATCACAGATAACTGTGCCATGCAGACTGCAGTCTCCTACTGCCAGAACTGAGAGCTCAGGCAAACTTAGACTCTGTGCTAGAAGTCACAGCAGTATGTTGGCGGTCGTGGGCTTGGGACCAACGAGCAACTTAGCCATGGGTTTGCCATTTGCAGCACCGGTCTAGGCGCCCGTGGGTTACGTTCACCCCAGCCCGCTGGCTCACAGCTTAGCGTGGCTGCTGCCTCTGCCTACGAGAAGCCGAGGAGACGTTCAACCGCAGGCCCCTCCGGGCAGGGAAGGGAGCTGAGCGGGGGAGGCGGTAGGCGGTGGCGCAGCCCCCCCAGTCCGAGAGGGTGCAGACAGGGGGTGCCCCCGGCGTCCGCCCGAGGGGCTGCCGTGGGGTGCGTGAGCGGCACAGGGCGCGGGGCTGGCCTCGGGCAAGCAGACCTCTCGGCAAGGGGATCCGGTGCGGGATGGCGGCCGCCTGTTCCTTCGGACTCAGTCGGGTCGGCCCCGTGCGCGTGAGGCGCCGTTGGAGGACTGGGCCGCCAGCGATTCCTCTCCTCCGCGAGGCTCGAGCATCCCCTGGGCAGCGCCCCCCAGCTCCTCCCCGCTCGGTAGTGCCGGTCCCAGCCCCTCCTCTCGTTTCCGCTGGCAGGAGCTGGAGCTGTGTCCTGCCGTGCCTCCGCAGTTGCCTCACCGCTCGGCCCGATCCGGCCCGGTCCAGGGACGCGCGGGTAAGACCCGGCGCCGCAGGGGACGGCGAAAAGTTGCGGGCTCGTCCCAGCCGTAGGGGATGGCAGGAGCGGGGCGGCGGGGGGCAGCCGGTGACGGGCGTGCGGGGGGTGCCGGTCGCAGGGGCCGGGGGCCGCCGACCTGGAGGCGCTGGGGAGTGACGGGATCCTGGCGGGCGGGGCGGGGGAGCGGGAGACTCACAGAGGTAAGGAGTGTGCAAACCGCCCCCCCCCCCGGTCTGCTTGATTTTTGCGGAAACGGGAAAGTTAGCTCAGAGGGACGAGACGAGCCCTGCGGCGCCTGCGTACAGGAACTTGCTCTCCGCCGTAGAGCCTGCGTTGCCCGTCTCTCACGGGAGCAGATGGCTTCGGCTGGGGATTTGTCCCCATCATCGGGGAAAATACGCTTGCAACAGCGGTGCTTGCGGGCGAGGGTCTTGCTTTCTTCTCCGCTTGCACGCCTCTTGAGGCTGCAGCGGGGTGTGAGGGCGCAGAGCAGAGCCGAGCCGAGCCTTGCATGGGTGGGAGCGCGGAGCAGACCCCGCAGGGCGCAGAGCGCTCGTGAGACTGCGGGAGGGGAGCCCGGGCGGCAGGAGGGAGGCCGTGCGCGGCGGGGCGGCGGCGGGGCAAGCCCGCGGCTGGGCGGTGGGCTGACAGCTCTCTTCGGCGGCAGCCCGCAGGGGTGGTGCCAGCGGTTCCTGTCTTCCCCCTTCTTATGTAAAACTTGACTCTAGCTTTGCCTTTTCCTGTTCAAGCTTTCGGAAACTTTTCTTGCCGAATATTGGATATCTGCCTGTCATCGTGCTTCTGGTGGGAGGTGAGAGCTCCGTGAGCTCTGCCTTTCTCAAAAAGGCCTTCAGCTCTGGAGATTTCAAATGGACAGTGAGGAGGACCTGTGGTATGAGGATGCTGTGTTGGGGGAAAAGCTAGACTACAAGGGTGAATAGAGCTGGATTTCTTTCCTTAGTCCTTTTATCAACCCCTTTTTTTCTATGCTTTTTACTCTGCGTGGTTTTGTAGTTTGAAGAACAGGGCTAGGAATGGAGGCACCTGATTTTCCTACCTGACCGCACAGACCTTATTTTAAGACTTTGGGGTAAGTTATCTGAGATTTGACTGGGAGAAAGCTGGATATTCTCCAGAACAGCATTGAAAGTCAAATCACACAGCTTGTTTGTGCTGTTACTCCTAGATGGGCCTAAACCTTACCTGTGGATGCCAAAACTTAACATACTGCTGTAGCAAAGTTCTTAGTAACAGGTGCCACAGGTAGCTTTAATGGTTTGTTTGATAGATTAAGTTCTTTATAGCCAGGGTGTATAATGGCAAAGGATAATAGCCACTGAAGAAATGCATTAATATGAGTTATAGCAGCATAGCATGTGGGGCCATGGTTAGCACTCAATAATGTAAAAAATATAAAAGGTAAATTATGAATGTTATGTGCATGTGGTTGATAACACCAAGGAAAAAAAATCGGTCTTCATAGTTCCATGCGCTTGGCTTCCATTTTGCATTTTTTCTGAGCTCCAGGAATGAAAACTGATGGGACTAATGTAGCTTCTGCGTCCAGATCTTTCCCTTTCACATTTTTAGACCTGTGCTGTTCAAAATGCAAAGGCCTTTTCTATAATGGGGCTGTAGAACTTACAGCAAATTTGGTTTTGGGCATCTACACTTTATTTAAAACTACTTCTCCTGAATAAAGCTGCATGAGAAGACCTTGGGGTCAGAATATAACTAATGCAGCATCATTTGCATTCAGACAAAGCTCTGAGGCTAGAATGATCGTGTTCATCTTTCTTGAGGAGGGTAGAGAGTTAACTGGGAATGTCAGTGTTGTCTTAGTTATTGTGGTTATTTTAACAGAAAATAGCCACCAGAGATGCGTATCCCACAATCTTTGCTTTCTTTGCTATTTTAAGTTATTTTATTCCAAAGCATGCCAGACCTCAGTCTGTCAGTGATGGTATTTCCAACACAACTGTGTATTTTTAGTGTTTAACCCCTCCCTCCCCAAATATACAAACTACAACATTGCAATAAAAAAAGAGAAACATGGGAACAGCACAGAATGAAATAACAAAACAACACTTGAGGCTGCAGCACTGGTTGGAGGAGTTACTGTCACATTTGTGGCACATGTGAAACTAGCAAGTTTGCACTAGAGAATCCAAGACTTTGTCTCAATATTATGCTGTGAGAGCTGGTATGGTGTTGTTTGGGCCTTGATCAGAAGAGACTGCTTGTTCTAGAAGCAGTACATTAACATTTCTGTTGCACTTGAGTTTGACAATTAAAAATCCATCTCAGTTTTTCACTTATGTCATGTTTCAGTATTGTGCTGTTTGCAAGTGACTGCCCCATTAGTTTTCTACATTGCAAGAATGTCACTACATTTATTGATGCATAAAAAGAGGTAAGAATGCTTTAAAGAAGCTGGGCATGAGCCAGCAGTGTGCCCTGGGAGCAAAGGCGGCCAACAATATGCAGGGCTATATTAATAAGACTACAGCCAGTATAGCAAGGGAAGTGATTATCTCCCTGTACTCAGCATTTGTTAGACAGAGTCTAGAATACTGCATCCAATTTTATGTTCTCAGAGACAAGAAAGGTATCAATAAACTGGAGCTAGTCCAGTGGAGGGCCATGAGGACTGTCGGGGGCCAGTGCATATGTCATGGAACAGATGGGGAGCTGGGAGCCAATTGTGGTGACTGAGCTCCGTCCCGTGGTACTGAGAGAGACAGCCAGTGCCAAGCAAGAGTCTAGATTACCAGGCAGGTTTGTGGTGGTAAGGCAGGTCTAAGATCAAGTTGAGACATGAATTGCCAGGTTGGGATCAGGCCAAGTTATGGTAGAGTCAGACACAGTTCATTTATCGCTGAGCAGGTCCATGGTGATGCCACAGGTCTGAGGTCAAGTGAGGAAATCGCACCATGGGTCAGGGTCTGGATCAACAGGGTCAATGACCGTACAAAGGCATGACTGGAGATAGGCACACCTATAACATAGCTTGGGCAGGGACTAAAGGCCAAAGGCAGAGCTTAAATAGAGCCCCTGGGGCCATGAGCAGAGAGTGGGGGTGGAGGCACAAGGTGAGTCTGATCAGGGCCTTTAGAGGCCTTTCAGTGCAGCTGGGGCCCTGATATGGCATAAAGATCATATGCTGAGGGAAGTGGGCTTCTTCAGCCTGGAGAAGAGGTGGCTTTGATGGGACATATAGTAACCTTCCAGTACTTAAGATGAGGTTATAAAGAAGACAAGAGCGAGGCTCTTCACATTGGTATGTGGTGGTTGGATGAGGGACAACAAATATAACTTGAAACAAGAGGTTCAAGCCAGATATAATGAAAACCTTATCTGCTGAGGACTGTCAACTGTTGAAACAGGTTACCCAGAGGGGTTGTGCAATGTCTGTCCTCACAGGTTTTCAAGACCAAAGTGCATAATGGCATATTCTGACCTCATAGCCAACCCTATGTAGAGTAGAGCAGGAGTGGACCTACATCACTTCCTCAGGCCTGCTCCAACACAAATTCTCTCATCCTAAGATCAAGCAGCCATTTGGTCTGAGAGGGAAGGAGATGTGTAAAACTATGGCAGTACTTCTAAACACCACAGATAAAATGGAAAAAGGTTTTACAATGCTGACATGTTGCTAAGATACTTACTAGAGGAATTTTAAAAAACTTAATTAAAAATTTTCCTCACTATGCTAAGGGTTTATGCTGGAAAGGGATGTGTGTGTGGGCAGGGGGGCTGAAGATACTTTCTATTTGAAAACTTGCTTTCCTGTAGTGATTCTCAATGTACAATTGCCTTTTTAGTGTAACATCACTTAAAGATGGTTTTTGGAATAGGTCAAGCCATGTTCTTTCAAAGTTCATGTAGGAAGTGTGATGGCAATACAACATGGTGCCAAGTTTGGGAAAAGTTAGTGTATAATCAGAGGAGAGTTCTTGACTTTGTAGAAAATAGAATAAACATCTCAGGATCAGCAGAGCACTTCCCCATTTGTGGCATGGTTGTTAACGGACCTTAGGGTTGAGTCAATCCTGGCAGGGCCAGCTTAGCTGATCCACCCAGAGAAAGTGGGTGGATCAGAAATAGGTCTTTGCCTCTCTACATGGCAGTGAAATTGTGGTAAAGTAAGGATGTGCTGAGGAGCCCCCTTATCTTCATTCAGTACAATACATGCTAGAATTTAATTTTGAGGAGAAGTGCTCACTGGGAAGATACAAACTTTTGTATGTTTTGCTCATGTGTAACAAGATGCTCTATTGGAGACAGAAGAGCTATCACTAGTGACATCTGTCCTTCCTCTCCATCTCTCCTGGTCTCCTAAAGCTGACTTCCAGAGACTGTTTCTGCTGCTCCTTGTAGCCTCTTTCAGATGAAACTTGGATTGCTGAATGTCAGTGCTATGTTTCTCAGGAAAAAAACATCAAATCGGTCTTGTGGGTCACTTCCTCTGGTTCAGTGACATAGTTTCTGTGGTGTGTTTGTAATGAGGCAGGATGTTGTTCTGCAGTGAAAGATATTGGATGTTTTCCTCATTGCACAGGTGTTTCTGGGAAAGTCGTGTCTCTGTGAGATGTCTGTTGCCACAGTTAGACAGCACTGTGTTTCAGTTGTCTTTCAACCCCTACCTCACCTTTCCTTCTTGTCCTGCTTTTGACAGCACTTCCTCTTTGGGCTCTATTAAACTGCTTCTGTTTGTGTGTGTGCTTGCTGTCAAAAATAAACCTTGAGGGCTAGAGTTTGTGGAATAGAGCCCTGCTGCTTTTGCCTTGACTGCAAGCACAGTAAAACAGGAGGCATCTGACCTCTGTGCTTCACACAGAAGAAAGAACAGATAGGAAATGTGGGATCCCCAGTAGGCAATGAACTGCATTTTGATAGCAGTGAGATGTATTATGCTGTTAAACTGCCTGTTGAGGAGAGATAAAAAAATCCTGTTGTTGAAAAGCTTTAAAAATCAACAGTATAAAACACATACGCATGTTCTGGGGATAGGTCCAGGGAGATGAGGCAGACTAAATCATAAACATATGCTCCAATAAGCCTTCAAGTGGACAAAAGTGTTAATTAAGCTTATCATTTCTTTGCAGTGATGTGAATATGATGTTGTGATATTATAACACTGAAGTAATTACATCAGTTTAAAAGATTCAAATTTTGCATTAATCTCTGTTTCAAAAGGCATAACAGGAAATTTTTTCTTATTTAAGTTCTTTTGAAAGCACTTCTTCCTTTTGCTGTCAGAGTTCTTTGTAATACAAACTCTGTCATGGTGTTCTAATGCCTGGTATTTCTGAAGGTGGAAGTGACTAATAGCTAGGGTGTTTATTTCCATGATCCCTGTTACAAATGCAAAAAAGGAAACGAACTGCATTAACTAGTGAAAAGCCGATTATATTTCTGATGCCAAGTCACTGCGTGTCTCTAGAATCAGATGAACTGCGTGAACTGAGCTTTGGTTTCCACAGTGATACTGTTAAAGGTGAGCTGCCTTTGCTGTGGACAGTCTTCACTGATTTACAGTTGCTTGGACTGCTCTGTGTATATTCATAATAAGGATAAGATGGAGTGTATCATCAACCTCATGCAGGCAAGATAACATGCAGTTACAAGAGCTGTATTATCATTACGTGGCATGTCTGGGGAGGAGGCAGGGCTAGAACGGAGAAGGAGCTCAGGGGGGAGTAAGTGAAAATGCAGGAGTCTTGAGAAGGCACTAGGCTAACGGAGAGGAAGTCTATGTCCCTTGCCTGGGAGGAAGGTCTGGAAAGGAAGGATGAGGTGGTACGTCGAACAGAGAGCAGGTTTGAAGGAGACTTAGCTCAAAATCTTGTGACTCTGTCCTAGGGAACAGGGATCAACTCAAATCCGAGCGAGCAGAGGGTTCTGTGAGCCCTCCTGTATTTGATGTCCTTCAAATTCAGTCCTAACTAAAGTCATTTGACCTGAAGGATTGAAGGAGGCAGGGCTTGACGCTGAAGGAATCCTGAGTTTAGGATATTGGTGGGAAGAACTCATAGGAAAGAAAATGTAGTGACAAAGCTAGACAAGTAGTACTTCCTGATTGGTAATTTTGTCTGTATTCAGGGGTTGCACTGTTCCTTATAACCTCTAGGTAGTCATTACTAATTTCCAAATGAATATGGCTGTAGAGGGGCAAAGCCTCAGAGACAGCATTGCATACTCTAGTGTTACTAACCCAAGTTTCTAGTCTTTTGCAGTTCGGTAGTGAATGCTGTCTGCTCAAGTGCCTTGTGGCAGTATGTTGACAAACACTTTTTATGGTGATTGCAGGAGTACTCAAAACTCATGTTGAGGACAGGCAAGGAGACTCTCTATTTGGATCTGCTCGTTTCTAAAGGTTGAATAATTCAAGAATGCTTTTGAGAGTGTATTTTCCTTTCTCTGTGTATATTGCTGTTTTTTACCCATAACTCTGCAATGCAGTTTAGTGTAAGGTGGTTCTGCCCAGGATATTCAGCTAGCTTTATTTTGAACAGTCGTTTGATGTCTCAAATATGTACTTATACCAAAATCAGCTTTACATTGCATTTTATGTTAAGACCGTAACCTTATGCGAATGAAGGTTGTTGCTTTGCTTCGTTTAAAGAAAGCAGAGCTGAAGTTATGAAGGATTGGAAGCAATGTTCTAAGAAGGTCTAGCATGTTTTTTTCCAAAGAACAGTGTGCAGAGTATTGTTTATATGTATTTATATTCATGTGGACAAAATGCCATCAGGATAATGGGATAATGGCTCTGGCAATAGAAGAGACATGTACTAACAAGCAGACAGGAGCATGTCTCCTTGTAAAATAAAAAACTAAATGGCTGGCTTAAAAGACTGTAAAGCAGACCTTCCAAATACAAATAGTTTAAAGTTGTTCTCTTTCATACAGCAGAGCATTTGGATCTCTCCGGTGCTGCTGTGCTGTCTCACAAAGTTTTGCCAAGTAACAGTGGCTCTGAGTGTTAAAAAGGCTCTTGCTGATCTGTTTCCCAGCAATGGAGAAAGTGGCAGGACAGGCAAGACACTCACATTTTGTAGCACCTGGGACACTATTGATAACAGCAGAGGCAGCTATAAGGAGCATATAAATTGTGTAGACACCTATTGCTGAGCTATTTGTGCTGTAAAAGATGAACAGCATGGGGAAGAACTGCAACTCTAGAAAAATTTCCAACTTATTCCCCTCACTCGGGCTGGAAGAGGGGCTGTATTCCACACTATGAAGCTTCTCCTGTTTCATGTGGGTGACAGGGAAGACCCAAGAAAGTATTTCAGGTGAATGTGGTTGTAGATTAGGATAAGAAAGCAGTGGTAAAAGTCATTGCTGGGACCAGTGATCCGTAGAGGGATGTGAAAGAGAGGAAGAGACTTCATTGTGAACAGGAGCTTTTCGGAAGTGTTCTCTGTTCCAGATATAGAAGGCAAAGTGGAAAGAACTGTGAAGGAGAAAAAGGACGCTTCTAGGGAGAGCCAGGAAGAGGAAATGAGGACAGTCTTAAGTTTCCATACCAATGTAAATTCATGTGCGTGGCTTTCAGTTTTCCAAGTTCCATGTTGTCCCACCCTTTCCTAGTGGGATGGTCACCACAAAATATCTCCCAATAGTTATATAAGAAACCCTCCTCTTCTATTTTTCTTTGAATAATTTCTCAAGACATCTTTTTTAAAGCAGTCAGTTTTCGCTGAAAGATTCGCCTTCATTGGGTTCTTTCTCTTTTTTGCTCTTAGACTTTCATTTTCTTACCCCACCAGTTGAAGTTTCCTACTCTCGGGGGACCCCGAAACAATCTCTATTATGTCTTGCTTTCTTTTATGAAAGCAAAAAGTCCTGCTTGTGTCTCATCGTAGCTTGTAGTCTCCATCTTCAACTTTCTCATTCAGTTCTCCATCAATTCCTCTTTGAAGAGCTGAGGAAGTTCATGCTGTGGTAAGAGAACCACACATTCTGTTTTGCTGTCTGTAGTCCATTTCTTTCTCACTGTTTTACATTAAACCACAACAGGGGAAACAAAACTAGTTCCAAGTCATTTAGATATGCAGCTGTTTTTTCCCAACTGCTTTTTAAAGAGCTTTAAAGAGAAATGTTGCTTCATGCAGAAATCTCCACCTTTCTTCCTGCTTTAGTATTTGATTTTTCTGTGTTTTAAACTTGAAAGTCACTTCTCAAAATCTTCTTAAGGCACTTGTCTTTTTTGGAGCTGCTAAGGCATCCCTCTGCTTTACTCTTAAGAGGCACTAAGAGGTTATGTTCTTTGCTCCATGTTGCTCTGAAGTCAGTAGATGATAGGTATCAGGCTCTTTCAGCTTGGGTTGCTAGACAGCCCTGTTACTGTTTCAAAGATCTGAAAGTGGTTAGGGGTGTAGATTTTAATTTTAATAATAAAATACACTCATCCCATGCGTCATGTAGAAAATATCCCCACAGCAATCTCAAAGCTATCAGTGACAGCCAAAGTAGGTATTTGCCTGGTGCTGAAGGCATCCGTTTACAAAAGCAAACAGACTTTGTGTGCCCTTGGGACATGATTCAAGGAACTGAAAGACGAGTATGCTTTATATTAGAGGACAAAATGTGGTGGTGTACGTAACAGTTATCAGGACATAAGTGCCTAACAATCATTAAGCTTTCTAGAAGAGAAAAGATCTAAATTTTTTTTCTAGGTTCTGCTATCCCACGTGTTATAGGGCTTGTTTTGGAAGGCAGCCCTGTCTCCTGACCTCCTTCTGCTCTGAACAGTGGATTGGACAGATTGCCTGGCTGTTGAGTATAGTTCTCCACTCATGTAGACAACATGGTGAAAGATGCAAGTTTCTGAACGATTTGCAGGATGTCTGTTTCTTGCATCATGTGTTGCAGCAACCTTGTACCTACCTGAGGCCTGTAGTGAATCTTGGAGGGCATGAACTGAGCTCTTCAGTTGCATGTCCCTGTGAATTTTCATCTCATCAGTTCTGCTCTGATTGTTGTTTCTTTGATTTTGTTATCAACATTTGCCTTTGTCAACAGCAAGACCTCTTTCCTCTTAACAGTTTTCTTGCAAGCGTTTGATTTTCCTTTCTTAATTTTACTGTATAGATCTGGCTTACATCAAGCCAAGCAGCGTACCTGTAGTGTGGTGAGGACCACTACCTGGCACTCCTGGCACTGGATTACATGACTTGAAGGACTCCTCTTGGACCATTTCTGCCTTTGCTACAGATCATGCTGTATTCATAACAGGCTTGTGTCAGTGGTGAATGAAGATAATCTTTAAAGGTAGTTGACAGCATACTGTGTGTGACATTGATTTGACTAACTAGCCAACATCTATGCCGTGGAACTGTAGGAAACTTGGGTTATGTAATTCTTGAGGGTTTTTTAAATTTTTAGTTTTTGCTAAGCCACATTTGACTTCAATATGATTAATTCAGTTGCTGAAATAAAGTTGTCTGTTATGTCTCTAGGAAGCTGGGTTGGTTGGTTGGTTGGTTGCCTGCATGTGCTTGGTGTAGAGCCTGACATCAGTGATGAGCCTAGTGTTCATATAGTATTAGTTCACTTTATGGAAGATATCTGTGCGTGATATGTTGAGGTATCCACGTGCTCCAGCAGGTATAGTAAATAGACTGTGTGAATTGTGAAATCAACAAGACCTTCTCTTGGCAGCAAAGGCAATGGTTAATTTGAGTTAAATTAATTCTTAAAATTGAATGTGAAAAGATTGAAGGTGAAGGCAACTAATTAGCTCCATGTTTACTGTTCTGAAAGAGGCAGTAGGTAGTTTTGGAAACACCATTCTTGAAATTGTGTTTCCTTATCCACCTTTAAAAATGCAGTATATTGGAAATGTGAAAACATTTAGAAATGAATTATTTTCTCATAGATGTGCTTGAGTACTTTTTGTGACTTCTAGACTATGGAAACAGTGTTTCAGAATCTTTCATGATACAGTGAGGCAGGCTAAGGGAAAGCATTCATTTAAAAACCAACAACAATGCAATAATGGAAACATTTCTGTTGACCAAGTTTGGTGAATAGTCACATTTTTTTAAATAATCAGCCTGTGTGTTTCGTATGCAGCTGCAGTAATTTTTATGGAGTTTTAAATGTTGGAGATTGTACTGTTCTGTGTGTCTCCTCCACGTGGTTGGAGAAAGTCTTGGTCTCACTCTCGTCATTTTGCTATTTTGCAGCACCCTTCTGACATTGAGGTAGTGCTGTTACAGCCCTCACAGTATGAACTGGAGAAAGTGGGATGTTCTATGTTTGGTTTTGTGTGGTTTTCACTCCAGCAGTGGTTTGTTGTACTAGAAGCAAAGATGAGACCGGTCAGAAACTGGGACTAGCACAGGAGAGTTCAGCAGGAAAGGTCTTGCCCAATTTCTTTTCTTGCTGCTGTAAATAGGTCACCAGGTGTCTTGGTGATGATAGGGGACCTAAATGCAAAGGGAAAGAAGCATTGGATTTTTCTGACTAGTATTTCTGATTTAATTGATGCACAAGTTTTGCTTTATCCCTTAATCTCTGTTTTCCCTTTAGTTTCTGTGAGTCTGTTTTAATATTTTGCCTATTGTCATTATTTAAATTTGAGCCCAGATGAAGTCAGTGTATTATACCCTAGAGACCAGTGTTTAGATTTACTTCTTTTGTTCAGAAGCAGGTGGGATTTGATATAACTTTTCCTATTGGTTTTTTTTTTCCCCTTCAATCCCTCATTTCTGTCCTCTTGAGGTAATTATGTTTGTCCAAAAGGCAACAAAGTATGCTTTGGTTGTCTTCATCTCTTCAGGTTTGAGCTGTGACTTTTCCATTGGCATAGATCCAATTACCTCAAGTAAGTGAGATCTCTGTGAAGGATACTTGGAGTCAATCAATCTAATCTTTAATGCTGTTTTTATTGACACTAAGGGAAGATGAGTTGGGCCAACACTGAGCCCTTATGAAACCTTCTTGTGATCTGCTGCTTTCTTGTTACAAATGCTGAGAGAGTCCAGAGTAAAATGGTTGTTGAAGTTGTCTCCAAATGCTGCTGTAGGTACTGAAGGAAATGCAGCAGAGGACAGCAATTCTCGGTAATATGCACATATTCTTATTCCTCGATTTTCGTACCTGACTGACATTTGAAGGGAAAGGAAGCAGCGAAGAACTAAACAGGATTCCTACTGATAACACTTTCATTAGTTGATGTAAGTTTTGTCCTTTTGTGCAAGTGTAATTTTATAAAAATAGACTTATCTTTGAGGGACCCACCGTTACCTTTGCGTTCAGTGTCCTAGTGTAGCTGTGGGCCTGTTGCTTTGTGTGTTTACACTTCTACATTCTTCAGGGATTTAGCCTTGGCTAAGTTGTGAGTGGACAATGTGGCACTGCCTGCCTTTTGTTGCCTTTCTGACATAGTGGAGGAAGCAGCTTCTGGCCCTTCAGGGAAAGAAAAGGTGAGAGCCACTTTTTGCTGAATGCCACGTGATCTGCCAAAGGCTGCAAGGAGTGCAGATTGGTAGGTCCTAGCAGTGGGAGCAGCAGAGAGATAATAGTCCACACATACACTTGGCTTGCTGAGGACTTGCATACTTCTGTGCTGCTTGTGTAAAACTTGTAAAGACAATTGCAGGCAAAGAACATCTACTGTTGTACGTTTTGGGTTGTATGACGAGAGATTATGGTCTATGAAGGAAAAAAATCTCCCTGCAATTGGAAAAGGCAAAGAACATGTTGGGTGAGGCGAAGAAAAAGAAATACTGAAGCTTTCCTTTCCTCTTGTGTAAATCTTCATTACAGGTGATGCTGCACAATGACTCAGTCTTGGGGATATGGCAAAGACACATTGACCTTGGGATACTGTTTATGTAAGGGAGAACTGAGAAGTATACTGAGAGGGATTTTTCAATGCCAAGGCAATAGTTCTGTTTTGTAACCGCTGTGGAAAATTTCACTTGTAGGACCTGTATGTTTCTGAGAGAAAAAATCAGTAAAAAGATGTATTAATAAGAGGCGTACAACTAGCTTAAAATCTGTACATTTGCTCTTGGACATGAAAGGCTTCCAGATATTTCTATTGCAAGAAAAAGAATGAAGAGATAGTTGAGGGGTGTTAGGCATTGATATAGGTAACATCTGTATTTGTAGGAGAGGAGACAAAACATTACCATGTGTGAGATAAAGAACCTATGAAATTTCGTGCTGTAGCATTTAAGACAGTTATAAAAAGCCTTGGCTTAGGCATAAAACTTCTCTCTTGTAAGGCTGCTGTGTGTTTACATATTGCAATGATTTTTTTATTTTACTTTTTGCATGTGTGCCATGCTCTGAATCATACCAAGTGGTACTCTGTTGATTCCTGTTTCCTAGGAAAGCTGAGCTCTGCTTTTGGATAATGGAGTACACCAGGGAAAAGATAGCTGGGGAAGCTTGAAATGTTTGTTACTTGTTCTGGAAGTTTTTTTTCTGTTTGTTCTTGTGCCCCTTGAAATGATTGCTGTATTGTCAGCTCTTTCATCTTGTTTCTACCCCTTTCAAATTTGATATGGCAGAAATTAATATAACATTATCTATAATGTTTAAACTGCCTTATGTTAGGAAAGTGAGAATTCCCACGACAGCCTTAACTCTGCCCTGAGAAGAGAAACCCCATCAAATGAGTGTCTTAAGTTACACCATTATGTAGCACTGGGCACTAGGATGTACTCTTGACAAATATTTACATTTCAAATCTGGCCAAGTCCATGGCAGTGTTAAAATATCATATGCTAATTATGCTAAACGATCATATTACCCTTGTAAATGGGCATAGGCTTGATTCCCAGAATGCTAATCTGTGAATCACATCATCAAGGAGTGCAAAAGAATCCATGTCCCTCAGAGAGAGAAGGTAAATAGCATATATCAAACATTTTTTTTTGCATGCATGGCAATATGCAATTTTCTCCCCTTTCCATTATGTTACTGAAATCAGTTTCACAGCAGATTGAAAAATTAGTATCTCATCTCTAATGGAGGTCTAGAAATTACCTCCCATTCTTTACCTTGCTGATCAGCATTAGCTATGGGATTTCCAATACCCTTTGCTGTAATTCAGTGATTTTCTTTTCAAAGGTGTTCATTTCTGCTAAGAAGATAGGACTTTGTCATGCTGAGCAGAATGGGAAATGTGCTTTTTACTTTCTATGAAAGATACTTGTGCATATTAAAAAGCTTGCCAGACTTTAATTTCTAGTATCTGAACAATGAATTTGTTGTTAAAATACAATGATTGAATGTCTTGCTAGCATGTGGTGTTGAAGTTGAGTGAAATACTCCTACTCATCACTCAAAATCAAATGCAGTGTATTGCGAAAGCTATGGTAGGGAACTGCTCAGTAGAGAAGTCAGACCTAGGTAGTAAGTGGAGACGGTCTTCAGTTATATCTTAAAACCACCATTTACTGTCATTTTTTTTTAAATGTCCGTAAAGGACTGTAAGCCCTAATTGTTCTCACTGTTGTGTGACGGAATAAAAAAGGTCGTGTGAGATGCTTTGTGATGGTGTGTTTTTGGCAGGCAGCCATTTTACATAAGGTGGGCATTTTAACATATAGGAAGTGTTGAATAATGGCTTTTAAGTGTTTGAGGTGCTATTGCATGGGTGCAAGTTTGTGCTATGCCTTACCCATGTGGTGGACTGTGGGATCTTCTAGGGTGACCGTGGTTACCTCATTAGGGTGGGTCCGTATTTCGTTTGTCTAGTTTGTTTTGGACTGTGAGCAGAGTTATTGCTCCCAAAATCTTTGTACTGCGCCCAGCAGAGTGAGGTGCAGAGACAAGGGCCTGGGAAGTACTGTGCAGATACCGGCTGTAAAGCTTAATCCAAAATGAGGTGAGAAACAGAAGTATGACACCAGATTTGGGTAACTTATTTGACTGTCTTATGGTTACAGAAATAACTTGATGACCCAGTTGTGTCAAAGGCACGTATTTACAAAAAGCATGTGATGTGCTGGGGTGTCCCGCACTTGGGCCAACACCTTGTTCGCGTCTGATTTGAGTGACTTTTTGACATTGGTCTCTGTTCTTTGTCGTACAAAGAGCTTGTCCAATTAGATTGATAACGTTAGATCAGGTCTTCAGGAACATTATTAGAAGTACTGCTGAGGTAGCATGAGGGAAAATAAGTTCCTCTGCGCAGCGGTCTTGGGGTTGGCCTTTGGCTAGTTCAGGGTAATTTCATTTACAGGAGTCTCTGTTTTAAACTGGATTCTGAGGCCTCCAGGCAGAATTGTAAATGATCCTGTCCAGTAAGTTACTAAGTAATACCATATAGCTAAGCTTTAATGTGCCATAAACTTAAATCTCCATGTATGAGAGCACCCCACTAGCAAAAGATAAATTAGTTATGGGGAAAAGAAAATGATTTGTCCCAGATATATTGTTAAGAGTTAATCGCTGGCTCTTCTCTGGTTGCTTGAACCTGGAATATTTGCCCCCATCATGAATTAACTTAAGAGGTTCTCTTTAGTGCTACCACTGTCACAAAGAAAACATGTCGTCTTATTACTTCTGCTCTCTTGGAATATGAGATTTGTGGCCCTCTGCCATGGGTAGATTTTTATTTAAGTTTTTTAATACGGAGAAAAAATCTGAGTCTTTAGTGATATGTATAACCAAATCTCTTTATGAATGATAAGGTGAGGCAGTCTCTTACTCGTTTGTCATGTGAGAGAAAGCATGGAGGAATGTGATCACTGATGGAGCACCATTTCCTGCTCTTCCTTAGCTTGTTGTGCCCATAGTCACCAAGCTCCTGCAGAGCTGTGGTCCCTGTCTGCCTTCCATACTGCAGTCCTTGAGCATGGCTGCCTCTGAATGCAGCTGAGGGGTGCTTCTCTCTTGTCTGAGCTGGTACATGGTACGTGTTTTGTTGCAGGCAGTGTATTGTCTGCGTCTCTGTGATGAAATAGAAAGGCCTCATTTTTAATAGTGATGTGCGTATGTTCGTATGCTAGCCTGTTGTACAGCTGTGAACTACATTAGATTTCTTAAAGCAGTAGTTTTCAGTCTTTATTATCAGACCTCAAGCATTTTCAACTGGAGGCTACAGTTGATTCAAACTCACTTTGAACTCTGAATGTTCAGCTGCCATATTTAAATTCTTGATCCAGCTATTCATGTCTGCTCTGCACATCACTCTCGTGCTGCTCAGATCCAGAGAAGCTATGTATGGTTAGGTGTATTTCTCTTAAGGAACGAAGAAAATGAACTTACTAGAGTACTAAAACTTTCATTTTCAGTGGATTCTTTTTTTCTTTTTATTCTTATGCATGAAATTGTTGCCCTTATAATCGCTGAACAGTTTCCTTCAGTGTAGGAGAGAAATTAGGTCACGTATCTGTAGCTCCGTGTGGATGTGGGTGGGATTTCAAGAGCTGCACTCCTTGCCTTGCTAGTAGCCCTGACCACCTCCCCATCATGTTCGAAGGGATACCTCTGTCACTTAGCAGAAACATTTGTAGTATCACAGAGGTCAGAGATGACGGTGAGGGGAAAACATTAAACGTTCCAGCCCTCTGTAGAGCCAATATCAAATTGCTTCCTATTAATGTGTTTCCTGGCACTTCGGTTCAGTTGCTACAGATTTTCAGACAGCTGGGTGCCCCTCAGGCAGCTAAGTTTCCCCCAAGTGGAAGCACAGAAGTCTTTTCTTGATATACTCTATACTTTTTTTATAGTGTATCATTACCTATTGTAGAAGTAATTGCTAAGGCTTTTGCTAAGCCCATTTCTTAGGCTGACAGTTCAGTGCTTTTGAAAAAAAGCTGGGGATATATGTAGGTAACAGGAATAGCCTTTAATCCTGGCTCTTTCCCTTCTATCAAGCTAATTAATCACTCTTCCCCTTTGTGTTCCTACCATTGCAATACTAGGAGGCTGTTAGCTTGTACTCAGCCCTGTGCTGTTCCTGACTGAACTATGCTACTCAGCTGTTTTATCTTTTCCATCCTGCCAGTTCCTTTACTGCCTGCCTCTATATTGCTCTTAGGCTGACATGGAGATTAACTGACCTAGTATAATAGAATTTTTCCTGTTTTAAAGTCCTTGCTCCAGGAATGTTTAAGAAGGAAAATAGGAGAATTAGGAAGCAAATGGTCAGTTAGCTAGGATTTGGTGTGCAACATCTGAGGACAGAGAGCACAAAGCAGTACTATTAAGCGGAAAAGTATGGCATAAGTGCACTATTGCTATATAGAGCTCAGGATGGGAGAAATGGAAAGCCTGTTTTATTGCCCTAATTTGCCCTCAGTAGCAGTTTTCAGAGGCTCATGGAGAGATTCCCCAAAGTAACTCATCAGGAAACTTCTTTTTCTAAGTGGGCGGCATCAAGCAAATCCCAGACCCTTATCTGATTTAATTATTTGATTGAATTGATAGTTGATAAAACCTATTTCAGTTTTGGTAAGTTGTTCAGTACAAAGCTGGGCAATAAAGTCAGATGGAAACTGAAAGACATACCAACTGACAAAAGCCTGTCCCATGGACCAGGAGGAGGTTAAGCAGCAAACATTTTGAGCTGGCCTATTTGATGCTATGCAAGATGGATAAAACCCGAACCCAAGCTTGCTAGCATTTGTTTTGCCTTTGTGTGTTTATTTTTGCCTTCTGTTCCAGGGGCAAGCATCAAGTCAGGCTTGACTGTACATTGTTAGCAGTGGTAAGAATGACAGGAGATGCTGTGGGCATGGAGAGTAAACTGTGACTGCCTAAGGACAGAAATGGAATTCAGTGCCTGTGACTGAGCAGGACAGATAACACAGATTTGTGGGGAGCAGTTGCAAGAGCGCAAACTCATCCTTACAAAAAAGTTAGTTTGAATTTGGGTAGAATGTAAGCTTAAAGCACAATCAGACTTTGCAGGGGCTCTGTCTCTGATATGAGTGTTCACACACAGAATCTTGACACTGTAGCTATTTTGGATTGTTCTCTGCCTAAACAAGCTGAAGGGTGGTGAACTTGTCACACAACACTGCTGAAAATAGTTAAGTATGTTAATACCAGTTACTGGGTGAGCTCATGACCTACATCTTTTTGTCATATTAATTTTTGTAATCTTTTAAAGTGTTTGTGCAGTTAAAGGTGAAACCAGAAAACTAGGTAGTTTCACATGTCAGTTTTTTTAAAAGTGGTTTTGATTTTAAAATATATTTGCCTTTTTATAAGCATATTTTAAAAAAGATAATGTCTAACAATTAGTTTATATTGTCTCCAGGGATTTATTTTTAGCCTAAGTAATCTTTAGATATCTAATATGATTCTAATTTTAATCTTATGAGGAAAGGCTGAGAGACCTTGGTCTGTTCAGCCTGGAGAGAGAAGACTGAGAGGGGATCCAATCAATGCTTATTAATATCTAAAGGGCGAGTGTCACAAGGATGGGCCCAGACTCTTCTCAGTGGTGCCCAGCGACAGGACAAGGGGCAATGGGCACAAACTGGAGCACGGGAAGTTCCGCCTGAACATGAGGAAGAACTTTACTGTGAGGGTGACAGAGCACTGGCACAGGCTGCCCAGAGAGGCTGTGGAGTCTCCTTCTCTGGAGATATTCAAAACCCGCCTGGACACGCTCCTGTGCAACCTGCTCTAGGCTAACCTGCTTTAGCAGGGGGGTTGGACTAGATGATCTCCAGAGGTCCCTTCCAACCCCTACCATTCTGTGATTCTGTAATGTATGTTTAAGTGTTATATGCTTCTCTGACAGCATTTCCTACTTTTTCCTTACATGCCTTGTACTAAAAAGAATACAGAAATAGTAGAAAGAAGTTAGTGAAGGCTGCGTGTTGCGACATTTGTTCACTATTTTGGTGTTAATTTTTTAATACAATTTAATACAATTTTAATACAATTTAAACTTAAAGCATTTTGAGCAGTGTTGTTTAAAATATGCATTATTAAACCTGTTTTTTTTTTTTTTCCCTTTGGCTTGTGATTCTAAGTTCTGTTCACCTACTAGAAAGTAAAGATGTGCTAAGAGCTGATTTTTGTATAGGAGACCTCACATAGAAGAACTGTCAAGTATGCTCTTTGTCCAGCCACACCTGTGATACTTGGTGCTGTTTGGGTCATTTCATAGACGTGCAAGATGGGAAGAGGACTTCAGGAGTGAATTGAATATTGATATTTTGCAATTTTGAATAAAAAAAATTAGTATGCTATCAAAACTGGTATGCTCCCTTGTAATTTATTATTATAACCTCGTTACTTAATTTAAAAAAAGAGAGAATTTGTGGAAAGCCAGCTGTGTAAGAGTACTATTTATTACCTTTGGCATTTACTGACATTTGTATATATGTCTAGCTTTCAAACCTAATGGCTGAAATAAAAATCTCGGGGGCAACGTGGACCTTTGTTAAGATTTTTTGCAAGCTGCAAGTGTTTGCCGCTTTAGTCTTCAGTCTGCTTGTTTGGTTTGTTTTATTTTGGAGGGGGGTGGTTGTTTAGTTTGGTTTTTGTTTTGGTTTTGTTTGTTTGTTTTTACTTTAAAGCTGCCCACAGTGCATCTTTTGTTTATTGGTACGATGCACTATGCAATGAAGACTTAAACCGACAAAGTGCTGGTGCCAAGGAATGTGCTTTTAAAAATGTTTCCTGCTTTTGTATTTTCATACGAGTGCTTCCTTTGATAGCAGCACAGAACAATACACAGATTAAACTTTACATTGTTTTGTTTTGGGTTTTTAACAATTGTTACTTGTTCAAGAACAGTGGTTTACAGTTGGCTAGTACCAGTCATCCAGAACTGGTGGATCAGGGTGCAGTTGAGGGAATCCAGCCAAGCTCAGACAAATTCCTGTTTGTTAAAGCATCCACAGCTACCCAATTTGAAATGTATTAAATGAGACTGATGAACCTCAGATGGATGAGAAGATAGTAGCGGTACATGGGAAAAACTGAAGTAGTATGGGCGTGGAAATTTTCTCTTAGGGGAGGGTGTGTAAAGAGAGAGAAACAGACTAATGTTCAACTTTTTTGTAGGCTAAAATACTGAAACTGTTTAGTGACTTTATCCACTTTTTGTTCCCTGCACTCAGTTTACAGAAATCTGTAGATGTATTTGTGTGCCCTTGTTTCAAAATAGCATGTTAATTCACCTTACACACTTTTATTTGCATTATCATAACTCCATGGATACACACTCAGAACAAACATATGAAGTACTTAAAATTGAAAATATATAGTATTATTATACATGCCATTCTATCTGTTAATTTGGTAGTCTTCCAAGATTCTTAAAAGAAAGCTTCTGATTGCTTTCTGTCATTTACAAGAAGGGGAGGTTCACGGAAACTCAAAGATGGGAAAAACAATGAAAGAAAATTGTGTACTTCTTTTCATACAGCATATCATTATTATAGATTGTAGAAGTCATCATCAAGGTTGATGGTGGGGCTGTGAGTTTAGTGCATTTAAAATTTTTGAGGGTACAGTTAGGTAATTAACTAAATGTAATAGTCAAGAAATCCTACTTGGAGAGGAAAATTAAATGTTTGGTTTCAGCTCTTAAGTCTATTCTCCACTTAGGGATTTTCAAGTGGGAACAATTTCTCTCTTTACTGACTGCAATGAGATTCTTGTCCCTTCCTATGAGAGTATAGCACTTGGCATTTCAAGACTGCACATGATCTAATATTTTCTTAAGCGAGGCACTGGCAGACTCTGCATCATGGTGTGTCTGCTCTGATCTGACCACGGTGCTCACAAACTTCCTGTCAAGGGACGGGTGGACTTCTGGCACTGTAAGAACATGGCACATGAGTGCGTCACCATGTAACGGGAAGGTTGGTGCATGAGATTGGATGCATGTTTATTATTCAGCAAAACCAGAGGCATTTTGCTCCTGTTTCAGTAATTTCTGTTATGCAATGGGAGTGCATTATGGGAGTGTCAGGAAAAAGAGAGAAAGGAAACAGGCTGCAGGTCCATGGGGAATTAGTCTGCCCACAGCTGTGGGACAGTCAACAAAGATGCTGGGAAATGGCCTTTGGGTAGATGAGTTGTTTTGTAAAAGTGGATGGATGCCAGACTAGATCCTGTACTAACTTAGGGATTCTCAAAGGAAGGCACGTGTGCTGGTTGTGGTATCTGAGCATGCCCATGCAGCAGAACTATATTATTATGCTGAGAATGTACATAAAGCAGCAGCACTACCGTGAAAGTATGCAGATAGGCAAAGTGATTTTGAAACTTCTGTGCTTGATGAACTCTGATCTCTGCTTTAGAGACTTTGACATTCCTATGAAAAATTTATAAACTTCATTCTCTGTTTTAAATCTGTATTTATCTTTTGTCCTCCTAAATATTTAACTTTTCTTCAGAGATTAAGGGTGCTTACTGTGATGTAATGCCTACTGCTAATAATGGTGTGAACAGCATAGAATTTTTTTGACAGATTTCACAAAACTGCTGAACAAAAGCAGCTGTGTAATGTGGGTGACTGTTTCTGTATGTGTAACTGAGAGTCATGGGAGCAACTCGAAGCCAAGTGTTACATCAGACTCTGCATACCAGGCGGCGATTTGGTTTGGCCCTGCTGGGTTTTTGCCGCTCTCAGAGTTTGTGTCAGCAAGTCTACTTATGACTGACATGAAGTTTTAATCTAGACTAATGACATTAAATATGGATGCCATCATTGACTATTGTGGTCAGATACTTGACACTATTCTACAGCTGACAGCCTTAATGCTAATGTTGGTTCTTATGGAGCAGATATGATAAGGATAATGGTGCTATAGAGGTGCTATATAGGCCAAGGGCGACCATCTGTGTAATGGAAACTTTCCAAAGACTTGCTTCCAGCCTGATTAAAAGCCTTATGTTTATAAGACCTTATGCATCTTCATACCCATATCAGTTTGCTTGTACTGAAGGAAGCATACGGAGGGAGTGGGGACACTGATTTAAATTTTCTTGAAACAAATGCTGCTAACTAAGCACATAAGCCGTGGGTGAGCAGCCCAAACATTTCTCACTGCTACAAACATATGCCAGCACTCCTTGTGAATCCAGAACAGAAAACGCTGGTACAGGCATTTGCCAGATCTTAATGCCATTTCAAATACCATTTTAAAAGCATTTATGAATGCAGTTGCTTCAGAGTGATGAGCACCCAAAAAAAAGTAAATATTGATGTTTGTGATGTTATGATCAGAAAGGGTATTGAATCTGTATTACCCCTGACTCCTTTGTGGTTAGGGTTATAAGGTGAGGTCACTTGCAGAATCATTCGGGTTGGAAGGGACCTCCAGGGATCATCTAGCCCAGCTCTTCTTCAAAGCAAGATCAATACTGACTTCAGACTAGATTGCTCAGACTTTGTCCAGGTGGGTTGTGAAAATCTGCATGGATGTAGATTCCACAACCTCTCGGACACCTATTCCAGTACTTCATAGCAGTGATTTTTTTACGTCCCCTGGCAACTTCAATTTATTTTCTCTTGTTCTCTAGCTGTATACCTTGGTCAAGAACCTGACTCTGTGTTCTTGGTAACCTTCTCTTAGGAACTGAAAGTCTGCTATTCTCCTCTAGACTCCCCAAAGTCTTTGCAGGCTAAATAAGCTCAGTTTCCTCAGCCTTACTTCACAAGTCCAGTGCTCTAGCTTCCTGAGCATCTTGGTGGCCTTTGGCAGAACTTGTTCACGTTTATCAATATCTTTCTTGTATTGGGGAGCCCAAACTCAGATTTAATACACTGTTAAGGAGAATAATCTTTTACCTTTACCTAATGTATATGCTCCTGTGGTTACAGTCTAGTAAGCTTTTAGCCTTCATTGTTGTCACAGCATAATTCTGGCATCTGTTTAGTCTAGTGTTCACCAGGACACACAAATCCTTTTCAGCAGAAGTCCTTTGCTGATGGCTTATTTCTCTGGCCTGTCTAGGTACCTCAGAATAGTAGCCCTGCCCTGGAGCATATTGACTACGTCCCTGAGTTTGCTGTCATCTACAAACTTGATGAGAGGGTACTGTGTTGCCTTCTGCAGGTCCTTGATAAAGATGTTAAAAAGGACAAGGCTCAAGATAGACATGTGTGGTACTCTGCTTGTTACTGGCCTCCAGCACAGAGTATGATGCTTCAACCACTATTGTTCGAGCCCAACCTTCCAACCATTTTTTTTCCTATCTAGTTGTCCATCTATCCAGACTGTAATGTTGTAACTTGGATAACAAGAGTACTGTAAGAGACTGTTAACAGACTTGCGGATGTAAATGACATCCCATACTCTCCCGTTGTCCACAAATCCAGTTGTTCTATGATATAAGGCAATCAAGTTGGTCAGGCATGATTTATCACACGTTAATCTGTGTTGACTGTTCCCACTCACCACCAGCATATTCATGTGTCCAGAAATGTGTTCCAAGAATACCTGCTTCATGCACCTGTACATGTTGTGGGCTGACCACCTGGAACGCAGCTCTGCAGAGGAGGACCTTGAGGTCCTGACTGATGACAAGCTGACCATAAGCCAGCAATGTACACTTGTGACAAAGGCAGCCAACAACATTCAGGACTGCATTAGAAAGAGCATTTTGAGCAGGTCGAAGAAGGTGATCTTTTCTCTTTGCTCAGCAGTGGTAAGCCACATCTGGAGTACTGTGTCTAGTTGTGAGCTCATCAGCAAAGGAAAGGTATGGACATGTTAGAGCTAGTCCAGCAGAAGTCCACAATAATGATTAAGGGACTGGAGCATCTTTCATATGAGGAGAGGCTGTAAGATCTGGGACTGTTCAGCCTGGAGAAGAGAAGGCTCAAGGGGGAAAAAATCTTATCAATGTGTATAAATACCTGATGGGAGGAAAATGAAGAAGAGAGCACCAGACTATTCTCAGTACTGCCCACTGATAGGAAAAGAGGCAATGGACACAAATGAAAACATGAAATTCCATCTGAACACAAGAAAAAACCAATTTTACTGTGAACATGGTCAAACACTGGAACAGGTTGCCCAAAGAGGTTGCAGAGTCTCCATCTTGGGAGATACTCAAAACCCAACTGGGTACAATCCTGGGCAACCTGCGGTAGCTGACCCTGTATGAGAAGGGAGCTGGACTAGATGATCTCTAGAGGTCCCTGCCAACCTCCACGATTCTATGATTTTCCTATCCAGAGAGAGGTTGAGCAGACTGTAGTTGCCTGGATTGTCCTTTTTCCCTTTTTGAGGGCAGGTTAACTGTTTGCCTTTCTCCACTTGTGGGAGACCTAACGTGATCTCTACAAGCTTTCAGACATGATAGTGAGCAGTCTTATTATTACATTAACTGATTCTTTGAGCACCCTAGAATGCATCCCGTCTTGTCTCAGAGACTTCTGCGGGTTGAGATTTTTTTAAGAGATCCTTGACTTGATTCTCTTCTGCCACTCACAGTCCTTATCCTCCTTGAACCAAGTCTCTACATGTAGGAGTCTGAGACCTTCTTCGTGAAGGCTGAGGCAAAGCAGGCATTAAGAACCTCAGCCTTATCTGTATCTGGTGATACTATATCATCTGCCCCCCAGCAGACCTGTGTGTTCCTCATCAATTCTTTTGCTGCTAATGTAGCTTTTCATCTTGCCCTTGATGTCCTGTGCCATTTTCAAATTTAGGTGAGCTTTGGCTTTCCTAGCAGCACTCTACAAAAGCAGGGCTTCTGTATTCCTTCTCTGTAACCTGCCCTCATTTCTATGTTTTGTGAATGTCCTGTTTACGTTAGAGCCTAGGCCTATGTTCCTTGTTTAGCCAAGCCAGTCTCCTATATGTATACTTATTTTCGTGAGTAGTAGAACAGACTGTTCTTGTGCTTTGAGGAGGTTGCTATCAAAGACCCGCCAGCCTCTCCTTCCCTAGTTTAAGAGCTAAAAGATGATGTGACAGGCCTCCTAGTAGGCTATAGTAAGTAAATACGGTCCCTGATCTTGCAAAGGCAGTAGTGCACATGCAATATCAGACGCTGTGTTCAGAAAATCCTCAGTTATTGCTGACTGAAGTAGTACACCTACGATATCATGTGGAGATATTATCTATGTCCTGAAAGCAGAGTAGATATGTTATTACAGTGTTACAACTGAGCTAATCACCCTTATCTCTCAGCACAATTAATTAGATGAGGAACAGTACTGTCCTGGTGCAATTACACTGTAGCTGGTTCTGCGGCAAACTTAGTTAATACTAGCTCAGAGTAAAAGCTCTGTATTTCATACAACAAACCCATCCATGAATAATGGATCTGCTGATTTCCACTGAACTGTGTCCGTTATATCTAGCTTTAGACTGAGCCGTGACTCCTTTAGTAGTAACCCTGGCTGAATTTGATGTAGCAATCCAAAAGTGCTGGTGATTTTTTTTCCTAGTCAATAAATCCTTGATCTGTATTTTCCTTTGCTAGCCCATTAGATAGCTTACCTTGAGAGCTTATCTGTTAGAACTTTTCTTTCTTCTATCAGTACCTAGTATTCTTAGGAAAGTCTCACTTTTTGGCATGTTTACTTTATTATTTATTTTGTTATTGGTGCTCAAGATTTCAATTAATTTGCTGGTAAAGGACTTCATGCCCTTCAGAGAAGGTTTCTCTCTGAGCTTTCCTTGTTTTGCATGCTAGTTAAACTCAATTTAAAATTCATATGTGGGGCCTGAGGAGGAAGAGGAGGCTTTTTCAACTGTGCTTATTTATAAACAACTTATTTAAAATAAAGTTAATTATAAAAGCCTGTAGTTCCTTAGTTTTAATGTTTGCTTATCTTACAGCTTGGGCTATGGAAATAGATGATTTTTTTTTCTCTTTTAAAATTATAATAATTTCTTTCTTTAGCATCAAGTAAAACTTTTGCTTGGGCACTGTTTTCAGTTTTCATGGAAATATAGGGCTGAAATTGAGTAAAAAATCTCCCATAATTTCGTGTAGCCAGCTGCTGTGGGGCAGAATCGCACCTTACAAAGATGTTTGAAAACCTTCATTTTAAAGGCAAAATTGCCCCACTGCTCTTTTAAAAATCTACTTTTTATTTTTTAGCTTTACAGTTGTTAACAAGACACTATAATAATTTCTTAACTCAAGGATCTTCTCGGTCTTTCTTTTGGCTAGCCTTTGCATTTATTTGAACACTAGAGGGCGGTTAAAACACTTCATTCAGAAAACCAGCCTTAGGAGAGCAGCTTTCATTTTTCAGTACCAGAAGAAAGAAGTTTTGTTAACCGCCTGTTATACAATGTCTATTTTTAGCAATTAATTTGCTTTATTTCTTTCAGTCCTTCTAAAACCTAAAAATCTAGCTTTTAACTTTCTAGCTTTCTATGTGCTTTTATAGCTCTGTCATGCAGTTAGGCTGATCAGCAGTTAAGGAGGGAGAATAGTTTCACATTTTAGTAGCTATGAGGGCATACTGCTCGTACTTCTTGTATTATTAGATGAGTGTTTTGAACCACCTTGTTTCAGAAACAAGGAGAGAAATGCCAGAGATGGGAATGTATTAAAGATGTCTACTGTTAATTTTTCTCAAGAAAGTAAAAGCTTATTTTATAGCACTTCCAATTAATTTTATAGATTTTGTTGGTATATAATTTTAATTTAAATTCCAAAACACTTTATTTGATCTTTATTCTATGCTTTGCCTCAAAGTAATCTTTTTTCCCTAGCAAAGCTTCAAAATGGCAAATCCTGTCCTTTCAGAGGTTATCCTACCCTCTCAGGAATCAGAAAACAATATGAAGACTTCAAGAAGGAAAGGTCAAAACAGTTAAAATTTGTTATTTTCAGAGCTCATGTGAAAATTGCCACAGGAATTCTTCTTGGCTTAAACCTAAAATTGGAAACATTTCATTTTTCATTAAGAAAGTGTGGTTAAATACATGGTGAACCATGGTGCTCTCTGTAAGTTTCTTCAAGGGTGTATTGTCAGAGATGTGATACTCATCTGTTGTGGCTGTAAAGGAAGAACCTATTCTGCCTTGTGAATTAGTTGCTTATGTATCTTTTTTTTTCCGCTCTTCTGGTTTTGAATCCATTACGCTTATGGTAAGCGTTGAACAGCAGCTGAGTTTATGTTTATTTGCACTTGAACTTTGAATGGTGTTTGGAACAGTAACAAAATAGTATGAGTAAACCTTTAAGAAAGGAACTCTTTCTCTGTTGTGATTAGTGTAAAAGATTAAACTGATTTTTCCTTGACTTGGTGTCAGATGATTTGATTCCCTTTCTACAAATTATATGATCTGAAAAGTAACCTGTGCCTCTCTTAGGGACGTATTGCACCCTAGCAATTTTGTAGTGACAGTAATGATATAGTGTTTTCTCTTTCAAGCTAAGCTTCTGGAATTGCATAGTTATAAGAAAATCTTGTCTATTTTTATCAAAAGGTTTTCTTTAGCTTTAAATGTGGAGAGAAGAATTAAAATACCTAAGCTATAGGCACAAGTGGTAAGAGAAAAAAATGTATAGTTTATTATTTTGGAGAAGAAAGCAATAAAAAGATTAGTTTCAGATAGTGGACTGTGTGGTTTGGCTTGTGATGCTGACACTGATTCAAAACTATGGACTGCAGTTTTCCCAGGTTTGAGGAAAGAAAGGCCTGAGCTGGAGTCACTGAGAACGGAATGGCTTTATCTGTTTTTGTTGCGATATCCTGAAAGTGTTGCAGTTTTTGTACCTTTGCTTGGTTTCTCCCATCATTTCCATTTTATGTTGCAGAGAATATCTGTTATCTCTGACACTTCCTTGTTATGTCCAAAACCGCCATAAGCATTCTCACCAGCCTATGTGCTGATTTATAGGACAGATTTTGAAAATTGTTGATGCTTGCTTAATTTTTTCATGTGGAGTTCTGCAAAGTGCAGGGCTGCTTGGCTGTTGGACACTGCCATAGTACTACTTTAGTAAGAGCTGGATTTCCATAGAAGTGATTCTAAAAAAGTGCAGTAGTAGAATACTTTCTCTCTTATTGGTTCTGGATCACAGAAGTAACCAATTAAAATGAGCAAAACCGTAGTATTTTTATTTTGTTCCTAACTGCCAGCCTTGCAGATTGAGAGATTATAGTAGGCTTTATTTATAACCAATAGAAGAGAAGTTGCCGAAGGCTAGATTTTCTTCCTGTGAGGCTTAATTGTTGGATTGTGATTATGGCCTGAATTGTCACTATGCAATCTCATTGTTGGTAGAAGTGCAGAAATTAAACCAGCTGTAAATTATTTTGATGACTTCCAGTCAAGGGTAAACTTCTGCTCCCTTTCTCTGAACTGCATTGCCTTCATAGGACAAAGGGAGCAATAAACCTTCATTGGCTATTTTTATCATTATATTTACTAGATGTAACTGCAGCTGTGTGTAGGGAATAGACCTGGTGAAAAAAACCTGCTGTTGTGATGGTTGGCAACAGGTTGACCATGAACCAGCGATGTGCCCTTGTGGCCAAGAGGGCCAGTGGCTTCCTGGGTGCATCAAGAAGAGTGTGGCCAGCAGGTCGAGGGAGGTGATCCTCCCCCTCTACTCTGACCTCGTGAGGCCACATCTGGAGTGCTGGGCTCCCCAGTTCAAGAGAGACAGGGAACTACTGGAGAGAGTCCAGCGGAGGGCTGCAAAGATGTTGAGGGGAGTGGAGCATCTCTCGTATGAGGAAAGGCTGAGACCTGGGTCTGTTCAGCCTGGTGAAGAGAAGACTGAGAGGGCATCTGATCAATGCTTATCAATATCTAAAGGGCGAGTGCCACAAGGATGGGCCCAGACTCTTTTCAGTGGTGCCCAGCGACAGGACAAGGGGCAGTGGGCACAAACTGGAACACAGGAAGTTCAATCTGAACATGAGGAAGAACTTCTTTACTGTGAGTGTGACGGAGCGCTGGAACAGGCTGCCCAGAGTGGTTGTGGAGTCTCCTTCTCTGGAGATATTCAAAACCTGCCTGAATGTGCAGCCTGCTCTAGGGGCACCTGCTTTGGCAAGTGGGTTGGACTAGATGATCTCCAGAGGTCCCTTCCAACCCCTACCATTCTGTGATTCTGTGATAACATTTGAGAGTAGATTGCATTTGAGCTTGACTGCTTAATAGGCCATCCTTCTTCAATTGTGGCTCTTGTGAAAGAAATCTCATTCTAAATTTTAATATTAAGGTTTCATATAAAGGTCATAGTGGATAAATAAGCTTTGCTTTGATATTTTCCCCTTGCTTTTTTCCTATTTAAAATGTGAGTGATTAGAAGACTAGCCTCTTTTAGTAGCTTGCTTCATTTTTTGCCTGGTTATGCAATATCCTGGTAGCAGTTACTTTGTGCTCTTGGGAGAAAAGTTCTTACAGAAGTTTGGATTTNATTCTAAATTTTAATATTAAGGTTTCATATAAAGGTCATAGTGGATAAATAAGCTTTGCTTTGATATTTTCCCTTTGCTTTTTTCCTATTTAAAATGTGAGTGATTAGAAGACTAGCCTCTTTTAGTAGCTTGCTTTATTTTTTGCCTGGTTATGCAATATCCTGGTAGCAGTTACTTTGTGCTCTTGGGAGAAAAGTTCTTACAGAAGTTTAGATTTTGATAGTCCATTACAGCTTCCTCTAGTTTGAGAGATTTTAAAGGAAACTGTCCTTTTCCAAAAATACAAAGCTTTCATGTTTTTGACATAGAAAATTGTTCTGCTATTCATTACCATTTACCTCTCCTACACCATTGGCTTTTATTTTGGTCTTGTTTGAGCTTTGCTTACCAACAACAACACACCACTGTGCCACATGGCATAAAGTAGACTAGACTGGGGCAGTCAGAAGTAGTGAAACAAATCAAGCTGGTGAAAAAGTCCTGTGGTAGGCCATCAGTCTTGTTCTCTTCCACCTTGAACCTCTTCTTTGTGCAGTGTGAGGAAGACATTAAATATCTTCCTGTACTCCACTGCAGTCTGTCTGGATGGAATGGGGACTGCGGAGCAATAGCCATTTTCCGTCTGTTGTACAGTTTGCTGTGGTTGTGTATGATGAAGTCATAGGAGCAAAATGTGAACTTTTCTCCATAATCCCACTGTCTCTAGAAGATCAGGAGCTGAGAAACACTCTCCCAGTGGAAATGTTAGGCAGCAGCAACTAGGTACTGCTTGTTTGCCCCATGGTGCTTTCAGTATAAAGTGAATTGGACTGCTATCTGTAATAGCACCATTGCATTGGTTTGCCTGGTAGTCTGAATAGCTTAAATTCCTCTTTTAAGTTAGTTAAGTCTGTGAGGAACTAGTGTAATGGTCTCTTCCTCCCTAAGGGTGTCAAGCTCCTGAGAAGAAACATAGAAGCATTAGCAATAACAAAAGGCTTCTCTGTCTTGCTCCAGTTTCTCTTAGTTTTCTGATAAAGGAGCATCTGGTACAGCCTTTAGCTGTCCTTTTACAGGCAATAAATCCTGATACATTGCCAAGTGGCATAATATTACATTTCATTTTTATAGAGGATTTTTTTGGGAAAAAGGAGTAGTGCACAGTAAGATTATTTGTTGCACGATAAGGTAATTCTTAAGAATGAGGCAAAACTACAAGCATTTTATTTTCAGTCAGCTTTGGCTTGTGTTAGTTACAGCTTCCCACAACCAGAGCTGTGATAGCGATTTTTATTGTGGGTCATATACAATGATTGTAAACCATATTAAAAAAAACCCAAAACAACAACAAAAAAACCCAGAAAGAAATGTGTTTGCAAGAAGACCTGTTTGACATGAGTCATGCAGTGCATGAACTCTGTCATGGTTGCTTAGTATATTTCCCATATGTAACAGTGTGGGAAATGAGTAGTAACAATGCTGGTATCTAAACCACTCAGATATTACCTGCTTCTCTGTGAGAT
Source organism: Steatornis caripensis (assembly GCA_013398225.1). NCBI lineage: Eukaryota > Metazoa > Chordata > Aves > Caprimulgiformes > Steatornithidae > Steatornis > Steatornis caripensis. Next base: position 24,794 of record VZSC01006121.1, on the reverse strand, counting down.
AGGGTGCTGTGGATCGGCACATCTGTACTATGTGACTTTGTTCCTAAAGTAATCCTATACCTACTTTTGTCTGAACGAAGCAAAATCTGCTTGTAATGTATCTATTCAGTTGCTTAAAATCTGACCTGCGTGTCTTCTTAGTTGTAGGAAGCTTAGACTTTAAGAAGTATCTGGGATATTTTTTTAACTGCACATTATAAAAATGAAGGGAAACAGTCAGAATTATTTAGAATGAGAAGAAAATAGTTCAGTTTTTTAATAATGAAAAAAGTTTTCAGTGGTTTCTAAAAAGATATTAGAAGCTTTGCAGAAACATTTGAAGATTTTTCAAGAGGTAGATTATTTTGATAATACACTCAAATTACATGTTTTTGGAAGAACAGAACAAGATTGGCAGTGGCACCTCTCTGTTTTAACTGGAGATGTAAGCTATATTTTATGTTGAAAGGGGCCATCATATTCTTATGTATAAACCTAGAGATACGTGATCATAAGGATGGGTGTGTGATTTGTGCTAATGATTCCTCTAGTGATTTCATGAATTTCTGGTGATTATGTTCATTCAAAATGGATTTCAGTGTTCTTAACTGGAAGTAACTAAAGCAAAATTGACAAGTCTTTCCAAAACACTTTTCAAAAAAACTGAACTAGAAGTGATGATTGTCAGAGAGGAACTACTAAGTGAAATCCTGTGCTCTCAGTTGCTTCAGTGATCAGGTGAGATGGTGAGAATATCTTCATGGGTAAAGAGTTTCTGTTAAAAAGATTTTGTTTGTGTTTGGTTTTTTTTTAACAGCAAGGTTGTGTTTATTTAAAGTCTGTAAGAGCATATTTTGTGGTATAGATCCTTCATTGACAAATGAAATGCAGATAAAAGGACTGTTTATAAGTCAGTCAGCCCTGATCTCCAACCTGTCCTTTGCTAGAGTTTGGGAAAGGTTGGGAGGAGAAATAATGTCCTTGTGTGTCCAAATGGATTTAGACTGTTCTGAACTCTCAGTGGACATGAACAAACCAAATCAAGAACCTGTCTTTGAGAACCCCCTTTGGTAGTTTCTTTTTGTTTATCTCCGAGGCCAAGTTGTTACATCAGCAGCTGTCAGCAGGGCTCAGTCTCTTTGGATAATTATCTCTCAAGCAATTTGGCTGTAGTGATTAAAATCAGAATCTTGAATTTTTAAACTTGGACAGGTCCTTGAAACATGAGCTCAATGTGCTCAAGTGGCACTGTGCCACCTCATAAATGAACCTCAGTATTCCTTGCCAGCTGCATGGTCTGGACGACATCACACCATGTAGGTCACATCAGTCTAATTTTGAGGTGACAATTTAATGCATCACTGTGGCAAGATGTGATTGGGACCGGCAATGATGAACAATGCAGTACGATGAGATGCAAGTGAAAAATACTTCTGTTTGCTATAGCCTCTAGTTGGCATCTGTCCTGGGCAAATTTTGCTTTGATTTTCATTAAAGCACACAATATATTGTTGTAATAGTGCTCTTACAGGACTAGTTGATGTGAAAATTACTCTGGAGCTAACAGCTTATAAGAAGTTCTAGCTATTGGTGTCGTAAGGATCTAAAAAGGGGCATAGTATAGCTTTGTGCTATATAAATTCTGACTGGCCAGGGACTTAGAATTTCAGAAGTTTTGGAAGAAACTTAACAGATAAAAGTTAAAAAAGAAACGTAGAACAGAACAGAATAGAATAGAATAGAACAGAACAGAACAGAATAGTTCCAGATGGAAGGGACCTAAGATCATCTAGTCCAAGTGCCTGACCACTTCAAGGCTGACCAAAAGTTAAAGCATATTATCAAGGGCATTGTCCAAATGGCTCTTAAACACTGGCAGGCATGAGATATTGACCACCTTGCTATGAAGCCTGTAACAGTGTTTGACTGCTCTCTTGCTAAAGACATGCTTCCCGATGTCAAGTGTGAACCTCCCCTGATGCATCTTTGAGCCGTTTCCATGGGTCCTATGACTGGATCGCAGGGACAAGAGCTCAGCACCTCCCTCGCCGCTTCCCCTCCTCAGGAAGATGTGGAGAGCAATGAGGTCGCCCCCCACCCTCCTTCTCTCCAAACTAGACAAACCCAGAGCCCTCAGCTGCTCCTCATAGGACATGCCTGCCAGCACTTTGACCAGCTTTGTTGCCCTCCTCAGGATGCATTCAAGGACTTTCACATCCTTCTTAAATTGTGGGGCCCAGAACTGCACACAGAACTCAAGGTGAGGTCGCACCAACACTGAATGCAGTGGGATAATCACCTCTTTTGACCAGCTGGTTATGCTGTGTATGATGCACCCCAGGATGCAGTTTCCCCTCCTGGCTGCCAGCGCACGCTGCTGACGCCTACTGAGCCTGCTGCCGACCAGCACCCTGAGATCCCTTTCTGCAGGGCTGCTCTCCAGCCACTCCTCTCGCTGTTTATGCTTGTTTCTCGTGTTACTCTGTCCCAGGCACAGAATCCGGCATTTGTTCTTGTTAAATTTAATGCCATTAACGATTGCCCAATGCTTCAATCTATCCAGTTCCCTCTCCAAGGCCTCCTGTCTCTCCAGAGAGTCAACAGCACTTCCCAGTTTGGCATCATCAGCGAACTTGCTAATGTTGCATTCAACAGCTGCATCCAGGTCATTGATAAAAATGTTGAACAGAACTGGCCCTAGAATTGACCTCTGAGCAACACCGCTGGCGACTAGTCACCAGCCAGATGTAGCCCCATTCACTACAACTGTCTGGGCTCTGCCCTTCACCCATTTCTTCAAGCAATGCACTGTGAACCTGCTCGTCTCACAGCTGGAGAGCTTGTCCAGAACGATGCTCTGAGGGACAGTATCAAAAGCCTTACTAAAATCCAGAAAAACTTAACATAAAAACGATCAGATTAACACCCTACAGTGCTCCTGTAGAATCTATTGAAACTGAGCTGTGCTCAGGTCTATGCAGTTTCTCATAAGCTATGCTTACTGTTTTTTCTTTCTGTCTTTGCATACAGATTGTAGGTTCTTTGATCCTCTCAGCAAAGTGGCTGTTGGAGAGGAAGGGGTACAAAAGAAATGGGAGGGGGAAAAAAAAAGAGAGAGAACATAAAAGAAAATGCTTATTAACTTCGACAAGTACAACAGATGCTGTTTTGGGGCAGTCCCCCCGCTTTTTCCCTCATTTCTGTAGAACTGACTACCTACTTTAGAATTAAGGTGTGAAACATATAACGTTGATGGGCATTTCAGTAAATCCATGTAATCTGTAATTACTGTATATGACTGAGGCTATCAAAAAGCAATCAAAACTGCTTAATTTCCACAATTTAAAAATTTCTGATTTATTTATTTATTTCAACCAAGAATTAGGCTAAATGAATGATTAACTCAGGAATCAGTAAATACTTAACAGTGCAAACTATTTTCGGGGTCATGGGTAACTCAGCCATAGCTAGGAAAACTCACAGTATTTGTAAAATTTGAAGTCCAGTGCTGGCTTTTTCTTCTCTTGTTTAAATTGTTTAGTCATGTTAATTTGACCCTGCAGCGCTCCATAATTGGTGTCTTTCTGTAAACATCCATACATCAGAAGTATTCAAGTTGTTGGCTCAAGCAACGTTCTCATAGGCAGTTTGCCAGAAACCCGAAGGCTTCACCTAAATTGTATATTGCTGGGAATAATCTCACTCTCAGCTGTTCTAGTGTTTTTGCTTAGTCCTCCACCTGACATTTTCCTGGGACAAGATGAGTAGCAGTAAGTGGTGGTATCTATGATTTGTATAGGTTGCAGCTTCATAGCGTATTTGCAGGGAGGTGCAGATCAGAGATACTGAAGCTAATAGAAAAAATTTCCACCAAGTTCCAATATTTTTGAAAGTGGGAGAGTACCAGCTGTCAGAGCATAATAGAGTGTCTGCGGCTTCAGCTGTAATTCTTTAACAGTCTGATTTAAGCTCATTAAGAAATCCAGTGCAGCTTCTAGCCACAGTAATTCTAATGACCTGGAGCATACACTTTCATCAGTCTGTCCCCTGACCACAGTATGAGGCTGTATGTATTTAAGATATAGGTTGGAAGCGTTGGTCAGGAAGTAGGTTTTGTCTAGGCAATAGTTTAGACATGCTTTATATTACTTTTCAACGTATCTTCTAGAGAATAGATTTTCTCATGTAAAACATGTCTTTGCGTTGAAGATGGAAAGGTTTTTTAGTACTCTCTGACTTGTTTTTTAAATTATGTCAACCCTCCGTGATTTGATGGAACAGCTTAAATTTAGAGATTCTTTTTGTTTCCATGGGGAGATCAATGGGGGTTATTTTCTGTTTGTGTTTGAGCTCACAGAGAGGCCTGTGAAACAATGATTTCTGGGATCCGAAATAGAAATACATTTGAAAAAACATATCTGAACTTATGCCATTGCAGAACTACATGAGCTGAGCCTTTAGGAGAAATGGTGAGATTTCATGAAGACTGACAATACAGAAATTCCTCAAATCCCAAATAGTTACTTTCTATTGATTGATAGATTTATTGAAAACAAAACTTCCATCTTAAGAAAAAGGCATGTTCTGGGCAGCATCATGATTCGGACTTTTGATGAGGAAGAAAATTGTTATCTAACTTCTAAGTAGGATTTTTTAAATTTTTGGGTGCCTGATGATCAAGAGTAAATAGCATGTAGAGGAATAGCTGATTCAGCGTAGACATTTCTTCCTCAGCTTTCCGCTAATCTGTACATGATTTACCTGGAGTGAACCCAAAGCACACCTTGCCTTGTCCCTATCGTTTTTTCTCCCCTGCCTGCTGGACCTCTCTCTAATTGTGCAGAACTGTGGCACCCTAATTTGTACAGATTTAAACCCTCTGTCGCCCCAGTGTTAGAAGGAGAGAGTCCAGAAGTCCTGTGCTTCAAATCAGATAGCTGGCTCAGTTAGCAATCTTGAGAACAATTATAGATAGGAGATAAACTTCAAGGATAAACAGCTTTGTGGGAATCTTGACTTTCTGTTTATTGTGGGTGGAAAGCTGGGGAAAGCAGATTAGGGAAAATTCTGTTACTTATGTTCATTTATTAGAGATTTAAGATTAATGTATTCCCTATTTTAAAGCCTGCATTTAGTGACTGCTGCTAATGCGCTCTTCAAGACCAGCAGTAACATGGACCTGCAAGAGAAATGTTTAACGTGCAGCCATTGTTTTGTCAGCTTCTCAACCGATAAGAAGATGCCCACCTTTACTACTTATATTTGATCAGTGTCTTGACATTTCCTGGAGTGAGCCCATTAATTAATTGTCGTGTTTTATTTCCTGTCTGTTGATCTATCAGGACCCTTTCTAATTGCCATACTTTCAGGAAGGAGCACCTTGGAGCTGGAGGTTGTCTCAGCTCACAATTAGCATACCATAAGGTGCTAAAAGAAGGTTCCTGTACTTTTCTTTAGAATTTATTCCAAAGGTAAATGCAGAATTTCCTAGGAAGTAGCCTTTACTTTGCATCGTAATACGGTATGCAAGAAAATGGAATTGTTGTCTGTAGTTAGGGGTATAGCAGCTTGTCTTAAGTAAGACAGGAAGGCTGTGAATGCTTGCAGGCTTTTCCACTTCGGGTGTGGCAAAAAAGTGAGGGAAGTGCTGAACAGATTTAGAAAAGCACTTCTGAGTCACAGAACGCAAGCTCAGTTGGATTAGGGAGCAAATAAAAGCACAAGGACCAGTTTGTGGGAAGAAGAGGCCTCAGGACAAGTTAATTAAATCAGCCTTTTATTAAATTGTTTTTTGCTTACTTTATATGCCCAGTATCTTGAAACTTTCCTTGAAATTTGTTTAAAAAAAACAAATCTTGAGAATTGCTGCAAAATCATGAGCAATATTTGATTGGGCATTTTGCACAGTCAGTCCTTCTAAGAAATATTTCTAATGTTTATTTTCTGTAGTACATTTAGGTAACAGGAGTACCTTCAGTATATTTTTGTAAAAACTCACTACATGTTTGTGAGTTTTGTTTCTCAAGAACTGCACGGAAGTTCTCACATAACAGGAATGTTTGTCCCACTTTACATATATTGTATCAAACGTAGATACTTGTTAAGAATACGTCTTAGCTTGGGAGGCAAGTTTTTCTTGCTTGATAATGCTTTTTCCATTGTGAAGAACATTCATCAATTTGGTTTTATTGATAATTTAGGATGGCTTTAGAGTTCTGTCTATCAGAACACAGTTATCATGTAGTTTATATGATTAATTCTGATTTCAAATTGCTCTTAATTTTTTTTTAATCATGCACATCCATTAGAGCATACCCTTCTGGTAGGTGATAGCAAAACAATACTTTTCTTAATAGATGATCCAGATGAGCAGCTTTATTGTAGCTGTTTCTAGTATTGTGTGAAAAGATGCACAGACCTTCGAAAGACTAGATTGACAAGGGAAGGTTAGCAATTAGCAGGAGTGACAGTTTCGGCTAAAATGACAGGAGCTGCCTTCTTTCATTCAATATTCTGTGTAGCTGAAGGGAAAGAGAACAGGACTATGAAAGAGTTGCAAAGGAGAAGACATGATGGATAGTCTTCTGTTGTTGTGTGGTTTTTTTAAGCTGTCAGACTTTTAAAAACTCAATTATTTATCAAGTTTTGAATTTTGATGATTTATTGCAATAATACATGAACAAGAAACCTTTGCAGAATATGATAGTGTGGTAGTTGCTACCTTAATTCTGCCTATACAGTCTTAAAGGCATACCTTTAGTAAGATAAAACAAATAGTAACTAAAGTTATCCCATTGTTGTCCAAAATGCAGATTTGTGCCCAGTGTGCAATAAACCAATCCCACATGCTCAGGGAAGATATTGTTTATTCTGCACAGGGTGCTCGGTGGAATCATCCACAGATCAAGCACAACGAGTTTGACCATGTTATGGTCTTTATACGGTTGGATTATAGTTTCTCCACCTTCTTAATACATACGTTAATATCATATACATTGGTTCATTATAAGATTAGTCATTTGCATTTAAAGATGCAGTATTTCTAAAATTTACTACGCATTCGCCATGAGTAAGCATCTTTATAGTGAGTAAGGGTATTACTTCTAGGGGGTGTACCTTTTACATTTAAAATGAGATTATAATGAGCTAAACTTTTGTTAGAAGCATAGTGACCTGAGTTTATTTGCCAACTTGGCTATCAGCCAAGATGTCCAATAACTCATCTTCTAAACAAAACTTTAAAGGCTTGCTCCTCTGTTTATGATTAAGCTAACTAGAGAACTTTATTCAGAGTTAGCTTAACAATCTATTCAGCTTCTAAAGTTCCAAATCAGAATGTACTGTTACACCATGAAGAACTAAGTGGGTATGAAGATGGACCAGTGAGCCTTAGCTGATACTTCTAAGCTCCATCAGATATCCAGGGAAAGCAGGATGTCTGGGGATGTATTTAACCCTTTAACAGTGGCACGAAAAGGCCTCACTTTTGCTGCAAACGTGCATCTTTTGCTGACTGGATCTGCTGATTGCCAGATACCGTGTCCAGTGCTGGTTTTTTTTCTGCCAATGGCTTTATTTAGAGTGGTTCTGTACTCAACTGGGCACCAGCTTTCTTAGGAACAAATTGTAAATCCTCAGGTAAACTTCTTCCCAATACTGTCATTTCTGGGTCGGGGAAAAGAGGTGACTGAGTGTTAGCAAGGTTTTTTGTGGATGGTCTAGATCATATTACAGATGTTACATGTCACTCATAGTACTTTTTTTGGATTTTCTTTACAATTAGGTTACAGTCTTGCCGTCTTCATAATTTGCTCTCTTGAATGTTTAAAGTTCATATTTTTAAAGTTTGCAGGGTAGATAAAGTAACTCTAGAACAGATGAGTAACGCTGAAGGTTGTGTGGATGATAAAAGAAGCTGGAGGTGGTCATTATTCAACTGTATAAGGCAGCCTGAGAGAAAATTCAAAATCAGAACTTCTCAGGAGATATGAGATTGGAAAGAAGGGAATCTCTTTGTGATAGAAGAACTTGAGGATTCTACAGGTAAACAGGAAAATCAGGAGGTTTGTGCAGACTGTAAAGTATGTAATTTGGTGAAATGTCTCTAAGTTACTTCAATGTAACTGTGCCAGCCACATGAATTATGTTTCAGAAACTGGTATGCAAGAAGTGAGAGCTTTCAAATTCAGGAATCTTAGCCATTCAGTATCATGTAAAATAAATTGGAACGCTAAGAGTTGGATTAAAAAAAAGCATAATGCTTTAAATGAACTGCGGATATGCAGTAATAGCCATATGGGAGCTCAGTATTGCAGCTTATTTATTATACTGTAAGTCTTTTGCTTTGTATCAGTAAACTTCCCGTTGGAGTTGCAGTTTAAATCAGTTCTTTGAGTGGAAGGATATGCAGTGGCAAGCTGAATTTTGCTGATGTGATGACACGATAAGGATGGGATTGAGGCGGACAGCATGTCTGTACTGGCAAAACTGAAGTGTAGACAAAGGACCCAAGCCTTCATTGGCCTATTGGTGGCAGTACTTGCTAAAGTAGTGTGTTGTGGTCGGTGTTGTACTCTGCCCATTCAATCAGTCGTGCTCATTAGAGCTCTAGCCTTGTTTTCAGCTTCTTGCATTTCCTTGTTTCTGTAAGCATTGTTAAAGGGTATTGTGGGCAAAGGCTGTGGCTTGAAGACTGTTGGTGCGTGGGAGACTGGATCTGCTCTGCAGAATGCAGCTCTAAGTGGAGATCCTTGAGGTAGTAATAGAGACTGTAGCGGTTCAGACTAGGACATGGTGTGGCTTGGTGCAGTCATAGTTGCTTTGAGGCGTGTCAGCTACAGTCCATGTCTCAGTCCTGTGTGTCAGCAACAGTCCAGCATGTCAGTCCTGTGTTAAAGTGCACAGAGCTTCAGGAGACACCTTTGCACAGTGTGAGACTCTGCATTTAAAAAAAAAAAAGAATGAAATTGTTGACATGAAGGGGTCCAAGATATATTTTGTAAATGAACTTCTGTTGAACTGAAACCACAACTGAACTCAGGCTCAGTGGAGATGGAATAACTTAATGGGTAGCTGCAGAATGAAGCTGCAGAAGTGGAGAAAGTCTGTAGTGAAAATAGTCTCCAGCGATTAACTGGGGATACTGTTGAGATCTCAATTTAAACAGTAGTGTTTCTCTTCCTTATGGAAATCCTACCCTCTGGCCAAAGGGCTGATTTCCACTATCGCTATGTGACTGGTTCTCCAACATACTTACATTCAACATACATGGTGTGTTGCTGTTTTCATTGGCTCAAAACTTCCAGCTGTTTGTCAGCAGCAAAGATGCTGCATCAGCTTCTTGCTCACTACAGCTGGAACAGGGAACTGCCAAAACATTCTTGAAAGAAAAAAAAAAAGCAATGCGAATGTTGTGGTCAAACAGCTGAGAGGGAAAAAGTGTTCAAACTTTTCATTTTTCCCCTTCATTTTCTCCTCTTGTTTCCTCATTCTTCCCTGTAGAGTAACTGAGCTTCAGTTTCTAGGCAGCAGAAGGACAGAAGCTTTGCTGGTGTGTAGAACTGAAGATCCCAAATTGTGTTATAAGGAAGGATGTTTATTTACCATTCCCCTCCTGGATGTGGGATCCCAAAGCATTGGTAGCACTAAGTGACCTGACATAGCTACATGTGAAGTCACTGTTGCAACTGAGAGGAGAAGCTGAAAATCTCTTGCAGCCAATATGCTGTTTTCTTACTTGAACTTACTTGAAACCACATGCCTTCATTTGAAGGTATAAATTCTAAATAAAAGCTTATTCACTATTCACCCAGCTACTGCTTGTCTACCTGTTTTTTTTAATAGTCTTGTTTTTAATAATGAAATATGTGCAAGACTTAGGCTATTGCAGCTAAGCAGCACCTCCTTGATTTAAAAGATGAGGCAGCAGGGAATCATTGTTTAGGAGTATTTCATTAGTGGACATGCTGCACTACATTTATTTATCTGCTGTGAAGTGTCATCCCATATTCCATAACTCAGAGTCACTGGAATCAGAGGGATGCAGTGCAGGCTGGGACATGTTTTATCTGTTGGCTACATCTCTGTAAGACTACAGACTAATGCTCCAACTCTGCTTGAAGTAGGAGGGCAGTGGGACCACGATGAAGTGTTGCAGGAGCCCTCGTGCTTAATCCAGTTCCCAGAAGTGACAAAAGGCAGTATGCCATCTCATACATTTTATCCACGGTGGTCCCAACCACCAAGGGCCTGACCGATTGCCAGCAAGGACCTGAGTCGGGCAGAGTTTCAGAATATGCTTGTGGTGGTCATGAATGTCAAGTTTCTGATGCCTCTCTGAAATGAGATGTAGTAACAGCTGTGCATTCCAGTCTCACTGCAGAACAGGAGTGGGATTCATATTCTGATTCATATTCATGTGCTAGAGTGAGCTTGTGCTTGCATTCCAGATGGTGGTCAACTGAGTCTCACTTGGGTGTCTTGAAAGTGCCTGTTATATCAGAAAACTCCAGGAACTGGGGGTGAAGGAAGACGGAGAAGAATGGTTAGCAGTTTTCAAAGAGCATTTTACTAGGAGCCTGGGCTGTTGAGAAGTGCGTTGGCTATGTAAGGCAGCCGTGGCCGAGTGCAAAAGAATATAATCAGGAGGAGTGGGGGAATTCTGTTCCTGGTTCTTTAAATCACTTGGTCATGTCGGTACAGCAGTTTATCAGCCTCTAATTCAGTATTCCCATCTATTAGATGGGATACTGCTTGTAAGATGTAGAGAACTTGGCAAAATGAAGTTCACTCTCATGCAGCCAGTTACTAGGGATTGTATTTTTATATTATAACTTTGTGTAGCCAGTATACAGAAAAAGGATGTCCATATGAAATAAAGGAGTGAAAGACAGTAACTTCAGCATTTTCTGCTGTTGTTTTGTGTAATGCATCATCACCACTACTCGTTTAACAGCTTTTGAACAAGCTTTTGTCTCTACAAATAAGATGCTGACATTCTTGCGAGAATTACTTTGCTGTATTTCCCCCACCTCTAAAAGTTGTAATAACCTGCTGATTCAGAAAGGACTCTGTCTGCTTTTGCCTTCTGTTGTTTCACTGCACTATCGTTTCCCTTCCTCAGGTCCTCAGCCCAGTTTAATTAGTCAGTGCAACAGCTGTTGCCTCTGCACTGCTGAAAGCTCTGTATCTGTCCATTTCAGTGAATTCCCCTCGTATCAGCTGAGACATACCCTCCACCTATGCCTCTTGCTTTTGTCTCCTGTTGTTTAATGACATAAAGCATTTTGGTGTGCAGTTTGCATTAATAAGAAAAAAGCAAAAATTGCCCCACAAAAAACTAAGCAAGCACTGAACAAAACTATATTGTGTGAGACAGTGGCTCATTTGGAGCCTTATTTTGACAACATTAGATTGGAAAAAAATGCCAGTGTGCATCTTTATGTCTCACTGAACTCTTTCTTCAGTGAGTTAAGATCCGCTCCCTTTCCTGCCAGCTCATTGTTTGATCAGGAGCATGCAAGTGTCCAAGATGCAGAGCAACATAAAGGGGTGTTGTGTCTGTTCATGTAGCGTAAGTATATATAGGTCAGGACCCCATAGTCTGAAAATGTAATTAAATGTAATAATAATAAAAAAGGACTGGTGCTGAAAAAGATGCACGCATTACTCTAATCCTGGTCTTTTCAGAACAAAGAATGAATGTGACTGCTCCCACTCCAGTTGCAGCCTGTTTTTCTTAGCCTGTAAGTGTGCATGAGAAGAATCAATTCAATAGAAAGTGAATGTAAAATCACAAAATAATTACCAATAACGTGTTTAAGGATGGCCTCCTGTAAGCCTGCTTTCTTTGTTGTTTCTTGGTCCACTAAAACTCATATAAGTATAAAGTGAAAATAAGGCATAGAGGGGAAAAAAACCAGCCAGTCTCTTTTTTGTTTTTGTACAATGTGAAGAATGCCTTTAAAGGGGTTAGTTTCCTTTATGTATTTTGTTGGTTTAGGTTATTTGTCCCTCTACACAAGAAATTCAGAATAGTAGTATGGTGGAAGCAAGATTGGTGTTAGCACGAAGCGAGGGAAACAGAGATGGGAAACAAGGGGGTAGAGGGCACGTTAAAACTTCGTCCCTTCTTTATGCCACTCATCCTTTTTTATTTTAAAGCTATTTTGCATCTGTTTCATTTGCCGTTAAAGTTCACTCTTTCAAGCTTATCTTTCATGACCCTGGAAACCAGAACCAGAATCTCCACTCCTTTTCCACCCGCCCTACCTTTGCTAGTATAAACTAGGATTTAAAGAAACATTCCTCTATTTTTCATGCTTGTACCCCCCTAAATCACCTTGATCCCTCCCTCCCCTTGCCTTTGTTTCCTACCCAAATTATCCTGTAAAAATTCTTGTGCAATCCCAACATGATCTTACTGGGGCTCTGTTTTTCTGACTTAGTTTTTGGGAGTCCCTGTGCCTTTATGCTCATATGTGTGTGTATGTGTATGTTAAAGCCTTTGAGGGGTTGATAGTTCTCCTGTGGTGGCCCTGGCAATAGCTCCACAAGGTGTTACTGGGATTTCCTCACCTGCCTTTGTGCTCCTGTGTGTGTGTTTCATTATCACATAATCAAACTGTCACCATCTACAGGAAGGTGAGTAAGTAGGCACCAGTGTTTGGGTGCCAATCATTCCCATACAGAGCAGAAGAAAACTTTTCCTCATATCACTTTTGTATGACTCTCATTCAAGAATTCTTAACTGTAAAACCTCTTTGTGTAGGACTTGACAGTGATTGAAGCTTGGCTTTCTGGTCATCTTTGAATGTATTTATTTCTGTTAAGGAGTTTTCTGTAGTGCTCATCATCAGTGTGTTACTGAAAACTGGTCCAAAACCTTTTTAACACCAATTTGGCATTTAGAAAGCAGGCATTCTTTCTTGCAGTGCTGGATGCACAGGGATATCTCCACCAAGCATGCATACCACAGGTCGTGGCAGTGAGATATTTATCCTATCATATCATATTCATTAGCTTTCCAAGAAAAGTCATCAATATTACAATTATTTCCCCAAAATCGTTAGCATATCTCCCCTCCCCCTGGAGCATGTGCTGTTTAATAGTGGTAGTTATCCTCAAACTCGAGCTGTCTGCTTGTTGATCTCATTGATTTTGTTCGCCTGATTGTGTTGATTGGCTGTTTCTTTGTTGAGAACACAGCTGACAGTCTCAGTGTCCAAGTGCTCCTGATTAGGCTCAGACTCCCCCTTATCTCTGTTCGGAGATGGTTACATTCTGGTACTTGCCAGGTCTTCACCTCCCCCCCTTATGTCTGTGGGCAGAGGATAATCAACTCCTTCTTGGATCCCACATATAACAATTGTCTATAGGGGATAATTTACTGATTCCTAAATTTCACATGTAACAAATGTGTTTACATGCTTATATAAAGAAGGTTCATGATGCGATGAACAATGACCTGAAAGGGTTGATACGAACAATTCTAGATAATTTATTTATGCACTATTACTTTTTTTGCTGTAACTGTAAAATATAAGAGGGATAAAAAGGGTGTGGGAACTCCAAAGATATATCTCATCTTAAACTGTTTTGATCCAGCTGTTAGTTTGGCTCCAGTCCTCCAGTATCCCCCCTCCCTATCCCCTTTCTCTATCTCTCTTTTTTTTTCTCTCCACCCTCCAATCTGCTGCAGCTGTTAGAATTTTATCATTGTCTCCAAATACCATATTTCCAATTAGGACCACAGCCTCTTCTGTGCTAAGGGGAATGTCATTTGTGTGCTTTGCACGTGTATCATTGTTAGGTGATCTGCAGCCAAAGCAGTACTTGTACCTTTGGCTGCTGGAAGGCTGAATTCCTTGGTAGGAGGCGCACATAAGATGCATAGATATCAGAGGGTGATATTTGCAGATTTGGTGGCAGAAAATGGTTAAATCTGTTTGTTCCCATGCTCTGATTTTCAAATGCCTTTGCACTGTAGTTAGCCTTATCAGCATGTGATTTAACACTGGATGCCAGCGTATTTATTCCTTTTGGCAGTTTTAGTGTCATGTCACTCATTGACTGTCACAGTTGTATCATATATTAAATGGCTTATCCTAAAAAATGATTTGCAGGTATAAAACCACTGCCCATTTTAATGTTCTTTATCTGTCTTATCTATCTGGTAGGTTTTTTTTCAGATGATTTTTAGGTTTATGTAAATGTGTGTTTTGAATCAACTGCTTTGTGAAGTCCTTTCTCCTGGGAAATGTCTTCATTTCTGCATCATATCCATTTTGACACTTATCTCAGCTTCCCAATAAAACTCTGGCAATACCCTTGTTCATTTCTTACAGTCTCCTGCAATTACAGAGTCTCTTCTGGACTCATTCTGTAAGCCTTGCAGTGCATCTTAATTTGAACCCGAGGATCAACTTGGAGTTCTAACTTATTTGTATCTTGTTTCTGTCTTGCTGTCTTGTTCTTCATATCTACACAATTCTTACTGAATCTTTTGTGGTAGAAGAGACTTTGAGCAAGCCGTTACGTTTTTCACATGTGCGGTAGGATTTGCAGGTCCCATAAAATGGCCTAAAATAACTGTTAATTATAGCGTTCCTTTGCCACATTTGTGATTCACACGACTAGTTCTCTCTGGTTCTCTTTACCACAGGTCTTATTTCCTCAGACGTGGTGTTTAGATTTTTTAAAAGTGTATAAATACCTAGGTGGAGGGAGTATCTGGAATATAAATTGAAAGTCCTAGGACAACGCCTTTAGATTTAACTTACTAGACGACAGTGGAGGAGAACCTCATCCAGGGGCACCGAACAGGCCTTTCAGTCATAGTAGGAGGCACATTGGTATAGACCTGCATGTGTAGCCTACATGTGTGTATCTTTGTGCCAAAAGAAACTGTGACCTTGGAAGTAAAAAATGAAGTCATAGGACATCTGTGACCACTCATGCAGAGCTTCTACACTCTTTGCACACCTGAGCATTGAAAGTGACTGTGTTCAGTGGTACGTGCCATTGCATATTGGCTAATTTGTACACTGGCTGCATACTGCGAATTCTGTTGTGCAAATACGACCTTACTTTGCGCTAAGACAGTTTAAAGCAAAATACTTCAACTGGACTTCTCATCTTCTATTCTTCCTCTCAGAAAGTGGCACCGGTATTTGCACAACACTGACAATTCCAGATATTCTTCTCTCTTCTGACATGTTTGTTTCATTAAATCCTTTGCAAAGAGATAGAGGATGCAGCTCCTTTTGCAGTGTTAGTTCTCTGCATAGTTACGACAGTTTCCTCAGGGCAGGAGTTGCAAAGCTGAAAGTTTGCCAGAGTGTATTGTTGGACACTGATGTTGGTCCTGGGGTTCATCACAGAATGAGTGAGGTTGGAAAGGGCATCTAGAGATCCTTTAGTACAATCCCTTGCTTAAAGCAGAGTCAGCTAGAGCAGATTGCCCAGCTCTGTGTCCAGTCAGGTTTTTAATATCTACGAGGACGGATATTCCACAGCCTTTCTGGGCAACCTGTGCTGGTGTTTGATCACTCTTAGAATAAAAAAAAAGTATTTCTTACGTTTAATCAGAATCTCTCAGCATCTCCTCATATGGAAGATGTTCCAGTGCCTTAATCATCTTCGTGGCCCTCCACTGGAATTGCTTCAGTATGTCCATGTCTGTCTTGTGCTGTAGAGCCCAGCGCATGACTTAGTACTCCAGTACGGCAGCCTCACCAGTGCTGAATGGAGAGGAATGGTCATCTCCTTGTCCTGCTGGCTATGTTGCTCTTAATACAGCCCTGGAAGCTGTTGGCTTTTTTTGCCTCGAGGGCACGTCACTTGGTCGTGTTCGACCTGTTGTCCACTGGGGCCCCCAGGTTTGTTTCTGCAAAACTGCTTTTTAGTCAGCCTTCCCTCAGCTTATACTGGTGCATGGAATTATTCCTCTTCAGGTGCAAGACTTCACATTTATCTTTGTCAATTTTCATGAGACTCCTGTCAGCCTATTTCTGCAGCCTGTCAAGGTCCCTGTAAGTGGTGGCACAACTGTCTTGCCACTCTTCTTGATTTTGTATCACCTACAAAATTTTCAAGGCGAGAAAGTGGTAGTGGCAAATACATCTTCACAAAATTCTTATTTACTTCGGTAGCTCAGAGTGAAAGCAGGATCTTGCCAGGTGACCTGGGGAGAAAGAGTGTTTGTTGACTGCAGTATGGCTCCATTGTGTAAAGCTTAAGAGAGTGTTCCTCCACTTCAGCACTCTTGGAATTCCCCACTGATGAGGACTGTATGTGTTTTTTCTGTATTTTAATTATTCAGAAATGATGTCCTACACTACAGAGTGTTTGCTGATATATGGGCTGAAATGAACACTTCAAGTGACTGTTTTTGTGCTTACTTTTGATCCTGGTCAAAGAGATCCTAGATGGAAATTGTTATGAGACTCTAGGAAGCCCTGAGGGCTGCATGTGTTGACTCCCAGTACATGGGTAATGCTCAGCACCTTTTGAGTTAAGGGAAATGGAATTTTTTGTAAATGAATACGACTTTGTGACTATCTTGGATGGACCTTTCTATTTCTTACTTTTAGTAGTCAGGAGGGACCTACTTTCTTCAGCAGTCTGTGACTTGTTGGCCACGTGATTTTGATATGATCCATTCAGGACAGAATGTTCAGCCATCTTCCACTTGATACTGAACGCTGTCGGTTGAAAATTGCATCTGTTATGGCTAATGTTCACAGTAAGCAATCCTGAAAGTGCATTTTTACCTTGTGTTCTTGACCTAAGTGTTGTGGGGAGATCACTTGAAACAATGCATTTGAACTCCACGAGCACTGGTCTGAAAACAGGTGTTGAAAACTGATTGCCAACTTGCTTTGGGGATGTGGGCTTAACTGATTTATTCTGTTAACAATGTTTTTTATGAACTTATCTCTTACAAGTCTGATCAAGTCCATCTGCTTTCTCCTGCCAAATAAGTATTCCCTAATAATCCCCAAATCTGTTCCTTCATTTTCATTATTTATTTGCTTGTTTAATAAATAAACAATCTTTTTTTTTCTCCAAGAAGCCTAAACTGACTTACATGTGAACTACACCTTGTCTGAACCACGTAGCAGCTTCTGTATAGCGTGGTGTACTTCAAAGCAGTGTGGAGGTACCTTGGGAGAATAATATGAAATAGGTCTTCCATGTCTCTGCTGTGCTAAGGCAACAGGGAATTAGTTAATTCTGGGCTTCCTGCATTGTACTAAACTTCTGTTTTCTAAAGCTGGCAATGAAACTCTTGGCTATTTGCAGGATATGAACTGGATCTCCCTTAGAACCCCTCTGCACTTGCCTTCTTACTTGATAGTAAAACTAGCAACTAGTTAAGCTGTTGCCTAAACACTCTGAATAATTGTTTCGTAAACAATCTGAATAAACATTTTGAATAATCTTTTAAAATTCAGTTGTTCTAATTTATTTTCCATCAGTGTATCTTTAGAATAGAATAGACTACACTAGACTGTTTCAGTTGGAAATTTATTTCAGTTTAACTTCTGCTCTGTCAACATCCTAGTGGAGGAATTGCATGCACGATCTGCATCACCATTCCTAATGAAAGCAAAGGAAGGAAATGCAGATTTTGTCAATGTCACTCACTTATGAATAGGTCCCTGCAGAATAATAAAGAGCTTCAGTGTCATTGGCTTCTTTGTGGTTTTTTTTAGCTAAATAGTCACAGACTTCACATACACAGTGTAAGATCCCTCTAGCTGGGTACCTTCTTAGGAGACTTCTGTATCATATTACATGTTTCTAGCTGCTGGTTCAAATTTCTAAAGTAGGATTTTTCTGATTACAAGCTAAAGTTTGAATTTCCATCCCCACTGAATCCCCCTGCAAACCTGCTGACTGTACCGGGCAGACTGATATTCTAGTGGATTTGGTAATGTTCAAGCTACATTCTTACCATTCTTTTCTCACAGGAAAATATCTGTAAATAACTCTGTCTAAAATTTCTTACTCCGCTGGGTTTCCTGTGAACCTCAGGAACTTTAGTGCCTACTTTCTTCTGAGTGTTAGTATACCTCTAAGAATAACCAACTGAGGGCGTGATGATGGATCACTGCCGTTTGGGTAAAGGAGCATATGTTGAAATATGCCTTTCCTACCGTCTTTTAAAGGTACATAGTGTCACTTTATCCTTGCCTGTGTTAAGGGAAATTTTTATTTTTAGGTTTTAATCTTAAAATATGCTCACAGTACTAGTTTCTTTCTTTGTTTACTGCAAGAGTCATTGGTTTTATTAAGGTTTAGTGCTTGAGTCTCACTGGAAAGCTTTTTTTTTTTTAAATTCTAAAGTTTTCATCCATGAAAGTTGGTGTCAAAAGTTCTGTTACTTGTAGTGTATCAAGAAAAAAGAGTCCAGTTTAACTAGGAAAAAAATGCAAAACTGTTAATGAGTATATAGTTAGTTGTAATCTTAAGATTGAATTTAAAACTTTCTTCCCCTGCAAGACAATTGGACAAATCTATTTAGTCTCACTTCTATTTTTTTATCTCATTTCCAAATGTTCCTTATAGTTTCTTTTGATTCAAAATAGATAAGATAATCAACTGTGTCATTAGAGCTATGTTTAGGCCAACATTTTCAAACTTTTGGGTTTAAAAAGTACAAACTTGAATGTATTTCAGTTTTTTTAATATTAAAAGATTTTTTTAAACACGATTCTGGATAATTGACTGTTTTACAAATTGACCATAAATATGAATTTCAGAACTTCAGCAAGCAATTTTCAAGTTAGTCAATATTCTTAGTTTGGACCACTATCAATCCTCATTACGCTTGGGATGTGAGCTTTCTATGTATATCGGAAGAGTTCCTGTTTGACATTTTTACTGGTTAATTTCTCTCAGAAACCTCAAATCATCTGTTTATTATCCAGTTTCAAAAACTTGATAGAACATCTGAGAAGTGCTAGGTAGTTCACATTCATCATGGATATTATCTTGAATCTCTGATATCTTTTTGTGACTTTTCAATCCTCTGAATGATTGCTGTGTGAGTCAGTTGGCAAGCTAGTCAAGACCTTCTACAGAATTGTGCTGGCGCAAGAACGAAATGGCTTATGGCTTGGTTTAATAAAGGTCTGGTCATGCACCAACTTTTAGCTGCAGTGTGGCAGCATGCTGGCTTGTCTCAGGAGTGTAGCTGGAGCACAGGTGTAGAAAGTTGTGCATTATCTGTACTCTGAGCATATGAGAATTCTTATCTTTCTCCATAGTTGAGTGCCCGAGTTGAATGAAAGCCGTATCACATACCTTAGCTGTTGAGAGGGGAACTTTCTTCATTGAAAGGGTGGGATGCCCATAGCTGGTGGAAATACTAAACATGGAAAGTTATGGTCTTCTTACAAACACCACCGTGGGAATTTCAGGATTTTTAGGTTTTCTAGTCTGAATATTCAACTCTGAGGGTGAGACGCCTGTATGTAAAGAGGAAGGTGTTGTAATTTTATACTTTTTGGAAGTGAGACCGTAACAGGTAGGCAAGTATATGCAAGAAATATGACACAATAGTAACAGCTGCAAGTGCTAGCTGTTTTAAGGTAAGATCTTTTTGCTCTGGTTGGCTGGCAGTTTGAACTTAATTGGATCTTTTTTTTTATTGTAATAAATGATGTTAAATTTAATTGCATAGTACTGGCTGATAGGAATGTTATAAATGTAACAAATCTTCTACTGAGTAGTCTATAATATAAGGCATTTTCAAGAGCTGACAGATTTTGTACAGGCTGAATTCTCATGCAAAATATCTAGGAGCATATGATTTATGCCAAAGGTGCTGTAAAATTGCATAAATTTAAGACTTTTATTCTGAACTACCGCACTCATACACTAAAATAATTATAGGGTGCTGAGGCTGCAGCACCATTTAAGAAAATGAGTGACTGAATTTTACTTAAGCCTATTGTTTATGTTAAAGCTATGCTACTGCATTAAAAGAAAAGAAAAACCTTCCACAAGAAGACGAAATGCTGTCAAGTCATAGATCATAACACTGGAATTGGGAGTCTCTCTCTTTGGAGAAATTGTATTGGTTTTACCTCCTTTTTTTAAAGCATCCTTACATGATGAAACAGACTGTACAAACGTTGAAATTTGGTGAGATCTCTGTTGCTATTAACTTTTCATATTGACTATCTAAGAGTATGGGCAGTAGTCTGATCTGAACTGACTCACTGCTAAACCTGCTATAATTATTTATCATTGTCAGTGATTGGGGTGGAGGGAAATAATTATTTCTGGTACACTAATGCTCAGAAATACAAAATTACTAGATCTTGTGTATACACATAGTGCCATAATACCTGATGGTTAGGACTTTGGTATGAGTAACTGCACCCTGAAGCTGAACCAAAGACTGCCTGCTTGACTGTGTCCTTTCTGGAAGCCAGTGTGTTGGGTCTGTGTGGCAGGTGTTTGGTAACAGGGGAAGGGGCTATATGGGCAGGTGGCCCCTGTGAGAAGCTGCTCGAAGCTCCCCCAGCTCCAAGGCCGCCCCGCCCCAGGCTGAGGCTGGGCCATTTAGAGACAACAGGTGTGCCTCTGTGATAAGGTATTTAAGAAGCAGACAAAGGAGCAGTTGTGGAGACCTGCAGCATAGGAAGGGGGATGTGAGGGAAACACCTATACAGATATCTCTGGGGAAAACCAGATTTGGTGTTAACTTTGGTGTTATTTTTGGCTGGGAGAGGGCGAAATAAGAAAATGGATTTTACTACTTCTCGTTATATAACGAATGGTCCATTGATTGAGTATTTTAATTTCCATGTGGTTTGCATTACTTTGGAAACCCAAAAATTACTTATTTGCTGATGTAATATTTAATTTAGGATTGTATAAAGTCGGATGTGGCTTGAAATCTGGAAATGAGTTGAAACTGTAAGAATTTGTTATATGGTTACATAAGGCTACATTAAGTGTGCTGGAGGCTTAAAGATGTTTTTAAAAACATGGTTTGCATTTAAAATTAGTATTAGGACAAAGTATCTACAGTGTGTTGAACTGTATTTGTTAGTCACTGTGTTAAAGTATAAACATGAAAGTAATATCTATGTCATAAGGGTTTTTTTTAGGTAGGAAGAAACCAAGGTTTTTTTCCCTTTTTTTTTCCTGTTAGCTTGCAACTTCACGTGAGCTGGTGATGAAACAGAACTAGTTGATTAGACTGGAAGGAGAACAGGAGCTTCTCAGATAATTTTACTGCTGTCAAAGGTGATGTCCCACAGTTCTACTCTATACTTTATTTAACAGCAAACCTGGAATCCTTGAATATGTTTATCTAATTAAACATTTTAATAGCTTGGTAATTTTTAGGTCTTAGAAGTTGTTGTGACTTCAAATTTTTAGTAATTTCATTTTAGATTTAAGTATGCCTTATACTTGCACATGTATCTGGTTTACTTAAAGCATTGAGAGACAGTATAGTCATATGGTCATAGTCAGTGTGGCTTCACAAGAGGAAAGTCCTGCTTAACCAGCTTAATTTCCTTTTATGACAACTTCACTCATCTAGTTGACCAAGCAAAGCCAGTTGGCAAAGGGACAGCATTTTAAAAAAAATTTTAGCAAAGCTTTTGATAGTGTCTTTCACAGTATCCTTCTGGATAAACTGTCCAGCACACAGCTAGCCAGCCCCATAATACATTGAGGACCAGAGCTCTTTGATGTTTTTATAAATGATCTGGAGCAGGAATCAAATCTACATTAACTACGTTTGTACTAGGCTAGTTGGAGCTGTGGACTCCCTGAAGAAGAGAGGCCTTACAGAGAGATCTGGATAGGCTTGAGAGCTGGGCTGTCT
The DNA here is from genome assembly GCA_013398225.1 of Steatornis caripensis. Classification (NCBI taxonomy): domain Eukaryota; kingdom Metazoa; phylum Chordata; class Aves; order Caprimulgiformes; family Steatornithidae; genus Steatornis; species Steatornis caripensis. The sequence continues at coordinate 2,959 of VZSC01006121.1, read as the reverse complement.
CCAGCTGTATGAAATTTAACAAGAGCTAGTGCCAAATTCCATACCTGGGACAGGGTAATTCTGGTGCTGATCTCCTCTCTGGTGACCAGTGACAGGACACGAGGAAGTGGAATGAAACTGTTTCAGGGGAAGTTCAGATTGTACATTAGGAAAAAGTTCTTCACTGAGAGGGTAGTTGTTCACTGAAACAGGCTCCCAAGGGAAGCCGTCATGGCACCAAGCCTGTCAAGTGTTCAAGGAGCATCGGGGTGATGCTCTTACTCACGTGGTTTAGCTTTAGGTAGTCCTGCAAGGAGCATGGAGTTGGACTTGATGATTGTTATGGGACCCTTCCAACTTGGGATATTCTATGATTCATTCTTTTACCTACTATATTTACTGTGTTGGAAATGACATGACTCATTTAAAATGCAGCAACCACCCTCCCAATTGTTCACAGTATTATAAAAAATTCATTTTCTTTCAGTTACTCTGCATACCTTAGCTTTTCCAGCTTTTATTTTAAAAAAAATGGCTATCTAAAGTCAATTACGATATTGATGTAGCTTTTTGCATTTGAAAGATGAACAAACATCTGGGATACTGTTGATTCCTGCACGATCTTGTGTAAAGGTGCAGAAATACATTTTTAGGCTGCTGTGCGAGACTGTTGGAGAGGCTAGTTTCCCATCAGGGTTTCAGTTTCAAAATGAAAAAGACACATGTCACAAGCAGTCTCTGCATTGCCATGTTGCAGCAGAATCCCATAAAGTGAGGTATCCGTAATTCAAAACTTGAAGAGGGATCCAGCTGAAGCAACAAAGGTCGCACTTTTGGCATTTGTGCAGCAGCTGCCTGGGCATTGTGCCATTCATCAGAGGCAATACACGTTCCTTCTCAGTCCTGCTATGATTCCCTTCCTCCTTCCTGTTTCAAATGCTTTCCTAGAGCTGAGCAGTATGAACTTTCATCAGAGGCAGTAAAAGTGGTGTTGCTTATTCTGAACATGCCAGGATTATTTTCCCAAGTTCAAGTCCCACTGGAAGTTTGTTCCTGTTTTTCTCCTCGTGTTTGCACCCTTGAAGCCCTAGAGTTGGCTTGCACTTTGATGTAAATACAAAAAAAGCTAACAGCCTTTTCCAGGCAAAGAAAATTAATGTCCTTTTATTCTGAGCTGTACTGTATTATCAGTAATCCAGTTATATTTGGTCCTTTGCAAATAAAGACCATAAAAGACAAGCAGCTTTGATCAATCTCAGTTACAATTGCCAGTGTTTCCAGCAACAGTTGGTACAGTTTCTGAATGCAGAACTTACTTTTAATTTTTACATGCTATAAATGATGGTTGGGAAGATTTTTATTACCTCATTTTGTGAGAAGCTGTAGCTAAAAACATGAATATTGTTATCTGTCTTCTAGAAAAAATGAAATAAAAACATGATGATCATTAAATAAACCTTAGGGCCCTCTGCACAAGAGCAGCTGTGAGAGGGGAAACCTGATGGGTGGTCTCTCCATCAGGGAATCAATCACTCTCTCTCCATAATAAAAGCCTTGCTCATGTGAGGAAGCTGGTGAGCATTTAGGTGAGGTCCTAAGGGATAAAACAACTTTTCCATTTTTATATGTACAGTGATGAGATCGTTGTGTTTAAAGCTTGCTTCAGCTGCTTCCATGTAATCTCGGTGGCCATGTACTGAAGTAAGATACTGCTGTGGTAAAATAGATGTAGAAGTAATGTTGATTATGAATCATCACAAATCTTGATAGCTGAAAGAGCCTCTTTGTGTCACCCCTGCCCAAGATGAGATTCCACACACAGAAACTTGAATATAGTTCTCTGAATTGCTCTTAAACCCTTCAAGTTACATTTAAGGGAAAAAATTCCAGGAGGACACATAACATGTATGTAATGTTCTGTAATAGTCTCTCCATATCTGGATCACTGCTTTGCATCCAGCCCAGGTGATAAGGTCTGAAAGCTGTTGCCAGCTGATAGCTTTCTAGGGGGCTCTGATGTCACAGTTTAAAGCTGGGCTGGCTATTAAACGAACAACAGACACTCTTTGTTAACTCACTCCCTTCCCAAAATGGAGGAAAAAGAGAAAAGGGAAAGAGACTTATGGGTTGGAAAAGTTAAAAACAGCTTTAATCTAACTACAAGAATTGTGTACTATAATAATAGGAAAATACACACAAACCCGATATCAAGCTCCCACCACCACTGATAACAAATACATCATCTGGACACTGTGGGGCACACCCCAGGAGAGTCCCAGACTGTACTCAGCAGCACGCAGGGGCTGGATTCAGGATCAAAAGCAGAATAATGGGATAGAGTCCTCCTCAAATGCTCAAGCAAGGAGCTGGGTAAAGTTGGAGAGCGGCACCCTGCAATATCACCAGCCTCCTCCTAATAGCCCCATACTGGGCTTAAATAAGCTCCTGGGCCATGGGTGTGGGTGGAAGCACCAGGTGAGGCTGCTTAGGGCTGTTAGAGCCCATTAGTGCCCTTGCCATAAAGGGAGAGGGAGTGACCCTTGTGATGTCTCACATCTGAGCATGATGTGTATGGGATGGAGTACTGCATTGGGGTCAAACCAGGATATCTGACAAAGGAGCTACCATCTAGGCTGTAGTAAGTAGAGGTTTCTAGCAGAGAAAAGCAGTTTTGGTGCTTAGTCATAGAATGATTTAGGTTGGAATAGATCTTAAAGATCATCTGGTTCTAATTCTCCCTGCCTTGGGCAGGGGCACCTTCCACTAGACAAGGTTGCTCAAGGCCCCCACCAGTCTGGGCTTGAACATTTCCAGGGAGGGGGTATCTACAAGTTCTCTGAGCAACCTGTTCTAGTGTCTCACCACTCGCGTTGTGAAGAATTTCTTCCTAATATCTGATCTAAATCTCCCCTCTTTCAGTTTAAAACCATTACCTCTTGTTCTATCACTACATGGCCTTGCAAAAAGTCCCTCTCCGGCT
>VZSC01006120.1:78591-98180 GCA_013398225.1 Steatornis caripensis | reverse complement strand
GTCATGCTCAGCATATACACCTGGGGGAAGAAGAAAGAAGGANTAGTAGCTAGTATGGTGCTATGTTTTGGATTTGTGCCGAAAACAGTGTTTATAATGCAGGGATGTTTTCGTTATTGCTGAGCACGGCTTACACAGAGCCAAGGCCTTTTCTGCCTCTCACCCCACCCCACCAATGAGCAGGCTGAGGGTGCACAAGGAGTTGGGAGGGGACACAGCTGGGACAGCTGACCCAACTGACCAAAGGGATATTCCACACCATATGATGTCATGCTCAGCATATACACCTGGGGGAAGAAGAAAGAAGGAGGGACGTTAGGAGTGATGGCATTTGTCTTCCCAAGTAACCATTAGGTGTGATGGAGCCCTGCTTTCCTGGGGTCGGCTGAACACCTGCCTGCCAATGGGAAATGGTGAATGAATTCCTTGTTTCGCTTTGCTTGTGTGCGCAGCTTTTGCTTTACCTGTTAAACTGTCTTTATCTGAAGCCATAAGTTTTCTCACTTTCACCCTTCTGATTCTCTTCCCCATCCCGCCAGAGGGGAGTGAGCAAGCGGCTCGGGTGGTGCTTACTTGCCGGCTGGGGTTAAACCATGACACCAAAATACCAGAAACTTATGAAATGATAATGGGCACCTACAAATTCCTAAACACCCTGCTGTAATCCCAAGAAATTCAATCCTACGCGTTTGTGCACACACACCAGGCAGCACGTGTCACCAGCACACATCCCGTCGCCTGGCAGTGCGGGTTCCCCTCCTTGCACACCCTGTGTGGGAGATGTGGGTGGTCCAGCCACATGCAGACCCCTGCTGCTGCCAGCACCTTGCTGACCCACATGCCTGTGACAAAGCCCTCCAGGAGTCCCAGCTGCCCACCTAAGGTGGGTCCCCATGTACAGCTCATTGGTGTAACAGATTGGTTTTCAGGCTGGACAGGACCATTTCCGCAAGGAGTTTTGCAGTATGTGTTTGTGCAGTGGGAGAAGCAGGTAAGAGTTGTCACACGTGAACTGAATTTAACCTTTCTTGCTTGTCTGCCAGCCAATCTTAACTTTTAGCATTTCCTAACATTAAAGACCTTGACTTCACAGCTGTAATGTCCTTTTAATGTAGGTGTATGAATGAATAATAGGTGACTGTATTCTTTTTGCTTGTTACTACCATTCTTTTTTCTATTTGAAAGCCTCCTAATTGTACCTTAGAGCAGGATCATATTTCCTGGTCGGTTTGGAAAGGCCTTAAAGAAGTGAGTAGCTAAGAACAAAAGTCACTTAATGCATTAGCCAACTGTAAATAATGAACTCCAAATCTCCCAATTTTGTGTAAGAAATAGAGATCTCTTTCAAGATTACAGATGAATACTATCTACAGCTGTGTAAGACACCACACATATTCTCTGGAGAAGCTGGTTTTTGTTTTCAGGGAAGCATTTTTTTTTCTTCTAGGCAATGCTTTCGCACATGGTTCCTTTAGGAATTCAGCTGTACTTTTCCCTGTTTTCTTTTGGCATAATTAAAAGTAAACTTCAATTCTTTCTTTCTTGCCTATGAGGGCAGCTCTTTTCCCCAGGTCTTCTGGGAAGAGAGGAAGAGAAATCCCTTTCCAGTTCAATGCTTTCCTTTTACACTAAAGGCATCTCAAACATGCGCATACACTTACGCACATCTCTCATGGAAATTGAAAATCATCCTAAAATTCCATAAATTTGTGTGCCAAGTCAGAAAAATCCAATTTGAACATTGTTATCCTTTGGAATTATTTTGGGAGAAGATACTTCTAAAATGTTTGGGTTTTGATTTTTTATTATTTTTTCTCTCAGCTCCTTTTCCCTCTCCTTTTCTCCTCTTTCTCTGAGGCTCACTCAGTTCCCCCCAAATCTGTTGAGAATACAGGAGAAAAATAATCAAGAATTGGGAAATCCCTAACCTACCACTCAGAAGATTCTTACTTGCTAGAAGGCTTGTATTCCAGAGCAGAATTCTTAAGAATTCAAAATTTAATCTCTCATGTTTTTACTCTTCTAAAACTCTGTAATCAGAGACATCTTAAAATTTATTCTTTTAACCTAAGATCGGCTTGTATTTTTAGACAAAAGTATGCATCTAAAGTTCACTGCACAAAGCATCCCATTTTAATAACTTAAACTCATGAAAAAAGTGTCCCAATAATTCCGACAATTAACCCTGATACCTTTACAACTCTGTGATTTCCCCTCAGGAACACTGAATCTTTTTTTATAACTTTAACTGGGGAACTAGCTGCCTAGTAAAGGGTATGTACATTCCCATTAGAATGGCTATTTCTTATGTTAAAAATATAGTAAGCCATTAAACTCTTAAAATGTAATCATTAACATTTAGCACACTATGCCCAATGCATTAAAAACATTTTGTGCAACTGATCTTTCTGTCTCACTTAGGGAAATATCAAATGGCTTCAATGTACCTTTGCTTTATCTTTTAATTTTAGGTGATGTTGCTGTGTTCTTACTAAGTTTCTTCAGTGAATGCTCGTATTTCTACATGTTTATGATTTGAAATTTATGAAATACAATTATATGTAGTCTTTTAGAGAGCTAAATCTGACTCATTATTTTTCATTCTGACTTTCAAGAAACTTAAGTGTCAGAGTTTGTGAATAAATTCACTATAATTTAAATATCTTTTGTTAAATTAATACCTACTAACATACAGCCTAATTCATTTTCATTCTCTGTAGATGCTACACATTAAGTCTTTATATTTAATGATTATACGATCCCAAGATTTCATTTTAGAACAACTTCCTTCTATTCCTTGACCACGAGAAAGTGCTAACATACATATATACATCAAATTTTACCCTTTGACCTCTCTAACACGGATGTACTTGATGTCTCCATACCGACATTGAATGTTTGACAGTATTTTGTAGCTTATTGGAATATTCACTATTATTTATTTTTCAAGTTTTCCAATTTAAATTGGACCTGTGTGGACATTTCAGCCATTTTTGAAATTGTATTCCAATGGCTTAGGTCTAGAATGGTTTTCTTTGGTTCATAAACAGTGTCAGGCCTCCTATGTTTTACACCACATTATAAAGGGGGAAATTACAGAAGTCTTACATTTGGTGGAAGGAAAACATTCTTCCCAATTAGCATAATATTTTCACATCATAGCCATTGATACTAAATTTAGTGTTTCACACATTACATGTGTAAGAGTCGCCACATTTTCTTAGTGGATCAGCTATTTTTTTTTATAAGGAAATTCTCCTGTGAGTGTGTGTATAAATGTAGATGAAGTCTCTCTGCCTTCTCTGCATCAGGGAAGGACATTTACATTTGTGTTCCCTGTTTCCCAAGAGCCCTGGGATCAGATCCTTTCCGTATTTTCTTTACCTGATGCATCCAAATGTAGTTCTATGAACACTGAATGGTTTGGGGACGATTTGTCACCCAATCAAATCTTAAATAAATTGAACCTAAATTTTTTATAGAAATTTGCAGAAAGTACTTCCTTTATTTTGCTGCTTTTGCTGCTCTGCAGCCCAGCTGGAACTGGGAAATGCTAGAAGTCGTAGCAGAAAATGTCACCCTATTGAGGATGGTGGGATGAAGTTTAGAGAAGAATCAATATTTTATTCTAAGCTCACTTCTAAGTGAGGCAGGATAGATTAAACTCCTGATTGGGCAATTGCTCCTAATGAGAGGTGTTAAATTCCAGACAGAGGTGGAAACTCCTGAAGTGGAATTGATTGAAGGGAAGGTTGGAGTATCTGGGGCTGAATCCTCACAGGGGAAGAGGGAATGGAACAAAGACAAACTGCATTGGGGATGTGTACTGTAAAACGCTAGCTTATAGCAATGTAATATAATGCTTATAACAGCATAAGCTCTGGCTGTTTTTTTTAAGTTGGTAGGGATATAAGAACTGTTTATTTTCACTGTCAAATTGAGTGTCTAAACAACAGAGGATTGTGTTTTTTTATATCACTCCAGCTACTTCATTTTTAAACCCTTATCTTCACCTCTTTTTTTTTATTGTCTCCTGTTTATATATTGTTCCCTAATCCTGAGTTCTGTCATTCCTGGGAAGACTTTTAATTTTTTTCCCAGACATGCATGGGCCTATCCTCGCAACTGGAAACCACTATGATCAATGACCAGCAGATGGTCTTCTTGACATCTCTATTAACTTCTAACCTGCAATCTAATTTTCTTTTATTTATCTGTGTCCCAGACCTGTTTGGTTCCCCAGTCTTGTCCTCTTTCCTTCCTTTCCCCTAAACTCTATGGAAATGTTTTGTTTCAGAGATGGGGTAGGTCTGCCCCTCTGCTGGAAACCAAAGCAGATGCTTGGGCAAAGGGAACGAGAAAAGGAAGGGTGCGCAGTAAACTTCCCCCTCAGCTTGTGGTGATAACCTTGTGATTTAGGAACAGCCATGAATACATTCCAGGTATCACAGTTAATAGATACCAATGAAACTATGCTCTTTCATTTTTTGATCCTTTTCCACAATTATTTATAATTTGTAATTATTTATAATGTATATTTTGGCCTGCAGTGATACATTCCACAACTTATCAGTTATGCATGATGTGAAAACATGCTTCTTTAAAGCTGTACAACGTTCAAACCATTGATTCCACTTGCTTTTTTTTTGTGAGAAGCTGCATGACAGCTCTGTGTCTTGGCACAATTTACACACCTTTACCCAGCCACTCAGGTTGTTTCTTTTCTGTGCAGAAATCCATCTTTTTTCCGTTCAATTTTTGTCCTGGATTGCTGCACAGGTGCAGAGATCATTCTGTATTGAAAACTGAAAGAAGGAGTGCTCCCAGCCATGAGGAGCAGATCATCCAAAACTCCCTATTCTGCTGGTTAGCAGAGACAGCTTCCCAGTCTGTTTTGTGGAAATCATTTTGAGGCACATAGTGGTTTTCCTGCCCACATGCTTATGCCAGGATATTGGATTCCACTCAGTGTGTCAGGTGCCTCAAGATGCACTTGCGGCACTAAAATCCATTTGCAAATCTAGCTCTTTCTGCCTCGGTGAAAATCTACTGAGACAACATGCTTGAGAGGAATAATCATACGCATGCTTTGCAATGCATATTCTTAAGGTAAAAAAATCTGTGATATAGTAATATGCCACGATCGACACTGACTATAATTGTTTTTAATAGAAAAGCATATGCTTTGTTTATCTTTTCTGTCTCATGTGCATGCTTCCTCCAAGAATTAGAAATTAAAATGTAATCTGAGCATAGCTGAATGGGCTCCCTAACCAGTAAGCAGATGCTATGCACTCAGAGGAGCTGGAGCACATGGAGTGGCAAGCCAGCTTTACGATGCTATAACTCTTCTGCTTTGGTAGTCATGTAAAAGAGGAATGGTGTAGGCTTAAAGACTCAGTATTTTCAAGTGTATTAGAAGGGAAAAGATAAAATCCTCAATTCGTCATGAGCTAAGGCAAAGGGAAGATTCAGTCCTCTGTGGCAGATGCTAAGCACCTACCAGTACCAATCTTTCACGCCTATGGTTTTCCATATTTGGCCAATATGCACAATTTCTAATGCCTAACAGGAACCCATGTATTTATAATCTGAATCTGCTGCATGTCAGCGTATTTTTTGCATATCGGACAGAGAGTGCTTTTTAATCTCAGAACTGATACTCATTTTAAACTACCTGACTTGCCTGTAGCTATTGACTGAGACATTAATCCATTTGGATATGACAAATTGTAGTGAAGCCAAGCACTGTTAAGGCTGGCTTTATTACTCCCTGCTTCAATTATTTTGCTGATTTTGTATAATTGCAGTGTTCTGACTATACTGGGCCCTGATTTGTATCAACTATTCTGCATGGTTTCTCTGGACCAGTTGGTGTGGCCCATTTGCAAAAGGAAACGTCACAATATTCCTGTCTAAAGAAGGTTGCCAGTAGAGATACTTGAACACGGAAATAGTGGAAAAAATCAAATGAAGTGCCACAGAAGTGGCTGAAACAGTTTAAATTGCTGTAAATTATTATTTTAACTAAATTCTGTAGCTGACTAAACTGCGTCTTTCTGATTACAAAAGCTTATAAAGCTTTTAGTAAGGTTTAAGTCTTTCTGAAAACAGTGTTAGAAGTAGCCTGCAATTCGCTAATGGTCTGGCAGTCAGTTATGAACTCTCAAGTACTAAGCCACTCGTTGCTGTTGAAAAGTCCCGATGTATGCAAAATGAAGCTTTTTAATTTGGTCCTTTGTTGTTCTAGGGCTATCCTACATGTCATAAAGTAGATGTCACAGCCTGTCATTTTCAGGGTTAATAGCTCACTTCTCATGCTTTTTGTTCTTCACCAAGACACCTTTATTTCATATTGGTAAGGAGAAATACAAAGAAGGATGTTCAGTGCAGGAATACTTCTGTCACTGTTCCCTGGCCTTGCTGCACAGACCTGAAGTCAAACGGGTCAACCTACTTTCCTCATCTCCTGTTGTGTGGTCAGAGATGAGAAAGAGCATTGCATTTTCTCCACTTGTGCAGGAAACAGACAGTTTCTGGTGCTGGCTTGTTTCTCTACCACACCATCTCTAGGAAGAGATTCTTGTTTTAAATATTTCTGTCTCTCTGTGTCACTGGAATGCCACAACACCTCCCAAATGTCGGTCTTTCTAATTATATGTGAATACTGACTTTCCAGAATTCATCCTTTGCAGAATAGTGCATAATTGCAGATGCCATTTCCTTAGCAAGAGGGGAAACAACTGCCCTTGCTGAAGATGCCATCCTCGTCCACAGCACTACAAGAGTTCAGGTTTCATTCAGCAGTTGTATTTGAAAAGGGCTCAAGAATGTGCCACAAACTGTTTTTTTCATATATGGCAAAGGACTGCTAGACTGCTTTCATTAGGCAGCAACAGTTTAAAAGCAGACACTGTAGAGAGGGAAAGAAATTTAAGTTGTGAGGCTGTAGGAAAAGAGTATGGGGAAAAAGCATGGTTTAGATCACTGAAGACTGGAACTGTAAGTGAACCTAAATGTTTCACTGTTTCTTGCTCACTAGATAAATATTTAAGTTTAAAGTCAGGGGAAACTTATTCCTAAGGGTGAAAAAAAGCAAACTATGAAAGGCTTTTGACAATGTAAAATACATCCTCTCCCAAGCTAGCTGATCATAAAGAATGACGCCTTTTAACATGCCTGGACGAGCTTTAAAAATGACTCAATAGATTGTAGAATTCAGCACATTTTCTTCCCAATTATTTTTGAAGAGATTCTGACAAATGTTTTCTAAGGGAGGAATGGCAGACTGTCTATTTTATTTTAGTTTTATGGGACTTTTATTTTTATCCTGTCATGAGAAGCAAATGGTAGAGCTATGATTAGGATAAGCCATGTAAGAGGGCTCAATCTGCACAATTTATAGTACAGCTTGCTTTAATCTGTCAGGGAACGTGTGTTATATTGCCTTTCAGTAGAGGATAGAGCTCTGGCTATATATGTTAATAAATTCTATCCAGACAGTCTTAAAAGATGCTAACAATTGCTGGAAGTACTTGGAGCAGAAACTGTCTGCAATATTGAATCTTTGGAGGACTCTTCTGGGTAGTGTAGATTTCTTTAACAAAAAACAGACAAACAAAGCAAGCCCCAAGCCTCCCTGTTATCCAAAAAATCTTTGGACAAGCCATTAAAACTGGAGCTATCATTATATTTTTTAGTAATTAGGTTTCTAAAATTTAGCAGCCTGTTAACAAGACAATGTTTATTATTATCAGTGGTTTCAACAACTTATTGTATTTTTGTTTTGTTTTTTCTTTTTACTGTGAATTTAAATCTAACAGCTGGTTTGCTTTTCCTAGTTTCTGCCTGTGGACACCCAGAACTAGTCCCTGATGATAGTCTGGGTACTAGACATCAAAAGCCACCCTTGCAGACTCTCTCGTATGGGCTACTGCAGCTTTGTAATTGTTTGTGACCAGAGGTATGAGACACTGTAGCTATCAGCTACCGAAGAGGAAATGCAAAAGTGAGTATTCTTCTCTCCATTCAAGAAACGGTTTCACTGCCGGAACTAAGACTTCATGTTTTGATACTCCTTTTCTACATGGAAAGAATGGCTTTTTAGAACAGGTTCATGTAGTGTCACATTAATTTTAGTTTTGTAGCATGGTGTGATATTTACAGCAGTAGAACCACAGGGCAATAAACAGTCAGATATGTCTAATCAGATGCTAAATAGCTCTTCCCAGTGATCAATATTTATATGCTGCAAAAACCATGAAGTTGTGATAAAACACAATGCCATCCGAAACACAATGCATGTTTGTATGTACATGTGCACCGCGTGTTTGGTAATTCTGAAATTCTGCACTGATACAGGGTATTTCCCCTGGTTTTTTTATGTCTTTATTGGCTTACCACTGCCATCTGGTTTCAGCTCTTACACTTTATGATGGATTGTTTTTGTTCTCTTGGGTGACTGTGATAGGAAAATTAGATCTACTATTTGCACTGATAGATTCTGTTTTTGTATTATACGGCAAGCTTCAAAAGCTGAATAACAGGATTCTTGAAATGTCACGGAAAATAATTGAGGGTTCTTAAAAAAATGACTTTCCACATTGCTCTCCTAGACAAAAATAATACTGTTTTTGCAGTGGGAGTAGCAAGAAAAAAGTCACAAGGGTGAACCCTGAATGTTAGTCTAATCTCAAAGGAGAAGAAACAGCCTCCTCCATTTAACGTTAAGAAAATGAAAGGTATGGTCTTTTCCATTGGTTTCAAATGTTTACTCACACATGGTAATACGGTGGGTGGCTGGTCAAAATTCACATTTAAACTTGTGTAAGCATCAATGATGACTTTATTATAAGCACAGTGCAAAGCAGTAACATGCAAAAATGAAAGTGAAATTATAATCTCATATTCACTAGAAAATCAAACCTGCAAATCTGGAATAGGTAACGTTCAAATCACTTATGTCAGATCATCCTTAAGGTCCAAAGAAAACAGAAAAATTATATCCAAAAAAGACAGAGAAGCACTGTTTTTTCTAAAAGCACAGGAATATCTTTCTGGACCTATGCAAAATTTCCACTGATTAACTATTCTTCATATCCTAGATGAATTTTTTAGACTATTTTCCTGATCTGTGGGATTATGACAGTGTGACTGTCAAGGTGACTAATATATAAACTGAATATCATTGTCTTCTGCATTCATAATCTGCTGATGTCTTCATTTTAAGCAACTTCCTTTATTCCTTACTTTCAGAGTTCTTTGAATATAAAAAAGCACAAATAACTGCATGCTGTTGCTTTTATGGCTTACTAATAGCAGTGTCAAATGTGTCTGAATGTTTCCCTTGTGGCAGGAGGCAGATGCAGACATGCTTTTCATCCTTCTGGACGTCTGCAGAGTAGGATTGGAACTACCTACAGGCAGCAGATATGTGATATTTCACCAATATAAAGGTACCTTAGCTATATTCCACCATTTGGTTGAACAACAGGACACTGGACAAAGACTAGAAAAGATTGGTTTGCTTCTGGTTGTTTGCTTTCCCAAACATGATCAGTCCCAAGAATCTAGAGTTCAAGTTGGCTATTTAACTTTAAAAACAAAGTTTTGCAGACACTTCTTAAACACAACTGTGCATCAAAACCTCTTTTTTCTTTATATTGCTCTTGCAAACTCTGAGCAAAACAAATGCAAGGACTCATTTGGAGCCATGCAACTCCCTCCTCTTTTATTTTTTTTTTTTTAACCTCCAGAATTATAAATAGGTTGTCTCAGTATAGGTGGAAATCCCATTTAAGCTTGTAAATAAAAGTTAGTAAATCTTTCATTTGTTCCCTTTCCTGTGAAGGAACAAAGCAAAATAAAACATTAAAACCTATCAAAGGAAGATGCTAAAGCTGCTATTTATGTGAAAATTCTTTTGATAGCATTAGATCACCATTTGTTTAAAAGTCACTGGAGTAACCCTATAAAATACCTGATTACTAAGACTTTTTTACCAAGCCATCAATCAAGATGTATGTCAGCAAAATTAGAAGGTAGATAACACTTGCAATTAAGTTAGTGTATGTGATATAGCCATAGTCATGAGTGTACAATGGGCCATACTGTGAGGAGACATCTTTTATTAGAACCATTTTTTTCCCTGTAGAAAAAGGACACAAATTTGCAGACCAAGGCAGTTGATTCAAAAACAGTTAAGTCCTTTCTTTAGTTAAGCTCTAGCTCTAGATCAGGTAGCTTCTGGAGTACTCAGGTTGGTATAAAATGGTTAATTTAAAATCTATCAAGTTGGAAAAAAACCCCACGCAGATACATTGCTTTTGGTTTGCTATTGTCCTAATGGAAAGCACATCCTGAAACCCACATCAAACAAACCATCTGTTCCACAAAACTGCAAATCTACCTCACAACAAAAATTCTACAGTTTCATCCCAATTTATTGCTGAGATATTGCCTTTTCAGTGCTTGACCTATAAAGCTAGATGTCAAGCACTCAATTATTTTTTCACATCAGAAAGTTCTCCCAAGAACTGATTGAATTCTTCTGGAATGAATTTTTGCTGAGACACGCCAAACTCTCCTATATGGCATTCCAGACTGTACAGCCCTAACACTATTACATGCTCCCTTTCTCAGCAATGCATCTGGTTATAAAACAGGTTATCCTCCAAAACTGTGACCTTACAAGAATACAGTCCAGTATTTAAGTAATGTCAGTATTTGTGGTGGTTTGATCCTGGCAGGATGCCAGGTGCCCACCAAAGCTGCTCTATCATTCCCCTCCTCAACTGGACAGAGGAGAGAAAGTGTAACAAAAGGCTCGTGGGCCGAAATAAGGACAGGGAGAGGTCACTCACCAATTACCAACACAGGAAAAACAGACTCGACTTGGTGAAATTAGTTTAATTTATTACCAATCAAATCAGAGTAGGGTAATGAGAAATAAACCCAAATCTTAAAAACATCTTCCCTCCACTCTTCTCGTCTTCCTGGGTGTAGGTTCACACCTGATTTCTCTACCTTCTCATCCCACAGGGGAACAGGAAATGGGGATTGCAGTCTGTTTATCACACGTTGTCTCTGCTGCTTCTTCCTCCTCAGGGGGAGGACTCATATTCTACCCCTGCTCCAGCATGGGGTCCCTCCCACGGCAGACAGTCCTCCATGAACTTCTCCAACAAGAGTCCTTCCCACGGGCCGCAGTTCTTCACCAACTGCTCCAGCATGGGTCACAAGTCCTGCCGAGAAACCTGCTCCAGTGTGGGCTCCTCCCTTCACGAGGCCACAGGTCCTGCCAGGAGCCTGCTCCAGCATGAGCTTCTCATGGGGTCACAGCCTCCTTCAGGCATCCACATGCTCTGTTGTGGGGTCCTCCACAAGCTGCAGTGTGGGTCTCTGCTCCACCATGAACCTCCACGGACTGGAGGGGGACAGCCTGCCTCACCATGGTCTGCACCACGGGCTGCAGGGGAATCCCTGCTCCAGCACCTGGCACACCTCCTCCTCCTCTTCCTTCTTCACTGACCTTGGTGTCTGCAGAGTTGTTTCTTTCACATATTCTCACTCCTCTCCAGCTGCAATTGCACAGGTTTTTTTCCCCCCTCTTCTTAAATACGTGATCACAGAGGTGCTACCACCATAGCTGATTGGCTTGGCCGTGGCCAGCGGTGAGTCTGTCTTGAAGCTGGCTGGCATTGGCTCCATCCAACATAGGGGAAGCTTCTAGCCGCTTCTCACAGAAGACACCCCTGTAGGCCCTCTGCTACCAAAACATGCCCAATACAGTAATTTGCTTTAACGGTTCCAGGAAGCTTTCAGACTGTTTTAATAAAAAGTTGTCTAACAATTTATTAGATTAGAGAATAGCCTCACGCAGAAATTTTTATGACAACCTATGGAAGTACTAAGGACATGATTATAGCTGTACTAAGAACTTGTGATTCACTGTAAAAAGTTTAGCTTTTACAGTAATTTCTGCAAAGCCTAGCTGGTATCATCACTACTGTATAATATCAGAGTCTGCAAAGAGTAACTAAAATGTTAGGAAATAGGAGGTGCAGACCAAAACCCCCTGTAACTCATCTACTGTCAGTATCCAAGCCACTTCTGTAACTTGAGACATCTTCCTGCTAATGAGCAAGCAGAAAGTTTACAGGCATCAGTCACAAAAATGCACAGCCGGATTCTCATTTGCATGAAGCCCAAGGTACATTTTTACCCTTAAATTTTCTTAAGGTGGTCTCTCTCAGCTGATCATGTAAAAATATAAATGAGAGAAAAGATCAAGAATGAAGGAAAAATGCCTCTTCAAATAATGCAATAGCTGCTTCAGCAGAGGGACAAGTTTATATTGGTAAAGGAGGCAATGTACTTAATTCCCAGAGACATCTGCCTGGATGGAGGCAGTTCCTTTGGAGTGCTGCTTTCTCTCTGCTCCCCTCTGCTGCCGACTTTTCACACTTCCCAAAGGAAAATTTATAATATCTTCAAATTATAACTCTATACCTAGTGGCACTTTCAGTCAGACTGTAAAAAGCAATTAAAATATAATATACAGAAGGAATATAAACAGTCTTGATTCAGATCTTAACTAAATCTGCAATTAGAAGTTCCAAAACCACTTTCCCTGAAGGTAAGTTATCCAATAATTGCCTTATTGCAATTGTCAATGACTTCTCCCCTTTCTATCAAAAGCCTTAACAATGTGTGTTTTCTGGCTTTCAAAAACTTGTCAGAGAAAAAAAAACTGAGAATTTTTTTTTCTTTGGACAACCAACAAAAATTCCAATTGCATGTTAATTCTTTTTGGTTCCATGAAAAAAATCATGAAGCTTCCCCTAGGCCAGTGCAGATAATGAATTTTCTTGAGGCAACAGATAGAGGCTAGCAGAACGCTAAATAAATGTCTTTTGCAGAGAGGACTCCGGATAGTACCAGAAGAGCTTTCAATCCAAAATTTCTTCTAGTGTAGCGGCATGAACTGACTTCTTGCCAGTGATGCCCCTTTGCCCCATATCATTTGAATCACTGTCTAATATAGATCAGGCAAGTTTCATCGTTTCATTGTCACTTTGTCACCATGTTTACTCCTTCTCTCAGAGCCTGATTTAACGGTAGCCAAATGATGCAGGTGGAAGTTAAGCAATTCATGGGGAATATCAAAACGTTCTTTTGTGTTACACGAAAAACTCAGGAAATATGGTATTCATTGTACCATAAGTTTCATCGTTTGTGAGCCAAATTCATCCCGTCTGGGGCTGACCACCCATGGGGCATTTCCCTGCTCATTACTGTAATCCCAGCAACAATATTCTTTTTCTTGGAATTAGTGTAAGAAGTAACTGGCTTGCCCTCAAGTTTTCCTTCCCTTCTTGTGCTCTTTTTTCATGATCAAAACATTCACTAATGTAGTGTTCTTTTTTTCTTTTTTTTTTTCTAAATCAACTCGACACTATTAAGGTGAATTCTTAAAAAAACCACCTTGAATTATTGAATCTGAAACATTTTGTGTAACTTTTTTTCAGTACACATTCAGTGTTGCATCTCAAACAAAGTACTTGACAGTGTTTCCTTTTTTCAAACAAAACAAGGTCCTTCTCAGGTCAGGTTACATGTTTATAGCTGAGTGTCATCTTCTAATTTCATCTTCTCATGTTGGACTTAGTGAAATTTTAGGTAATGCTAATAATAACCTGGGAATAGAAGTTTTTGCATATTTGAAGTATCATGCAGAAGTGTAAGGTGAGGTATTTGAGACATTGCTGGGGTCTCTTGGTCACCTCTGTACCCCTACTTTTGTCCTATGGCACACATGCCATCCCCATGCATCATTCACAAACCGTTTATCTGATAAAGTTTGTTTTGCTTGGTTATTTGGACTTGACTTGCACCATATATCTGCTGCAATGATATTCTTCTAAAGGGTAGTTTTAATTGTTTCTGTAGGCCTGATGTACTTCTTCTGGAGCTTACCCTATTTTTCGGTCATTCTGCAGCAGCGGCCATGGAATTTACTTATGCTGGAGAGTCTTCCCTCAGAAATCATGATTGTTCTCACATCTGAAATTAGAATGTCTTAATAAAAACAGGTGGGATAGGCTTTGATATGATTTCATTCTTGATTCAGTACACTGGATTCCAATATACATTGAACATTTTATGTCTGTTTACTGGAACCAGAAGAAGATGAGTTTCTAATTAACGTTCTCGACTGTGGTCTGCCACTGATCATAGGTCAAAGGGATGTTTGATTATAAGCAACCTCCTACATTCTTCTCAGCTGTTCAGCTGCTGTGCTGTGATGCATTCAAAAGATGACTATTTTGAAGAGTATTATATGCAGAGGAAAACAATGCACTATTTTTCTTCTGCCACTGTTTCTCCCATTTCTACTGTAATTTGCTTAATTCTTTATCAAATCGACACAGACTTTAAAGAATTTATGATTTAGGTGATGTTGCAGTACTCTAGGGAGACAGGTTCTAAGACAGCATGATCAGTAATCTTTGCTTTACAGAGGAAAGAACAGCATTTGAATGGATTTTCAGCAGCACTGCAGTAATGTATTACCAATGACCTGGGAAAATTACAGGTGTAATGTAGTATATATGATCTGAGATGAGTTAGGAAACATTAATTACAGGCATTGATGCAGTAAATTAGTTTATACACTTTGCTAGCTTTGCACAAAGAGTAATTGTTCTCTACGTATGTTGCAAAGATACAAGTTCTAATTGTACTTGATATTTCTTGGCAATATGAATTATTTATTTGGGGAAAGAGACTTCAATTTATGCAATGTTTATTTTCTAATGATAGAAATATGTAATTTTCTTCTATTCCTCCTAGTCTTGGTTTTATTGTTTGTTAGTGATCTTAAGATCACTAACAGCTCACAGGTGCAAATATAGGAATGAGATGTATGCCTTCCTTTCTATCCATTAGCACCCTCCCTGTGATCTGTACTCCCACACATATGATGTGGAGAGCCTAAAGTCCCTCTCTCTCATTGGTACTGTCACTGTTTTCATCCTAAGTATTTGGAAATGTTAGAACTCTCTTCTTTCTTGAATTCAGTCTTATTTCAAATAAGCACTTAAGCACACCTCAAGTGCTTTCCTCAGTATTGCTCACGTTAGTCAGAAATCATATGATTAATTTATTTTCCTACACTTTTGCTGCATTCAGACAAAAAGCAGAGTGCTATAGTTCTTAAGTCACAAGTTTAAGAAACAATCTTTATCTTGTAATGTGTTACAGAATTACAAAATGAGTAAAAAACAGAAATGATGGACTATATCTCAGCAGATAATAATAAAATAAAATAAAATAAAAATAGGTTTCATATATCAATATTTGTTTATAAAATGTAGGGATATTCTGTCCAAATTTTTATGTTCTGTATTTTTATCATTATTTGCAGTGAGAAGGAGTAGGGATCAAAATGAAACATACCAGCTTGACAAAACTCATGACATTAAAAATCAACTTTTTTGGCTATGTGATTGCTGTGATAAAATTACAATTAAAAATTAGATATTAAAATTTCATCTCTTGGGACTCATAATTTGCTAATGAGAGAAACTTAAAACTCATTATGGCCTTTAGATTATTCACCCAGCACATTCCTATTGTTATTTCACTCTGTGAGTCCTACTCTAGCTTTGTACCATCCTGAATTACTTTTCTTGGTTCTTTATTAACTCCTGGCTTTCCTTATCTTTCACTTTATACATGCCAACATATATTTAAATAACTGGTGTTTTACTTAAACTTTACAATTAGTTCCATTGAAATGTTCGCATCACAGGTATGAGAGCAGAATATCAATATCCATCTGAAATATAATTCTTCTTAAGAATTACGAAGTGAACAGAAAATATGCAGGCATACTTGTTTCATTAGAGGCCTGATGAGGACCTGAGTATTTGTTACGTGAAGACTGCACAGGCCATGAGACTCTTGCATGACCTAAAACATCATGCCCTTGGGACTGGAATTTTCTGTAAGTCTCTGAATGGTGGTACTTTTTCCATTTTTCCCCCCATTCATCCTACATCTCATTAGATATCCTGCAGCCTTAACTTGTGAATATCCCTGCTTAGTCTGCACTTTTTCTTTTAATATTGACTATGACAAACAAATTACCATGCATTAAGTCCAGTGTAATACACTGTCATTGTAATGTAGTGTCCACCATATATTTTAAAATTCCTTCAACGGATGCATGAACTTATTACCCATTTTGCTTTTCGGTTACAGCATATGCGGCTTGGGTATTGCTGTATTAATCATGTGAACCCAAAAGCCTGTCTTGATTTAAGAACACTGAACTCTCGGTTAAACTAATTTCTGCCTGTCAGTCATAACATTAATGATATGATTAACACATGCAAACTATTTTAAAGTAACATTAAGGGTTCTGAATTAAACTTGAGAATGAGACAAAACGTATACAGAAGATTTATTCTTGGCTTTTGTCTCATGGTAAGATTTTTCTGAGTATTGTAAGTATTTTGCTACTGGCAATCAGGGAAGAAAAGAAAGACACTTCAAGTTTGAAACTGATCAACAAAATGGTATTCTTGTAAGAGGTGGTTCATTACTAAGAGGTCTTTGTGTGGTTTCAGCTACACTTAGAAAGACTGTTTTTAATATGACTTAAAAATAAATTTCTCTGTTAAAGTAAAACAATAATTTAAAAAATCTGGGCAAATGCGCACAGACTTACAATTGCACACTCATATTCACATATGCACAGTATAATATTCCAGAATGTTTCTGTGGAAATCTTAACTGAAACCATGGTGTATACTTATTGCATCTATTTAACAACATAAATGAGTATGCTAATGTTACAGTAGACTACAAAAGCATAGGGGGAGGGAAATACATCACCTACTGTTGCATGTAATATGGTGGTATCTTACAGAGTCTGCTAACAGCCTGGCTTTGATTTTCTTGACTTTTAGACATTGTTGTATCCTGAATCCAATTTTTGCATTAATATAGGCAATTTGAATGTTTATGAGCAGTCAGTAAACTTCTCTAGGAAAGTGGAAGAAAGTAAAAATGGAGAAAGTATTCAGAAAGAGCAGTGTGAACAAAATTTAAGCCTTTGAAACTGTATAAATATTAAAGAAATATCTGTTGGAATTAGGTTCCTAAATATCTTTAAGAATCTAACGGATTTCTCAAAGGCGAAGAGTAATTCACAGAGAATCCAAATATAGAGCCTAAATACATCAAAGGTAGAACTGAGGTCCTTTTGAAGTCAAAGGTGTAATTACACTGTCTTGGACCCAGTGTTGCAAAACTAATTTTTACTTCAAGGCCAACTCTGAAAGAAGATTTTATTCTTCTTCTGTTTAAGTCAATGAAAGTTTTGCTATTGATTAAAAAAATAAGTGCCATATAGCCCAATAATTCACAGTAAACAAATGCTGGTATTTTACATCTGATTGGAATTTACATAACATATTATTACACTGCAGTTGACACAATACAGTATGCACATGTACATAAACAGATTTTGACAGATAGTATGCTGGGTAAGTAACCTTTTTGGAAGAACAGTTCAATTTTATTGGCTAAAATACTGTTAACCCATGTTCAGTTTATTGGTGCTTTTTTCAGAATAATTCGTACTCCTCTGTTATGGTAGGAATTCTTGATGAAAAATGTGCTTGATGCCAGAAAAAGAAAGAAAATCAGCTGTTTGAATAGCAGAGTGATTTATTTTACGTTTTATCCCCATGGGTACACAAAGATATAGATTCCTTTCATATGTTTCAGTATGTTGGCAAATATTGTGGCAGAGTTATTTTTGGAGTTGACCTGAACCTACTACCTAATTAGAAGATACACTGTTGACCTACGCTAGTTTTCATTACATGGGGCTAAAAGTGCTGACATTTCAAAACCATTTATTGTGTTGCAATTTGTGCCACAGAACTTGCAATGTTTTCTTGTAACTGGTTATACCCCTTTTTCTCCAGGCGAAAACAGAAGTTACTGTTATCTCTCTTGCTCACGCTATTAGTCCATGCTCAGACAAGCACGTCCCTTTACTGTTAAAATATTCTAGGGGATAATTGCTTGTGCCTACATGCAGGCTGCAATAGAGTGGACTTAAAAGACTGCAATGGGTATGCTTAAGGGCTTTATAGGCTTGCTAGTAAGCACATCCTCGTATGTACTTCTGCACTTAGACCTTCAGACTCTCAATATTCTGTCTTCTACCTCCCAGATGACTGCTTAAGCTATTTTTAATATGGGGACATTCTCCATCATTCTTCCCATTGTGGAGGGTAATGACTGGATTATGGCTTTTGTAACAAGTACTGGAATATTAATTCTTTCAAAACATCAAAGCAGTTAACTTCTGATGTGAAAGAAATGGTTAGGGTGTTTCAGAGATGCTTTATTTTTTTGTTTCAGCAGAGATTTTGCTCTGAGTTTCATACAAAGCCATGGGGCTCCTGAACCTGAATTGCTATTTTCAGTTAATAAACAAACCACTTGAAAGGTTTTCCTCAGCTTATGCTGACTCCACCTATAGCTTCCTGTGGGTTGAGTTGGAAGATAGATATCTACCTCAGCACCCAGAAATGTTTTTATCCAAGAGCAGTGATGACTTTAAATAGCTGAAACATTAATTTCACTGTGATTTTATCCTGAAATCTTTGTGTTTACTGTCCTCCACTTCAGGGAATTCAATATCTTACGTGGAAATCTTTGATGAGGAAGCCATTTAACATGGCCTCCATCTTCCTCTGAGACTACACTCACACTGGTACTGCATACTAAGCAAGCCTTACCTCGGGGATGAGCAAGGGCCCAGTGAGCCCAACCCCACTTTGGGTCATTTGTTGGTTGTCTCAGAGGCACCTATGTGGATATGTGTGTTTGTAACTATATAGACCATATATTTTCTTTTAAAACCCTTTTAAGGGTCAGACTGTGAATGGAGCTTGAAAGCTAAGTGGCGCTGCTGTACCTTGTCTAGTGTACAGAAGCTGTGTCTGAAGTGTGGAGATTCAGGTGATTTCACCAAAGAGGTGGAGATTTCAGTTCAGATTGAATGCTGGCGTGCCTTCAGTTGCTTTTATTATGGTATCGTTGTGCAAAGCCAGTGCTCACAGAAAAGCAGACATTCAGAAATGAAATTCCTGTAATCATAATATACAAAATTGTTTATAATGTAATGGTAAAGTAATAAAGTTTTTAACTGAAAAAGAAAGCCTGCTTGTATTTGTGTGTTGGTGGGAGAGGGTAGTGCAATCAATTATAGTAATTTTAGTCTCTTATAATTATCTGACACCTGTTTGAAAAAGCCAATAGAGTTAACTGGTGTTTTACCTGCTTTTACACCCAGTGTTTGCTTAAACTTTGGCTGAACTGCAATTTATTCAGGCCTGTACTCTGCAGTTGTGCAGGAAACATTGTGTTGTATAACCTATAGTTACAGGACGGAGCATATTAATGGAGCCCTGAACATGCATAGATACGATTAAACTTTTGCTGAATTCATGTTATATAAGTAGCTGCCATGCTGATTAAGTATCCAAAAGAAACAATCTGTT
>VZSC01006120.1:13153-78392 GCA_013398225.1 Steatornis caripensis | reverse complement strand
TACACAGAAGTCCTTAGGAATAGCTTTTCCTCGCAGCATATCTGAAGATCAACAAAATTGGATTTTGCAGAAACAATGGGGAAAATTGTAACTCATATCTAAAAGCTTTTCTTTCCTTTCTCCAATGCTGTAACTTGGAGGCAAATGGGGTGTTCAACAGTGAAGATGCTGACAGAGGAAGACAGTGGAAGACAGAAGGTAGTGGACCCCAGCAGCAGTGCTCCAGGGATGTAAATGATTTAATGATGATAAACCCTCTGAGTCTTTTCGGGATATCACAAATGCAAGCAGCAATTATTGCCCAAAGGCTGCGGTCTTTTTGGTTCCAATTTGGATGAGAAAAGTCAAGCTATCAATTTGGTTAGCAATGCCTGGCCCCATCAGTGAAGAAGAGAGGGAGGAAGTGCTGCAGACACAGGAACTGAGAATCCCCTGCAGCCTGTGGAGGACTCTGGTGGGGCCAGTGTTTCCCTGCAGACCATGGGAAGGACCCATACAGAAGCAGGCTTTTTCTGAAGGAACTTTGGCCCATGGAGAGGAACTATGTCAGAGCAGGGGAAAAGTGTGAGGAGGAAGGAGTGGCAGAGATGAACTGTGATGGACTGACCACAACCCCCACTCCCCATCCCCCCGTGCTGCTCAGGGATAAGGGAGGAGGTAAAGCAGTTAGTAGTGAAGGAGTGATGTTGAGCCTGGGAATGAGTGGGGAAGGTAATGTTTTAATTTATCTTACAGTCTAACTCTATTTTTATTTGGAAATAAATTTATTTTCCCTGAGTCTGTTTTGCCCATGACAGCAATTGTTAAACTCTGTCTTTACCTTGACCCACAAGCTTTTCCATTTTATTTGCTCCCTCTATCCTGTTGAAAAGGGGGAATGAGAGAGCGGTTGGGTGGGGGTCTTGGCAGCCAGCCAAGGTCAGCCCACCACAACGTGTTACCCTGACCTCTCCTGTCTTTACTGATCTTCGCTTGGTCTGAAGGAGGAAACAGTGATGTCCATCAGGCAGCTCAGCAAAGAAAGTCCAGTGATTGTCTTGTTTGTGACTTTTTGAGGGAAGAAGGGAGAAAAAGGGAATGAAAGTGTCATGTGATTTAATGACTTGAAGACTTTTGTGTTCATGCATTTATCCTTCTCCTAGGAGAATAAGAAGGCAAATTTAGTCCAAAGTCTCGTGGACTGCAGTAATATCTTTTATTCTTTATACTCCCTATTTATAGCCTGAACCTGTATGAGTTAACTTTTTCATATTTACAGATTGCTTAAGTTTCTCAGACAATTAAAGCAATCCTGACTCAGAGTTAACTCTGTAATGACAGAAGGCAAACGTGCTAGGAAAAAGCACCAGACAAATAGCCTGAGTGGTAATTAGAAATATTTTTGTGAATTATGGCATTCTTTTAAAAGCTAATAAGAAATGTTAACTGGTGGGAGAATTTTAGCTGTAACATACCAGCATAACAATTCTGTCACCTATTCAGTACCCAGAAATAGTGCCTGTTTTCAACAGATTTTAATTCCTATTAAATCCTTAGAAAACAGCTCATCTCCCAGCAGCTGTCAATGCAATATTTACAGCCAGATTTTCAGAAAAGCCCAGTATTCAATGTAGTCAGATGTCTTATTAACATAGTCACTTTGCAGACTAAATGGGAGCTGTGGTAACACTTGACAATAATTTTATTTGCCAATAGCAATAGGACAGTTGCAAGGATATTCATTCTATAGGAGCTCACATGTAAGACACAGCACATTACAGTGATATGATTTGCCTTGTAGGGGGAATAATACTGCCAGTTACTCCATCTTATTCTTTAGGTTGTTAGGAAATTTTACATTGATGTAACATCATGAAAATCAATGATTTTGAAAGAAAGATGTGGAACCTGAAGTTCTGGTAAGAAATCAAACCTCAACTTCTGTGTGAGCAGGCTGGGTCTATAGTTCCTTTATAGAAGCTCTTTATTTGCTAAGGACATTTTGGTTTTAATCCATGTATTAATCTCTCATGTTTTCCTCTAAGAGCTTCTCAGAGGTGGACTCATAAGCCCGAAAGTGGCAAATGTGTGGGAATATCAGTCAGATGTTTTTTTCTGCAGTATAAAGCTTTCTATGCTTTTTTGTGCAAGGTGTATGAAATTTACCACAGGAATTGTTCATAAAGTAATGAGGACTTTGAGCCCATGTAAAGCAATGTGCAGTTACTAATGTTAATATAATAGATGTCTTTTCAAAACATAGTTGTTACAGACTTTCCTTGGCCTCAGAATGATAGCAACAACAGTGTCTTGCTTGTGAGACAGGGAAGCTGGTTGTGATAGCTGTAANCATAAAGTAATGAGGACTTTGAGCCCATGTAAAGCAATGTGCAGTTACTAATGTTAATATAATAGATGTCTTTTCAAAACATAGTTGTTACAGACTTTCCTTGGCCTCAGAATGATAGCAACAACAGTGTCTTGCTTGTGAGACAGGGAAGCTGGTTGTAATAGCTGTAATTTTCTTCTTTGCAGCTGAATGATTTTCCCTGCTTGGTGTCTCATCTGCCATCTTTTGGGAGGAAGAAGAGAAAATTCTTCCCTATATTTTGTTATTCCTCTCTAAAGAACATCATGACTGTTTTCAGTTATACTATGTTATAAGATAGCAATACATATTGCAAGAATTTATTGTGGGTTAAAATTACCCTTATTACTGTCCATACGAATGTTCCAGATGTCTAGCTGTGTTACAAGAATGTAAAAATTTTCAAGGGAATGTTTGGAAGTGAAGAATATATTTTTATATGATCCTTCTGTAAAGAGCATCTAGTAAAGTTATCCTGGAGTACAAAACCTGCTGTGTGAAAGGCAAACATGGCCCCGAACAAACCCCTTAGATCCTAGTGCCAGCAAATGCAGAGAAGATCTGTTCAAGTTTCAAACTCCTTTCCTTATTCACCAAGATACCCCAAACTGCTACGTGTAAATCATACACTTCTGAACTGTGGAGTCAACTTGGCACCACATTCTATAATGAATAGAACATTTTAGAAGATGTAGGTGGAATAGGGGAGATAATGATGTTAAAAAAAGTTACTGGAACTTAAATTTATGAGTTTTTCACTGAATAAAAATGCAGTGTGGGGGAGTCTAGCTTTATTCTCATTCAACGGATTCAGTCAAAAATATAAAAAAAAGTTTCCTTTGTATTAAAAATAATGAAAACATTTCAGCTTGAAAGCATGGAGAAAATGCAGAATCGTTACCTTGGATTCTCTGAGTCTAAAATGTTCTCTTTTTGCTTTTATTCCTCTAGTCCTGATGAACAAAAAAACTCCACTGCTATCTTGGTAAGTTGTTCTGAAATAGTAGGCTGCAGCTCTGCTCTCCTGTCAATCATCAAGGATCAGTAAAAGTAATACAGCAACACAGGAGAGGCAAAATATATTGTGCTGCTCATTTTGAATAAGATTTTTTTTCTGTACACACATGATTACAAATTCTGGAAAATTTTATCATTAAAGTAAGTCAGATAAACATTGCAGACCCAAATTCTACTTCCTCCATTAGTACTGATAAGATCATATTAATAAAAAGAGTTTCCATTGCATTTTCCGTGTTTTAGACATGATTTATTAGGAAATTATCATCATCTGTCATTCTGAATGTTTCTAGAGGGCACAATAATCATGTCTGGCAATTACTGTACTACTGCCTTTTGGACATGTGTATCGTGCATGTGTTTTCTGATACTCTGAAGATGACAGCAGAATTGTGTCCTTTTTAGTACTAGTGCATAACTATAAATAAGCATTAAATGTATGGAAAAACATACTTCTGCTGAGAAGTTTTACCTGAATTGTAACATTTAAGTTGTAGTATTATTGCCCTGAATAATACTGTAACCACAATATCTGAGTTAATTTTTACGAGTGCTACATAAAAAAGGTAAAATTTAAATACAAAATCATATGTATTATATTACGCGTTCTGTCTATAAGAATCTTTAATTTTTTGAATTTTAAGAAAGAAGGTTTTACTTTTGGTGGGTTTTTTTACTTAATTTACTCAAGAATTTCAAAGAAAATTATTACAGTTCAGTGTCAAAATCTCCTAGGCTCCTTTAAAAGTCCCTGATTTAATTCTAAATGTAGAAAAGACAAGCTCTCCTAGTCCCTTTTTGGATACCTAGCTTTAGTAAGAAGGTGCCAAACTCAACAGGAGTTGGAAGTGCTCAGTCTCTCAATGGAGAACTTAATCTCATTCTGAGCAGAGCCTTAAGTCGAATCCAAAGGCCACTGAAGTTAATTGAATGATCTGATCCCTACTGTTTTCACTGGAAATTGAATTAGGCCCTAGGACATCTCAAACGGAGTGATGGCATTTAGCCATGAAACTCTCATTAATTATGATAGGAACTGAACTGTTATAACCCTGTCTAACATAGAGCACTTGCCCTTTTTCATTTTAAGATTGACTTTGGAATGAAGGGATTTACATACTTTTTCACTGCATAAACCTCAATTCTGATTGGCATCCCAATATTGAAGAAGAAATACTAGAGCATTTCCAAACATCCCCTTTGGTTTAATGAAATATTTAAGAAAAAGACCCAAGTCTGAATCAGCTCATCAGACTGTTTTGCTTGTTAGTTTGCTTATTCTGATTGAATAAAAAGGTTTGCTTTGAGACGTGTCCCTTTTTTACCACTGGGGTGTAGGAGTGTGTTATCATAAGGCTTTCAGCTTAACATGTCTGATGTCAGCTACTGCTGTAGGACTGCGGACACTTTCAGAGCAGTACTAATGGTAGCGCTGAGCTTGTGCCAATTGTGTTGTTGATTGGACACTTAATTAGTGAGACGTACCTGTCTCTGTCTTTTGCATTCCTGTCTTTTTTTCTTCCATGTGCAACATGGATACATTTGTGTCCAAACATATATTTGTGAAACTAGGCTGACTGAAAAAGAACTATACAATTTTTATGGAGTGATAATTTTTCATGCTTTTTTGTTTCAATTGTTTTTTCAGCAGAAATGTACTTATATAACAATTTCAACTTAAATGGCCTTGCTTTCGCCCAGCATGATTCTAAAGCAAATGGACTATTTTTTTTCCTCAAGTCTGCTAAATTAGACCTGTACTACAACATGATTCATTTCCTAAGAATCTGTATAGAAGTTACAGCGTGCCTAAAAATGACCATCATTGCAAATATCTATTTCATTGCCATGTATTAGATTTCTGTGCAACTCACAGGGTTATCAACCTGAAAAACAGTTCCAATTTCTATTGGAGTTGCTTCTCAGGTGATCAAACACCAAAATGAAACATCAAAATGCTTCCTCTCCCCACCCTTCTTTAAACATGTTCATGGGAGGAAAAAGAACAAACCAAGACTTGTGTAGCCTTTCCATTTTCTGTAAAACATAGCTACCATTACAAAATCCCAGCTAAATATTTTGAGTCCTAGAACTACTGCATGTGATGGTGCAATACTAACTGATCATAATGAAAACTGCATTTTCAAAAATTTGCAGAACAAGCTGGGAGTTGTTTGTATTGAGTCCAACTCAGTAACACTTCTCTAAAGTAAAGATAAAATCACCGGCATAGCTGTTCCATATCCCGTATCTATAGATTGTTGTTACACCATGATATAATCTGAGTCTAAACAGTGGTTAACTATTTTATCTGGACATATTTTTATGTCCTTGTACAAAATACTTGGGTTTTATGAAAAAAACCCCCAGCACCCAACAACAGCAAAAAAGCCCAAAGCCAAAACCCAGAAGCTGATAGAAAGATTTCTTGCTGTTTAATTAAAAAATGTTGTTTTGAGGGTAAAGGGGTTTTCCATCAACAAATCTGAACATTTCTGCATAAGGATAACATTTTGCTTGTGATACATAGTTGTAAACTTAATTTTCCATTAGGAGCAGCAGCTGGTTTGGTGTCTAGTCACCTTAAAATACATGAACTTAACAGATGAGTTCTTAAATCACAGTTAAATTTAACATTGCTTTTGGAAGTGTTACCTTTAATTATGAGTAAAAAAGAGTAAAGATAAAATACCATGTTTTTTCTAAAAAGCTGAAGTAATAAATCAATGACTTTTCTGGATGTTTACTGATTTTTTCCTGCTTCACCTTCAAAATTGTTTAATTTCCAAGACTTCATGTACCCGAACAATTATCCTGAATACAGAAATAATAGACTGGTTAAGGATGCCCAAGAATAAAGTATTGCTTGAAAATGTCTGGTTTCTTGAAAAATAAAAATAAGGCAACTGATGATATAGATTAATTGTAAGCTTTTATTTCAGACTATGTAATGTTAAACCTTCCTATGAAGCCTCTGAAATAATGTCTATTTATCTTAGGATTTTTTATTTGATACAAATAACTCAAAGAATGGTAAATACAGAAAAAATGGGTTATAGAAACTTGCATTTTTTGTCATTAACAAGATCTTAAATAATTTCCTTTCCAGCCTTCAGTGCCTAGGAAGCTCAGGACTGTGAGAAATCTAGGGAAACTTAACAAAACCTTGGCCTTCCTTCTCGCTGACCTGATATGCTTATTAAAACCACCAGACAGAGTTATGTCACAGCTCTGTGGAAGCCCGGACTCATTCTCCTCTCTGTTAAATAGCCATGGACTGAAGAAGAGACTGTTTTGAGTAATGTAGGCTGTCTTAGGTATATTTTCATAGGTAGTCACCAACTGCTAACTTTATAGATTCAGAAACATTATGACTCTTTGTGATTGAAAGTGGCTTTAATAAACATTATTAGAAGTTATTGAGGAATTAAACAAACTGTGTGTTAGACTACACCTTTATGCATTTTTGTACAGCTCAGAATGGCATCTAATTGCTTTAATGTTTTCATGATCAAGTGACACTCAATGGCAATAGATTTTTAGAAATCTTCAGAGAGCTTTTTGCATACACACAGAGTACTCTCCATTTTCATTGTCTGAGCTCTTGATTCACCATTCAGCCAATTACGCTGGACTTTTCTGAAAAAAGAGTCCAGGTTTTGTAACAAGTTAAAGGTTAGTTCTCTTTTATACATCAGAAATAATTTTTCAATATATAGCATTCTCATTTCACTATCTTAAAAAGTAAGCGAGGTTCAATTCTTGGCAAAACAAGTGATGAAATATGTCATCGATTAATATTGTGTAATTAGTTCAAGAACCAAAATCATAAAATTAATGAAGACCGTAGGAAGAACATAAACAAGGGCATACAAAATGCTAACTGAAATTAGGGTTAAGAAGGAATTTGAAGAGGAAGTAGCCAAGAACTTGAAAGCCAGTATTAAGAAATTCCTTATATTTAACAGGCCTATTACAGCCAGAGAGTGACACATGAAACTGAACTTCAAGGGTGAGTACAGCTGCAATTAAGAGGCCACTGGCAACTGTAGTAAATCTGCAGAGCTGCACACTGGTTAGAGGGCTGTTTTCATTTAGGTTTGTAATCTGAGCATCATCTTCATGGATAACTGAGCACCGAGGTGATGTCCCTTTTATTTCAGTGAATACTTGTTCGAATGAGATAATGGGGCTGTAACTCAAGATACTGGAATAAGTGATGATGAGGTCACTTTTATTTAATAACTGAATTTTGGTTTAGGGGAGGGATTTTCACCAATAAGGTTGTGTCTCGGATTTCACCTCGTTCATTAATATTGAAATATTCTTACCCCTACCTACATTTTGTTTCTGGTTCTTATCATTTCACTTGACTAATCAGCTTTTGAAACCTACCTCAGGTATTAAATACATACTGCATTTACCAGACACCCATTTGCTCGGGAGTTGCGTGATGAGATGTGACACAGGGGGAAACCGACTTCAGTTAGGTTCAAAAGGACTCCAAAGTAGGTGCTAGAGTCTTGGTCTTTCCGAAGCTGTTGGGTATTACAGAAATGAGTCACAGCAGCAACAGAATCCTCCCAATTGTCAAAGTAATAAAAATCATAAACAATATATCTGTAACAGAATTTCTGAGAATTTTTTTTTTAGAGACAGGGAAGAATCTGACGCAATGTAATAATTCTTTACATTGTTTGACTGGCTTGGACCTAAAAACCAGCTATGAAAATTTCACAGGCTTCCATATAACCTATTCCAGTATTTCAGTCTTCACTATTACAAAGTGTTTCCAGTGATCCAACCTCTGCATCGCTTTTGGTGTTTTAAGTCTCAACACTGTGAATTCCTTTTCTTTTTTTCCTGTTTTTAAGATATTTGAGGACTGGTATAATTTTGTCACATGTGCCTTTAGTCTTCTCATTTCTAGGCTAAAGAATTGACATTTCATAGCAGTGAAAAAGGTAGGACTTTCAAACTTTGTCTTTGGAGCATAAATTTCACTGAGTGCCATAGTTTAAAGTTTCTAATTTAGTCAGTACTTTTGACACCTACCTATAAAAAGGCCTTCTTCGTTCTTAAGCCATTGATTCAACCTGTGACACTTACTGCGCATTGATTCATAGACTCCATTAAGAGGATTTTACAGAAATGTTTTCACGACACATGGGAGAGAAATCTCCAGATGAATGATTTATAAGGGCCTGCTGTAAATGAATGGCAATGAAACCTCCAGTGTGGCCTTTTAAAAAAACCCCTTGTTATGATTTGTACATTTGCTAATAAATAATGGTATGAGTTAGAACCCTAAATCTTATGCTTCTTGGACAATATCAGTCTGCATAGTTATATTTAAGTCCACTGGTTTTCATATTGTGTGTCCGTAGACCCATAGTGATGGGGTATATGTATTATATATACATATTTTGTATGTATGTATTGTATCTGTGTCATATATATGTAGTATAGCATATTTTGTTAAAGTATTGTTTCTGAATCCTTATTTCATAATAAGGGGAAAGCAAGTACAGGGACACCATACCATGTCTTTATCACTAGGATTTCATATTAAGAAATTCATAAAAGAAGTCTGATTGCCCCTCACTACATAAATCTTCACTGTTGTATCTGTGCAACCAGGCATCAAATGCCACGGACAAAAATGAATTTGTTAATATTGGCCTAATTGATGAACTTTGTTTATAGTATGTTTCATGTTTTAAATGATTGTTGCACCTTACAGCCTTTGCTTCCTCCAAATATATTTGTCATTCCTTCTACATTATGATCCTAAGAGCAATTGCCATAAGAAGACATAATTTTTGCTTTAACCTGTGTCAGACAGATTGATCTAGAAGTATTGTTTGTTTTTTTTGTTTCTGTGATAAATTACTGCATTGTGGTACAAGAATTCGTGATGTGATGTAATGAATCCAGTGATTGCTGTGATACCTGCATGTGCTCGTGAAAATTGTGCAGCACCTTAAGATGCATCACAGACTGTTTTCTTCAAAGTTGACAGATAGCATCCAGATGTGGATTTAGTGAATCAGGAAATGGTTTCTTAACAGGTTTCAAATCTACTGTCATTCACAAGAAGGCTCAAAAATTAGTTGCTGTATCTAATACTGAATGGCATCCAGAAGAGGAGAATTTTATTATTTCGGTTTCTGAATGTGCTCCATATATACTAATTTCCTATTGTTACTACAATTTATGGGTAATAAATACAGACTTTCCCTTAACACCTAAACATTACTGTGTGAAAAACACAATATGAACATTATTAGTAGCTAGGCTTCCTTCCCCAGGGACCTGTGAGTAGAAAACTGAAAATGAGTTGCACCCCTCATTGCTGGCAGCACTTGAAAAGGTTTGGTGAGAATGAGCTAAGATAATTTTCACAGCAGAAAGGCTTCCTAGCACACTGGGAACTAGTTTCACTGTTCTCATGTCACCTTCATAAATCACCTTTGGCAGGGTGTGTTAGCCCTGTTTTGGCAATCTTGACCTCACCGCTGAAGTCATGGTTGGTTTCCTGCAGATATCATCCCCTCAAAGTTACTCAGAGTATCTGAATTTCAGTTTTCAGACTTGCACCATGGAAATCTCTGTACTTTAATGTATTTTAAGCCTTTGGGGACAATGCCTTATCATTGTGAGGGTGGAATATGTAGCACTGGTACATGATAAGCTCTACTCCTGTCACTGGATGCAGGAGCTGAACAGAAGCTTTGCATTTGCACGGTAATCCTAGATCCAATGAGCCTCCTCTGAGCAGAAACCATTTGTGAAACCCACCTTAGTTGTGCAACGCAACACCCGTTTCACACCACTTAAAGATGAGGCTAGCTGTTGTCCCAACAGTAATGTAGTCTGATAACTCATTATAAAATAGGACTTCACGGGGGCAGTAGGAAAGATGAGCAACAGCATACCTACACAGCAACTCACTTGATCACCTACACCAAACACAAGATCATAAGCAATGCCATGGCTCCAGTGGACTGCCAGGGACACTTGGCGTCCGGACTATGTGGCAGCCACCACCAATTGTGCAAGTGCCTTTTGAAAGCAAGTGAGATTTGCGCCGCCCTTGGCGGTGGGGTTGGCAGTGGGATTGGAGAGAGTACTTCCTTAGATGGATAATGTGGGCGGCATCCTGCCTACACTGCCCTTACCGGTCAAGGGCAGGGTGTCCCTAGTTCAGCTGGTCTGCAGCTGCCCAGAAGTATGTGAAACAATAGGGGAAAAAACACAGACCAGAAGTCATTTGTCTGAGTACATCTACAAAAAAGGATAAAAGGGTAGAGTTGCGTGACTTAACTGAAGGCAGCTAAGTGCAAAGTTAGATAGTTCTTTCAAGTTACATATATATAAAATGTATTGCACAAGGGAGTGCTATCTAGCTATTATTAGCAGGCAAGTTGCAAAAGGCAGCAAGTATAAGAGCAAGCTCTGAGTCGTTTCCTTCTGCTATGTAAAAGTCTCACAGAGGTGAGAAATAGCAACTCCTAACTCTCAGCCTGGAAGCCCTGTGGTAACTATGCCAGTCCTGGAAACATTCTGTCTGCAGCTGAGCTTGCCCATGTAACCATATAAAAGCATTTTTTTAGGCATTAAAAATACTCATGAAACTGCTTCAACCCTACAGGAAGCTTGATTAGATCATAGAGAACAATACAGTGTGTACAGCTGATTACACATTAGTAGTAGAGGCACCCCTGACAGACAAGATAGGAAGTGACAGAAAAACTGCCGCGCCCTCCCAGCAGCTTCAGGGATCATTCGCCGCCGACATCATTCATCTCATCTGCTCACGCGCTCTGTTGTGATTGTCTGGCAGGATCAGCCACCCCGTCCAGTTTGCCTAGAGGTACATCACGCCTGGGAGGCCCTTTCCTGCCTACACGGGGTGGCGCCATTTTGCTTTGGACTCCATTTTTGGACAGGTTTTTTCCTAGTCCAGAGGGAGTGGGCAGACAATCGTAGAGCTGTCTGAGAGCGTGTGGGCATGACGCTGTCAAGAAATGGCCGTCAGCCAGTCACAGGGCAGTATCACTTTTACCCAAATGGCTGTTCCCTGCCATAAGATGATGGCATCCTGTGAAAAACTGGAGTCCAAAGCACTGTCTGCTCAGTGCAGTGCCAAACTGAAGGGGGTTTTTTATTATTATTTAATATGCCTTCTGACAGCCTGTTCTTGTGCTCAGCATGACAAGGAGAAAATCAAAGGGAGATTGCATGTTGATGGAATAAGATTGTACTTTGCAGATCCTAGCAGCTGTCCCTCACACTTGGAAGTTTGCCCTAGAAATTCCAAATAAAAGAAAATCTGGGACCTGGAGCTCAGTCAGTATGTTTTCTTGTGAACTGCAGTACTTCAAACCCACGTGCTCCCCTACTGCATCCTATAAAGCACAAGCTCTTGGATCCCAGACAAATGGTGGAATTTCCTGCCCAAATTTCACATTAAATTTTCAATGTAATTTGGTTGCTTGCAGCTCTTTGAAAGGGGGACAACACTGGGTCAGGTGACAGTAACAACGGACTCCTATTTCTGAAGGCTGCCGTCAGGCTGCTGCTGTGTCTCTCCTGTATCTGGTTTGCACTGGTAGAGCTGTACCTGTCGAAACACAGCATTCAGTGTATCCCTGCTAGCCAGTACACATACCTTTCCCACAGCAAAAATGTTGGTGATATGTTCATTCAGTAGGACGAACCTCTGCATTTCCTTTCCTATGGAAAAAAATACGGCTAATATTTTAATGGCTCTGAGGCTGAAAATATTAGCCTGCTATAAACTTAGAAAACCCTTTAGACAAAAAGAGTTATTCAGGGCCATGCAAATCTAGAAGCATATCTGAACTAGCTCAATATTTTAGAATGTCATGATGTATTTAGAGAAATTTTTAATTCAGTTGAAGATAGTTATTTTCAAACTCCTGGGCAGGAATGAGTCTCTGGAGGCCTGCGCTGCATTTGTTACAAGCTCTTTAAGAGTCTTGTCTGATTCTAGGCTCTAGCAAAAAAAGAGTAAATTATTGATGAGTAGGCAGTGCAATTCCCTCTCCAGAGTCTTCTAGTCAAATTAATATAATCAATACACCACAAACTAGCAATCACTTTTTCATATTTATGTCACTTCTATAGCATTTATCTGTAAGACAAAATGCAACAACTAGAATGTGGCTGTACTATACTGTCACATCTACAAAATTAGAAAAAACTTTTAAAAACACCTCCACCTTGTTGCCTTAGTATTTCCTATTTGTAAAGCCTGTAGCTGTATACCACATACAGATGAGAGGCATGTAAGGCATGAGCAATGGGGAAGTGTCTGTGCTAATGTGGCAGACAGCTCAGCCTTGCATTTGTACAATGAACCAAGCAAGGATGTTAAAGGATCTAAGAAGCTGGTTTGATTCAGAGTGTTGGCTATCATCTGCAAAGTGCCAAAACCCTGTGTTGGTATCAGTGAGATAAATATATCGACCTCCTGTCCTCCATTCCTCCTTCCATTGTCACTATGAATGAGTAACAGAAGAAACTTTTTTGGATTAAGAGTAGCAAAATCATTGAATTTAATCCAACTCCATAAGAAAAGCTCTCCAAGGCACTGTGCATGCAGGGACCCAACACACTGAGTTTGAGCAATCATATGCCAAAAGTCTGTCTGCTGAGCAAAAGTGATTAATGTAAAAAGTGAGTTGATTTGACAATTAGAAGACGATCATACGGATTTCATCCAAGTAAGAATTACTGTTATGCTATCATACCTCCTTCACAAGGCTGAATCAATTTATGTTGTTCCAAATAATGGCTAAGTGTTGTAATCTACTCAAACTGTAGAACAGATTGAAATCTTCAGAAAGTATTGAATTAATATTATTCCTAATGCATCACCACATTTGATGGAGTTAGCTTCCTGTGGTTTAGTCAAAAGAAAAAGTGCTTTGACATTAGATTCTTGAAACCTTAAGCCTCAGAGTAGAGTTTGACATGTGAAAAGCAATTAGAGTGTGATTCATTAATCTTGCACTGAACAGTGGACAGCTCACGGCTGGGTGGAATTAAAAATAGAGGGAAGAAATTAACATGCTTTATGGATTATCATTGTACGCAATGGTGCTACTGCTATCATGCTTTTCTAGATGACTTTAATATTCTTGTTAAACTAACTGGAAACTTCAGATCCTGCAGTAGCATAGGTAACGCTTCTTTCAGTGCAGGAAAAATTTCTGATTACAAAATGTTCCCTTTCTTGCTGTTATGGATTTTGGATTTTTATTCTTTATGTTAATCTGCTGTATGGGTTATCAAGAAAAACTGAAAATTATATGGAAGAAACAAACTGCCTTCAGAAACTGAGATTAGCTGGAGTATTCATTTGCTGTCTCTTCCTGTTTGTAGATGGTACGTGTCAGAAGAAATAACTAGCCAAAGGCAAGTCCTGAAAAATTGAGCAAGATGGAGCAATATTTCACTAATTCACAGGTGTAGAAAAATTGTACTTTATTTCTAGGAATGGAGGCATTCTTGTTGGGGTTTTGTTTGTTTTATTGATGCTGTTTAACTTGAGTATTCTAGCAATGTGTATTTTGATATCTGAACAAATATTACTATCATGTATTCTACATTTCATCAGATAAACCTAAACTTCAAATTTGTGTCACCATGCTTTGTTGTTAGCATTATGAAAATATACTATCAGTTGGAAAATAAACATGAGTTAATGGCTAACATTCATAACAAGAATTGTTCAAAACATCAAAATTCTCTGCCAGTGCAAGGTCTCTGAAAACATTTTTCACCATTTCTCTCTGATCAAGCCCAACTTTGTTGAGAGCAGGCAATGTTTTATTCTAAATAGACTCTCCTGTGTCTCTACAGACATAAACTGCACAGTTACACAACAATCAGGAGAGTTTAAGAGGTCTTAATATTTAAGTGTTTTTTCAGACTTGCAATAACATCCTGGAATCAACCTGAGTGGAGTTTATTTTGTTGTTATATTAAATGCTTTCATTATGCGAGAAATCTCTTTAAGGCTACATAGCATACAGAGCAGAATTGTTCCAAAGAACAAAAGTGGGCAAACAAACTGACCCATGATGATTAATCTTGTGGCAAATTTCTCAAACATAAACAGAGGATAACCTGCAGTCACTGTTATCACTGATTTATTTTGTATGCTAATGAGAGCAAAGGGACAGTACTTGCAGCCCTGAAAACCAAATGGATGGGTGAAAATCCTCATGTCTGAAATTGCATGGAGCTGTGTAAATTAAAGAAGTTACTGTTTAGCTGGGATAAAGTCAAGAATTAATGAAAGTAAGACCAGGGAGATGAATAAAGCACATTCTTTAAGGATGCATTCAGAAAACCAGGAGTATTTTTGGTCTATATTTGAACACGGCAGTCACCCTACAGCCAAGGTCATAAGAAAGCTCCTAGGAAAAACAGCTCAGAATAACAACAATAACAGTATCAGAACTAATAATGTTCAGGGCATTCATAATATGTTTTAAAAAATAAAACCCACAAAACAAGATTCCAAAGCACCAAGAAAGCCTGAGGGTTAATCGGATTACAGATAGGGGGGATAGGATTAGTGTCAGCGATTCTGAACAGTGTCAGTCTCTCTGTCATCATGGATCATGTTCTGAAACAGGGAATCATATTCAGCTTATTCCCACGTACCAATTCCGAGCCAAATTCTACTATAATTGCAGTCAGTGGGAATTCTTATGCAGTGAGAAAGCCAAAATGAATGAAAGAATTAAAATACAGATGTAAGGTATTGGGAAAAATAGCTACAGTCAGCTTTTTTGAGGGATCATAATATCGTTTTTGTCAGCAGACAGATAAAAGTTTTTCTCTTGTTAGGCTTTAGCTGGATTTCACTTTCATTTCAGACTACGTACAGTTCTTTTGTGGTTAGCAATTGTTGTTCAGAAATACATCCCAGTAGGTTGCACGTTGCCTCCACAAGGAACATCACTTGCAAGAAATATGTAAACCAGAAGAGGTGTGAAACTACTGTCGTGATCCAGATCTTAGTTGGAATAGGTATGTATCTTCTGTAAAGGTATCTAGTGTCAGTANATATGTAAACCAGAAGAGGTGTGAAACTACTGTCGTGATCCAGATCTTAGTTGGAATAGGTATGTATCTTCTGTAAAGATATCTAGTGTCAGTACAAAATACGGATAAAGAAAGAAACAAAAAGCTGCTCTGATCTGGCAAAAATAAGGTGTTTATAGTAGTACAGATTGAATAGCCATATTAAAGTCTTCAGTCTAATCAATAGTCCGTATCACTTCTGAGTATACAAAAATATATTTATGAGTATATTATCTACATGTAATCAAGAAATCTTTAAGGACATATCACTTATCAATAATTTTATAACAAATTAGATTTATTAAAGAATAAAAAATTTCACTTCCACTTCTGAAAAAAAATATTATTCATTTCTCAGTAGGTTTCATTCTCCAGAATTTTGCTGTCGTCATAGCTCCGTGATCTTATTTGCATAAAGGTAAAACAAAAAAATCTCTCCCCATGAAAAATATTGCCTACACTTAAACAAGGGTACCTCTCAGTTTAATATACACCATTTTTTTCAGTTACAATCTTGACTTTTATTAAGACAGGAAAAATGATTCTTACCAACAGTAGGATGAATAAATACTTGCAAGATTGACACATGGCCACAGCATTCACAAATGCTCTTTGCTAATCTCGGTCAGAAATGCATGTCCCTTCCTAGATTGCTGGAGGAAAGTGGAAGAGTTTCTAAGAGTTAGCATGTGCTTCGAGCATCAGTTAGGAAAAAAATATTTTTCTGAACAGTCATAAATTGGCGACACTTCAACCAAGTTTCTTACCCACCTTTCCTAATATTTCAGTACAGTTCTGAAATGAAAGGAAGATGATATTGTTCTTTTTAATAAAATTTTGGTTTATCTTTAATATGATGCTCTCACCATCACAGAAAAAAATATCTCTAAATGAAAAAGTATACTTACCAGTTGTGACTATGGTCATAAAAAAGTGACCTAATAATTTTTTTATCTATATTTATTCATACCTCAGAAGTGGCCCCTTCTGAGGGTTGTGGGTTATAAGAAGCCGTGTGAAAAATTGTTCCAGTTTGCTTTTCAGCATTTTTTATTCTAGCAGGACAGCACACCATAGTAGATAAAGAAATCAATTTTTCTATACCCCTAGTAACTGCGGTAGGATTTTAGATCAGAATTTACTAACATGCCCACTGAATATTTTATTTCAACAAAACTTAAGTCCTTCGGTGTATCAGTATTGCAGATTCCTAGACATATATTATCTTCCTGAAGGTGATTCAAAACATGGAAGTTGTAAAAATATCTTCATTAATAATGGGTATGTTGATTTGGTGTGGTTTTACATTGTTCATTTCTGGTGATACCGTTTCTTTCAGCATTCTTGCACTTGATTTTAATGCCAGAAAATGGTTGGTAGGAAGTTCATGATAAATCTTGTGCACACAGGTAATTTATCTGAGACTGATATTGGTAGAGCAGTTTGCTAGATACTTGAGTCAGCCCTTGGTCAAACAAGGACTGCACATGCATATTTCATAGCCTAGGAGTCAAAGCTTTTTATTTAAGATTAAGTGGTAAATGCCACATAACACCAGAATGTTTCCTGGAAACTGTATATTGGGTTGGCAAATGGCATGAAAGACTGATTAGCAACTAATGACCTCTATTTTGGGAAGACTGCTTAGCAGAAGAGCTGCTATCTTGTCAGCCTAAAAGGGATGTGATCTTCCCCATACCATCTATCTGTTTGGATCTGAAGTGTGCCATTTGGCAGGTGACTGCCTTTCCGCAGTAATTTTTGTTGGGGACTGACTACTGAATGACTCAGCCAGCTTTGGGGATGAAGCATAAGATACATTGCATAGAAATGACAAGGAATTGTTGATGCATTTGATATTTTTCCAACATAGAAAGCTGATTAATTTGATATTGTTATTCTTTTGGTTTATTGTTCTTCAACTTTGAGTTGCTGATGTGTAAGGTATGCCTTGTGCTACTTAGCAGTCTGGTTAAGAAATTGTATGCAATTAAAAACTTACATAGTTCAACTCTTTATTTCCTAGATGTCATTCTCTGAACTTGAGGAGCCCTCAGATTAAATAACAGCAACTATATAATCTGTTGCTTGATAAGTAACACCTCTTGTAACTATGGTCTGCATTGGAACACAGCTGCTTCTCTATGTTCTTTTTCTTCCTCCTTTTTTAAAAAGGGTATCAGAATTTTGGTGGCCAGGGTAGAAGATGATCAGCTCCTCTGAACAAAAACAAAAATCTATACTTGTCAGAATGGTTAAATGAAAGCTTTTTTTCCAAGTTTTTAGGCATCTTAAATATCCTCTTGATTTCTAATCCCATTGAAACCAAGTGGAGTTAGGTACTTAGTAAAATTTTAAATCTCTCCACACAAGGATGCTTTTAATTCCCTAGTATTTATTCAAACAAAAGTGGACTTCCCTTGAACAACTTGTTCATTTCCTTGAATTTCCTCCTTCCCACTTTCCAAGTGGTCTTTAGACATAACGGACCAGAATGGTGAAGCAGTGTTAGTTGTAATCTCAAATCATGTGTTTCATCCTTTCCCTGCACTTTCTGTGTGTCTGTACCTTGCTGTGAGTTTCTACCAACAGTCTCCTGCAGGTCTCAAAGGCTTCATTCCTGCTTGAAACACAATGCCTGCTGGACTCTTGACATGACTTTATGACCTGGGCTGCTTTAACAAAGGTCATTATCATACCACAGTATATGGAAAATTGCATCATCATCTAAGTTACAAAACCCTGGAGTTTCTAGCCCACCTAAGAAATATGCTTTGACATCCTTGCCTGAAAGATGGTGAAGTTAGCAATTCATACGTCATCTACAGGCCTTCCTTGCTGTGTCCTACACAGAATGAAACCAGGAACAAAATAATTAGCTTCATGAAATATGAAGTGTCTTCCTTTTTCTGAGCAGTACAAGCATTTCTGAGTGTTATTCTTTCATGAGATGCCTTTCCAGAAGCACTTAATAAAGGAAAGATGGAAGCTAATGGAGTAGTATTTGAATGTTGCTTTTTTCTGATTTAAAATATACATTCATTTTCTTTTTACCTCTGGCTTACATCCATATATCATTTTGCCTTGCTGTTCTAAAATGGGAATAGCGGCATGCAACTATGAAAAGTGTTCTCATTTTTACCTTACTATCACACAATTCAAGACACATTGTACCAAAGATGCTACATAAAAAGCAAATTAAAATTGAATTGCAGTAAAGCTATTAGAAGAATTCATTTGATTTCACAGAGTTTACAACTAAATATGTTATACAGTGGGAATGGACAATTAAGTGCAAAGAATAAGTATTAATGTGCTGGTTTGTAATAACTTTTGGATGTGTAGTTATGTGTACTTCATTTGACATGTTAAATTGCAAATAATACTGGTGATTCATATATGTTCAAGGCTGCCTCATTGTGTGGAAAATCTTTTCACTTTCCTGTGTGATGGGATGGAGTGATACTTTCTTCTACAAACATGCTTCAGAGGCAGATTAGTTGGCAATAACTTCCTATACAACCACTATTTTTATGACACTATGTTTTCGTATCTCTTATGGAAGAATTCAATATCTGGAGAGGGAAGTAAGGCTGGCATTATGAACTTTTCAGGAAGGTGATTCTGCACTACTTTGCCCTCTAAA
The DNA here is from genome assembly GCA_013398225.1 of Steatornis caripensis. Classification (NCBI taxonomy): domain Eukaryota; kingdom Metazoa; phylum Chordata; class Aves; order Caprimulgiformes; family Steatornithidae; genus Steatornis; species Steatornis caripensis. The sequence continues at coordinate 59,256 of VZSC01006120.1, read as the reverse complement.
ATGACTTACACGAGTCACTAGGCACATTTAGAGAATTCAAGAGATTTTTGATATAATGCTCCATTGATTCTGTTGCTAGGAAAACTGAAACTTTAGTGCTACTGATATATCCCATTAAAAAATAATAAAAAATTCCTTCCAAAGCCAAGCTTGCTTTTGCATTATGAGAAGCAAAATATTCTATTTAATTACTTCACTACTGTACTTCATGTTATAATTTCTACGAAATGCCTAATGACCTGATCCTATGAAGTGCTAGTCAGCGTTGGGTTCTGAGGTGGCATTGCCCGGAGAGGTGGAAAGTGTATTTTTTTCCAGAAAGTAACGCAAAGCCCTGCAGTATTTCCAGTTCTCCTGCAACTGACAAGGATGGGGATTGAAGCTTTGTTATAAAAGAGAGACAGATGAAATATGCAAGAGTTGTGGTCAATAGGGAAATCCAACCCTGTCCTCACAGCACGTGCGTTCCTCCCCAGAGCTGCCTCTTGATACCTGTCCTTAGCAAACCAATAGCTTCAAGCCTTCCAGTCCTATACTATTTCATGACTAAAAAATACTGTGTGTCTGATGGAGTCCAGGTGAAATACTAATAGTGCTAGTGGCAGAAGAAACTGGGAAAAAATATAACAAAAGGAGGCATGAGAAAATTACTGTTTCTGTCCTCACTCTCTTTACAGACTTGTTATCCACATTTAACCTACCCTGTTCTCAGCATCTACCTCAAGACAGAAAATGATTAAGAATGTTAGCACAAAATTTCTGGCAAAAAAACTTTCATGAACAGGCTAGAGATGGAGATTTAAGCTATGATAGTTTGATGTCAAGTTCTTAATTGTATTCATTTTCAGTTCTTGTTGCACTCCTGGAATACAAGAGGATGGGAATAAACTACTGATTCTTCTGTTGATTGGTCTGTACTGTTTTTCTCTGTTGTAAGAGCTTAAGGACTGTCTTTAAACAGCCATTCATTTTAGGGAGCTTCATTCTCTAAAGACTGCTATGATTTCACAGACACTCTATGTCAGGTTTCTCTGGCTTTCATAATAGTTTCCTTTTGCCTTTCAGCATGGCTTTGAGATTTCCCAGCCTGAATTCATAGAATTGCTTAATCAGAGGCTGAATCAGTCTGGACAAACTGATTAATTATCAGGCTATCCTATGCTTAAACATTGCAGGTAGGTACTATATAATCTTTGCCAGATTTGAATATAGTCAGCTGAGTGCCTGAAAACTTTCAGTTTCAGCAAAGTATGTTTCTCAGCCTATCTTCATGTGATGTCTAGTGAAGTACATTGAAACCCCATTAATTCAGAGATGTACATTGATTTGGTTCATCAATTTGTAGTGAAAATTGGCCATGTGTATTTATAAATTCAGTATGGGCTTTTACATGGAAAGAAGAACATCTTGACTTTTCTTGCAGTGTTTTGCATATAATAAATTATTTCTGCTTTACTTCTGTTTCAACTTTGTATTTTAAGCTTCTTGAAAATGTTGTGCTTACTTCTCTTCTTTTACAGGAAAAAATTTTGAGAAAGACAAACTTCTACTGATGCTACCAGTGGAACAATCCTGACCGTCATAAAAACTTTTGTAGTAAGATCCTTCACAGTGGTCTCAAAGAGGAGTATGGTCACAATGAACCAATTAATTACAGGGTTTATTACTAAAATATGAGATAGTCTTAGGGAATTTACTGGATATAGGTGCTTATTGTTTTGGGGGGTTTTTGTTAAATATTTTATCTATTCCGAAAGTTTAATAGAGCAAAACAAAATTCAGAATTCAAATCAATATTCAGAATTCATTAATATTCAAATATACGTCGTAAAGAAACAGTTCTGTAAGCTTGAAAAGTACTTCCTTGAATACTACACTAAATTCTTATACCATCCTACTGGCATCATTTTCATAAATTTTTTCTATGAAGAAAGGGTGGTAGGAAAACAGTAAGTTTTTGGGGAGGCAAGGGGATGGCTAGTGTTTTTCTTACGTAGTTAAAGCATTGGATTTGATATTTAGAAGAAATACATCTCAGCTAATTCTAATTTATCATTTAATGGCCCTATGAATATCAAGAAATTGAAAATCTACTTATGCATATTGTCCTGGTTTTGGATAGGACAGAACCAATTTTCTGTTAGTAACTTCACTTTTTAGTTAAGTCTCTTCTGAGCAGCTGCACTCTCTGAAATTAACTGCATGTTTTTCCAGACAGTGGCTGCTTCTAAGAGTGATAAATCTCGGTGTTTCTAGTTAGTGCTGGAACATCAGTAGGAATGGTATGCAGAAAGGCCCTTGCTTATAGTTATCCCTGTGGAGACCAAGGTTGATACTTGCTTATGCTAACTTTCTTATGTGCCGGAACTGAAAGAGCAGAAAAGTGGTCACACCTGCGACCCTGCGGTGGGGAGGAACGGGTCGGACAGGTGACCCAACCCTGACCAAATGCATTATTCCTTCTCATACATGTCATACTCAGTATAAAGCTGAGGGATCACGAGGATCTCACTCTCTTCTTCTACGGCCAGCGTCTGAGGAGGACTCTGTCCTATTCTTCTGCCTTCAATTCCGAACTGTGCATTCCTGAATCCAGTTCCTGCCTGCTGCTGAGTACAGTCCAGGACTTTTCTGGGGTGTGCCCCGCACAGTCCAGGTGATATATTCGTCATCAGGGAGGGGGATAGCTCAATACTGGTTTTGTATATATTTGTATATATATTTCAATATTATTTTTCCTATTATTATTATACATGATTATTGTAGTCAGATTAAAGCTGTTTTAACTTTTCCAACCTGTAAGTCCCTTTTCTCTTTTCTCCTCTTTCAGGATGGAGGGGGTTAACAAAGAGTATTTGTTGTTTGTTTAATAGCCAGCCCAGGTTTAAACCGTGACACATATTAACACTGATGACTGAATATTGATGCATCCATCATGAAAAAAATCAGCTATGAGAATATATCTGTCTTTTCCACTCCAAATGCACTTTAAAATTCTTTTTAAATAAATAGTTTCCCAGTGAGGACTGTTACTGTACTTTATAGTAACTGGAGGAAAAAAAAAATATCAGTTTATTCTGCCTAAAGAGGCAGAGCAAGGGTGTCTTGCATATTTTGACAAGACCTTTCTATGCTTTCAGATATATGACTTTAATCTGAAATTAATTTTAATTCAGTTTGGCTTGTGGAATTTCAATTTTATTTTTTGCCAGCTACAGTAATCTTGTATGACTTGTCACGGTCTAGATTCAGTACTTATTCTCAAAGCTTTCTGTATGAAAGTGTTTAGGCAACAAACTGCTTGAACACCTATCAACATTAAATTATATTATTATTACTCATTATTAATAATAATAATGATATTCAAAAATTGGTAGATATTATCATTTCTGTCATTTTAATGTAATCTTTTTCTGAGTAGTGGAAATTAAGATAGTCTTTGCTCAAGAATTAAAACCTGCCATTTCCTGGATTTAGTGATTTTTTAAAAAAATCCTCATTTTTAAACATCATAGAAAAGAGCAGGTCTGTGAGTCTGCAGTAAGGATCTACAATTTAGAAAGGCCAGATGGGGCAACACTGCAGCCTTTCCAGAGGTTACTACTGAAGATAATATCAGTGCAGCAGTAATTATCCTCAGGATTTTGTGTGGCCTTTCTGAATTGTACCAATTAGTGACACTTCAGCCTGAAAAGAGGTGAAGCTCCTTTCTGGCATATTAACTTTTTGCCAGACAATAGGAAAGTATATTTCCTGGTCAGTTACTGAGCTTCTTGTCAAATGTCTGAAGCCTTCACCCAAAGCTACTTTGGTGTGCTTGGGAAAGGAAAAATACATCTTGTAGCTTCTAAATTTACTCTTTACATTAAGAAGAAATCTCTCTGATATGAAACTCAGGGCATTAAGCGTGCATTCAGAGATCATATTCAGGAACCAATCAAGACAGTCATCTGTGAAGATATCTCTGAAGGTATCTAGTAATTTTTCAGCTGTGATTAGAAGTCAGATACAATGCTAAGCTGCTTAATAAATGGGATGAAAAATGGTGTAGATTGTATTATTGTAATAATGTTATAAAAAGTATGCCTGCCTTAGGATAGCTACGTTCAGTTCAGGCCTCTCCATCTCAAAACTACCCAAGAGATGTAAAAGACATTTAGCAATATGAATCAGGGCTCTGGCTGACACGCAGAAATGAAACAGTATCGGCTGGCTGACAAAGTTATCATCTCTGCCTGTCTGTAGCGCCGACAGTGCATGGACAGCTCAGATGCTCATGAATCAGCCATTTTACAACACAGCAGCAGTTCAAAGTAAACCATTAGCTTTGCCAACCTATAACTTCTCTGCTTGTCAGTCAGATTTTTCAAACTGATTAGGAGCATATGAAACTCCCACGTGAAGCAAGATTGAAAAGATCCAAGACTCCTTGCTTAATAAGGAGTGGAACAAGTGACAAATGAAAGAGACAATGGCACCAATATACATGGTAGTGAAGACAGAGAGACATAAGCACGGATGTTAGTCCTTCTGACCAAAGGAACACTGAAGATGGCCTGATGACAGGGAAAGCTGGCTGCTGCAGAGACAGGGAAGGAAGTACCTTGCCCTGCAAAAGCATGCACAGAAGATGACGCAGGATGTGGTAGAACTTGTTGATCATCAGTATTTTGGAGGCCCAGGGAGATTCAGAAAAATGATTGGAAATGTATATAGAAAACAATGAAAATAACCTCAGACAATAAGTTAATAAGCTATTTGATTAAGCTAATTAACTTAATTATTTTAAAAGTACTGTAATGTGATAGAGATTCTGGGAAGACATGTGTCATTGCTTTCAGAATATAAGTAAATTATTCCCCATGGGAAAGGAAGAAGTTCCCCCACCCCTAAGTAGTTAAGTTATGTTGTAATCTGTGGTAGAAGGCATTGTCTAAATGAAGAAAGAGAATACAAAGCATCCAAAGTCCTGTTCAGTCTGACAGAACACAATGAGTAAAGATCAGTATATGAACACGTGATTTTCCACTGGTGTTTGTCCTTCTCAGTTAAGAACCTTTCTGTTTGTAACTCTTACCTCAAAAAACCCACAAAAATGTGAAGCACATATAGTGCAAGTGATTTAATTTGGTTTCTGTAATAACAGAATGAAGAAAAAGCATTAACAGAGGCAAGCAAGTTGTTCTTAGGGTATCAAGTAAGTAGGTAGAAAGCATCCTGAGAAGTATCTAGATGTCAAGAGGAAACATAAAGGAAAAGGAAGAATCAAAAATATATCCCAATTGAACTCCATCTTGCACAGCTTCAAAGGCCACTCCAAAGGAGCTCTAGAAGGCTTGTGCTTAATATTAGACTAGAATGCAAATCATCTCATTACTGAACATCACAGAGGCAAAGATGACCCTGATTCACTGAAGAGATTACTTGCATCAGGATTTCAGTCTGGATGGACAGTAAATTCACTGTGCTTCTGGACCTTCTGTACTGTTGTGCAAGATATGGATGGAGTCTTACCAATGAGGGGACAGCACGACAGGAAGAAAATCTGCACCTGAAAGAGAGTTAATAGGGACCTGCTTTCCTGCTTGGAGTACAGAAGGAACTAGAATTTCAATTGCTGTAACAACTTCAATGGTGCCCCTGCAGACAATGTGATTTGTTTCCTGGAAGTTTGTATATTACAGCAGCTACCAATTTGTTGTGTTAAATTTTAATAGTCTGTGTTAATGGTGCATTGTCTGCCAATCTGTTACCAGTTTGTTGCATCTAATTTACAGACCACATTGCTCAAATTCTCCATCAGTTTGTTGCATAACTGCCTCTGCAGTTTATGTGGCCCAAAGGAATATACCTTATAAGCAAAGCCAAGAATTTATTGTTAGTTCAATAAAATTCTTAACGGTCCAATCAAATAATTATTATTAGTTCTGTTGAAATGAAGCTAACACTGAAAATTCACATAACATATGGTTAAAGATGATACAATTCTCCTTTACCCCTTTCTCTGATGTTATACTCTTTTTAGTTCCCCTTTGACTCCTGAGGTTGATGATTTTAGCCAGAGAGAGGAGAGTTACAGAGACTCGTCAACATCCAATGCACTTTGCCAGGAAGTGTATCTTTCTTATGGTGGGCTTTTCCTCCTCTTCATTTTTGGGTTCGCTTAAGTCTGTTTTATGCTTTCACTAAAGCAGATTTTTTACTTGCTCTTGATTTGCAGTTCCCTATGTATGAGCTTACTACATAGAGTAATTTATGTATTCTGGAGACTTGTTCTTCGGTCTCTTTGTTACCCCTAAAGCTGATTTTACCTGTTTCCTGAGTTTGTGTTTCTTTGGTGACCGATACCTGACTGCTGATCAGTTTTTATAGTTCTGGCGCCTCCAGTATAATCCTGTTTCTGTATTTTCAGATTATCTGCTATCTTCCCATGCTTGTATTCTTGTGTGATGCATTTTATTCTCTGTTACTGCTGTCTATTAGTTGGAGAAGTCTATATATAATACAATTGTACAAAGCTAAGCAAAAGCAAAACCAAATAACATAATACCTAGACAGCTGTTTCTACGGATTTGCACCAGCAAGGCCATATTGAGTGAGCTGCAAAGCTGCAAGACATCTCTAACTGAATTGCCACTGACTTTCCATACCTCTCTTCCTACTGTTGCTTGGTAATGTTTCATGAAAAGACAAGACTGGGAGAGCACCAGGTCACCACTGGGCACCGTATTTCCTGTGTCTAGAGTGCCTTTTGCGCATGGTCAAATGCAGGATAGATGTGGCATTTGGTTGAGAATCATTCTGTGAGAGAGCTGAGAGGAGCCTGCTGAACTGCTCATCCTTCGTACGGTATCACCTGGTAATTTTTTCTGGAAAAAAATACCACATATTAAACCACAATAGCTTTCTTTTCTGTTTCTTTTTTTTGTTTGCTCGTTTCTCTTTTTTGTTTGCTCTTTTCTCTTTTTTGTTTTTCTAGATTGATTACAAAGTCATATAGAAAATACGATTTCTGGTTATATTACTTATCCTTATATAGTTTTTTTTTCCTTGAAAAGAAACTGAATCTACCACAGTTTCTTGTGTGTCTCTCATCCTTTATATGGTTCCGCACTAATAAGAACGATTCTTTCTTTCACAACATTAGCAGCAATTTCTCCCAGTTGCAAGAGGTATTTAAAAGATTCATCTTTCTTTTCTGAATTATTTTCATGATGATGGTGGTGGTGAGATTAATTATTTTTAACCATGCTTCACAGTTCAAATATTCAATACTTTAAGGTTTTCATCATAGCATTTCATGTTGTATTTACTGTGAGGTACATGGTCACTGTGGGAAATAGAAATGTGAATTACAATGCCAATTTGAGAATTGTATGTAATTATTATGAAAACTGAGATGTCCTAGATATCTGGGAAAATGCAGAAGAAGGAGATAAAGGAAAGGAAAAAAGAATAAAATTGAGTCCTTCGAATTTTTAATTTTTTTTTGTCATTCATGTATAAGCTGTTAGCTTTTCTTGTGGGTTTAGTGTTTGTGCCTTGCCTTTGAGTGCCAAGGAAACTTTTTCTTTTGGCCTTCTTGCCCTACTTAAACATTTTCAGATTGTGAAAAGATGTCTTTATGACAATACTTTGCTTTATGGCAATAAGATCATTACATTTTGATGTTGCTGCAGTAAAATTAGAGGATATGATGAAGTTAAGTGTAGAAAATGCTACCAAAGCAGCGTAAAAAGGTCATAAAAAACTGTCTTAATAGACAATTTACTGGAAGCTTGGGGAGTGAGAGAAGCAATGGAAAATATACTTTCCTTTTTGCTTCTATGATTTAATTTCTCAAAACTTCATTATATTTCTAACAGCACCAAACCCTGTGACTTATACAATATTACTTTTCCTAAAAATCTCCCTCAAAACAAACTTAGATCTGAAAAATTGTAGCTTTCAGTTCAGTCCAGATGTACAATGAAAAGCTGAAATTTTATGTTACTTGTGATGTTTTGAGTGTTAACTGCATGGATCCCATTGTTTGAGAATGAAAAATTTACAAATTTCATCCATCCTTCCTGAACTTCATTTATGGTACTTGCAGTTAAAAATAACAAAGAGAACTAGTTTTAAAAATTCTCTGTATGTGACATCTGGAAATCAGATCCACTATAAAAAAATTTTAATTTCAAAATAAACTTCATGTAGGTAAACTAAATTTGTCATTGATTTTCGTCATATTTATTTGAAGATTATATCCGTTCAAGTATTTGTAATTTAGGTAAAGGTTCTAATCCTGCTGGTGGTGGTGAGATCTGTTCCATCCTTTGGAATTTTGTGCTTTGATGTGCCCTGTTGTGAGGATAAACTCTTGCACAACTTCATATATTTGCCTGTAGTCCAGGTAATGAACAAGAAATACAGAGAAAACAAGAGGAAAGGAGTAAAAAAGTGTCTTCCTTCTTGACCTCGGTGTTTTCGGTTTGGAAACTGTAGTATCATGTGGTTCAAAACAGTTCTTTCTCTCTGTGAGCCCCATAATAACATAGACACTATGACAGGGGGAAGTACTACTTTTATCCAACAGTATAAGAAGCTTTCTAGCCAGAAAAGCATAAAAATGAACTTTAAGTTGTCTCCCTTGGAAAAAAGTTAGGACATGAACAACTAGAAAAACCTTCCAACAACATTTTGTTTGTCAAATCCATCAATGTCATGAATGCTGTGTTTCTGCATCATGAAACGTTGTCCCATAAAATTCAACTTTACTCTGTTGATAGCAAAGTTGTAAGAATTTCACAATTCCTTGTTTATATATGGGGAAATTAAAAACCTGCAGATTCACAAGACAACAAATTGAGATACCTACTATGTCCCTCAGACAGGGACAGATTGTTTTCTTCCTTTTTTTGGGGGGGGGGCTTTTTTGGTCAATGTCATTATCAATCCTTGGACATTTAACTTATTTGCTCCACATCATTTTATTTTTAGAAAATTATATGACTAGAAGGAGGAAGGGAATGATATTAATGAAATACACTAAGCACTGGAGTCTGCTTCAGTATATTCCTTTTATCTGATACTTTGATAACTGTTTCATGAAGGATTTTAACCAGATTTTGATAAAAAATGGATTTCTATCCTCAGTATCATATAAAGGAGCATGAAGCAAAATATATTGAGTTTACAGTTGAAGCTTTAGGTTCTTTCTTCATGTTTATTGATTCCTCCTACATTTCTTCCTTATTTGCACTTGTCTGATATAATTCTGTGAGATAATTCTGGGAACATTTCTGTTTAATTTCTAACTGAGAGCAGGCATTGTATGGCCTGCTCAGCTGACACGTCTATCTAAATAATTAAAGTGACTGTCCATTAAAGATTTGCAGCCTCATGACACATTTTCCAGTCATGACAGTCAATCACTTAGGAGGTCAGCTCAACCTTTCCTGCATTTACTTTTCTGTAAATTAACATCTGGCCATAAAAAAGGTATTGCTGTCAGAACTAAGCTGAGATACTTTAATATGCTAGCAATGATTGAAAGTAGTGCAAGCAAATATAAGAAGAAGCTTCCAGGAAAATAGATTTTCACGTCTCTTTACCCCAAATCAGTAGCTTTTTAGACTCATTCAGACAAATTTTGCAATGATGAAAACATAGGGCAATGGTATTTGACTGGGGATTGAATGATTTGACTGTGGTCAGGAGCTTTCTTCGAATTGCAACAAAACAAATATTTTGAGAGTTGAAAAATGAAATCTATTTTTTCTATTGCAAAAAATCAGTTTAATTTAGCTTGAGGAAGTTTGTAACTTGGAGCTTTTTAAATGAAGTTGTTTTGGTGTATGTAGTAAAAAACTTAATTATAAACACTCTTTTGGATGTTGTCATCTTCCATTCCATTCTCTGAGATTTTGGCCAAAATAGAAATTAGAAATGCTCCCTCTCCCAGAGGAGAGAAAGTAGAGAAAACATGCTACTTTTTTTTTTTTGTAATCTCTGCAATGGGATTCTTCACCTTTTTAAAACTCTGTTGCTATTATTTAGGGATGATATGCATTAAAATGGCCTAATTAATCCCTGCTCTTTATGTCTCTTTGTCTCATACTCACCTGGCTTCCTGAGCAGTCCCCTGACGTCAGGGAAATCCTCCCAGGTGTCCCTGGGAAAAGGGACACCACCATACTCTTTTTAATAGATGCAATCGCTTAAGCACAAGAAACAGCCCCTGAATGTCCCTCCAAGCCCAGCCTCCCTTTGTTGGGCAGGTCCCTCTTCCTAATGACATCTCTGCTGAATGTAAAATAGTAGCGATCTTCAGCAGATATTGCACTAACAGGTATTTAAAGAAGTACAAAGAAAGCAAATTAACCTTGTAAAGAGATCAACATCCCTTCTTTGGTATGCCACTTGATGCCTCTCAATTTGTAGTGTTTTCAGCCAATTGTTCTTAAAAGAGAAAACGTGAAATGCGGTGTCAGGCTAGTTCCTGCTTAGGTGGTGTATCTTCATTACTGAAAAGGTGAATGAGAGTGCAGGTGGATTTGAGACACTATTGCAAACAAAATGAAACCTAAACCACCAAAGAACTGTTTTTATGTGTGTGTTGCATGGCATCATCTTTTAACCCCCAAATCTTTAAAGTGCTCTTTAAAGGTCTCTTTCTTACTTTCAGTCTCACGTATTAATAAAGAAGCTTTCTTTGTAGTTGGTTCTTTCTTGGAACTCTGCCAGTGAACCAGCCCCTTTCAAATCAACAGGCATTCAGAGTGCTATTAACCACTTAGATAAAAACCCTTTGCATAACATACCTATCCGCCTACTTCTGAATTGCTTCGACCTGCAACCTTCAAATTCCTTCTTACAGCCTAATCTATTTTTGTCAATGTCTTTACTAAAGATTGCCCTGCAGAAGGTCAGGCATTACGTTATGAATCAATCATTGCTGCCATTTTGACTCATTAGCCTCAATTTCCTTCATTACAACAAAAAAACTTGTAGGAGTTGATCAAAAAGCAACAATGCAAGGAACGAATGGAGGAAAAAATATTCTGCGTGGGTAAGTATTAGCTTACTGAACTATAACTGAACTATTTTGAAGAATTTCTTCAACACCACAACAAATATTTCTATTAGACCACATCAGTTTCATTATCTTTTTCTGTGGGGGTCTTAGACATGCCAGAGGGAAATTAAGAGTGAAAATAAGCAAAAAATGTCAAATATGTAAGCACTCATAGGCAGTGCCATGGTCAGGAAAGGAAAGGATTCAGTGAGAAGGCTTGGCAGAAGAAACATGGTTTAATTTTAAATTCATTTTCTCCTATTTCCGTCTATTTCCTTCTACATCTAAACTCAATATAATAAATGTGGTATGAAAAAGGCTGTTACGTAATTTGCTTTTTGTTTCTGTTTTTCCATTGATAAAACAGAGATACTGATCATTATGCTTTGCAAAATCTTTTGCAACCTACTGCTAATATATATACATACATATAACTGTAGTGATACGCACATGTTTTATGATTATAAATTAGCATGTCCATAGTTTGAAGTTTTACGCATAATATGTTTTCAATTTACTTTCTTAAATTAGCGAGCAATGATAATGGTAGAATGTGAAAGAGTCTAATGAATCGATGAGGTCCAGTGTGAGACCAAATTTATCAAAAATAATTATCAAACACTTCTGTGAATGCATTTGTTGACTACCTCAAAAACGTTGTGACATTTTAGTAGCATAACCATTTCAATTCAAGAATTTCCACTACAGAAATTTATTTTAAATCAGGCAATTTATGTATTGCGTTTTTTAATTTCTTCCATGATGAAATGAATCCTCCCACTTTTTTTTAGTAACACTCTCCTTGTACTTTGAGTTCCTGGTTGCAATCCAGGGTAATAATTTAAAAGAAGACGTAAAATAAGCTTTTTTTCTCAGCATGTTTTTTTAAAAGCTGCTTTGAGTTGGGGCATGGAGTGTTTTTATCTTGTCCCATGAAAATCCTATTTAAGCAGGTGGAAACTGTAATGGTTTATTCTGGTATTGTTCACATCATTTTGAACAGATGTCAATGCTTTCTCAGTGTACAAGACACTAGAACCTCACATATGTTACATGTCAGTAGTTACAGAGCAAACCTCTGATAAGCGTGTTTCTACTGTATTCCAGTATCACTGGATGATGTTTCAAATGCATGTGTTGTAAATCCTGACATTATAAAGAACAACTGTAGCACGTTAATTCTGTTTTAATTTTCCAGTCTAGAAGAAAAAAACAATCTTCTCAACTTCCTGCATTGTTTACCTAGAGCTTTGTTCCCAAGTAAACTACTTTTCAGAATCCTGAATGCTCTTTTGATATCATATTGATTTCTTCTTACTATCATTTGCCTGCCTTCAAGGCTAACTGAAGTATTCAATTTAAATTTGATCTAAAGTTCATACGTATTATGGCTCAATATCCAAAATTCTTCTTGCATTTTCTTGTGCTCTCTGCCATTGAACTGTAATGAGGAGAGTTCTGCTTCCTGTTAAGCCAGTTTTGCATTGTCTGTTCTAGACAAGATGTGTTTCTTATAAACACTTAGAAGAGCAATGTCTGAGCACCTTCTGGTTCTACATTAAATGGTGTGACTAGCTTCTGTCACATACTACTAATGTCCTCTTCAGTATTCAGGGTAGTAGTGTATTTTGGTAGAGTTTGAAGACTTACTGCTTGAATTTTTTTGGTAGAAACAGACAGAAATCTCTGTGTTTCCAATGTTGGGTAATTTAGTAAGCCTGTTCTGGGCAGACAACATAGGGCTGTTGTCTTTCAGATTCATGGCATTGGGACAGCCGAGGAGAAACTGATCTTCTAATCTACAGCTACCCATGTACATCCACCAGTCATTTAGCAATCATAGAATCACAAACTCGAAGAATGGTTTGGGTTGGAAAGGACATTTTAAGATCATCCAGCCCAGGATACAATGGTCTTTCTGGGCTACAAGCGCACGTTGCCAGCTCATGTCCAATTTGCCACCCACCAGTACCCTCACGTCCTTCTCTACAGGGCTGCTATCAATCCCTTCATCCCCCAGTCTGTATTGAAATTAGAGATTGCCCCTGCCCAGGTGCAGGACCTTGCACTTGGTCTGTTGAACCTCGTGGACCCACTCCTCAAGACTGTCAAGGCCTCTCTGGGTGGCATTCCTTCCCTCTGGCGAGTCAACTGCACCAGTCAGCTTGATGTCATCCACAAACTTGCTGAAGGTGCACTCAGTCCCACTGTCTATGTTGTTGATGAATATATTAAATAGTGCCTGTCCCAGTATGGATCCTTGAGGGACACCACTTGTTACTGGTTTCAGTTTGGACATTGAGCCATTGACTGCAACTATTTGGATGTGACCATCCAGCAAATTCCTTATCCATCAACTAGTCCAGGTCGACTCCCATTTTTTGTATTAAAATACTTTTTAAGGACGACCACTGTGGCACACCACTTGGGCATATACCTGCCTTTAGGGCTTTACTATTTAGTTGGAGTGCAACACAGAGAGCCAAAGCATAGTTAAAAACACAGTCATCTCAGAAAAGACTGTTCTCCAATTATTTCTAAAAGGGTAAAATTCAGCTGATTCTCGTGAGAGATCATTGTGAAAACTGAAGAAGCTCTTGCACTAATATATTTTCTAAAAAAAGTGTTGAATATTTACATATTTATTTATAGATATTTTTAACAGGTATCTGTTACTGTCTCTATTTCACAAATAGGAAAATGGAATGTTTGAGAGAGTGACTGGATTGTTGAAAGTTTCTCATCACATTCAGGCAGTTAGTGGATGGAACATATGATTAAAATCAGCTTTAACATTTCTGTAGCAAACCCATTTATTTTCTTCTTCCATAGTTTCCACATCAAGAAAATTCACCAGTCTACTAAAAAGATTAGAGTTCCAATAATCGTTTTCTTTAACACGCATTGGTATTCAGATTCACGTTAGATGGGACAAGCTCTGCTATATTACAGATATCTAGCTCTGAATTATATCAGTTTTGAAGCAACAACATATGCAACAAGCACAGAAACAGTATTTGCATTAAGATATGCAATGTTATGTTTTTGGGAAAATGCAGACTGTAAAGTGTTATTACCATAAGCAGATTTAATATCCTCTTAAATTAATTAACATTCACCTTGAGCATTAACATATTTTTTTTTTTATTGCTTGTGTGTTGTGTTCAGTAAGATTTATTAGGGGAATACATGCAAAGGTGCGTGTAGATTTTGTGGAAGTGGAGTTCTAAGAGGCAAAATGATGCTAATTAGGACTATCAGACTGAAAAGGGAGGATATATTTGTTGTTAATTTTACAGAGATTATCCAGGGCTGCATAGAATACATGGCGGGGAAAGAACTTGTCACATATTTCTGACACTGTATGCGTTGAAGGCTACAGACGGAACAATAACTTGAATTTGCTGGAGGAAGATTATATGATGAAAAGCTTTAGAGAGGACAAAAGCAAGGGATGATAAGACCAGCTGAGGTATGTAGGACAGTGAAAAAAAAGGAAAGACAGACATTCTTGCTGGTTGTCTTCTTTTCTTTATTTAGAATTTTGGTACATGCCAATGTATTAAAAAAATACAGTCTAATACAAAAGATAAAGCACTGAGCAAAAGAAGGCCAGATCCCATGCTTTGCAATACAGATTCTCTGTTTGTGAACTACAGAGTACACATACACCTGAACTATGCAGTATTTATGAGACCTGAAGTCAGATCTAGCAATAAATCTTGATATTTGTTTAAATATTGAATCATTCCCTGTACTTCTGCAACCTGTTTTATATACTTCTATTTATTTAAGATAGAAAAGACTTGTTTTCCTTCTCATGTATAATGGGCATGTGGGTATGTCTGAATATAATGTGTGTGGACTGGTACATGTGTGTTTTATTAAATTTTACTGAATGTGTAAGAACCATTCCTTCCCTGATAAAAATAAAGTCATCCAATGTAAGTAACAGGACCAGATCCATGAATATAGTCATTCCATGGATGTGAAAGGAGCTACCATACTACTTAATTTGTTAGGTTATAAAAAACACGTATTTTCTGCCTATGTATGTATATACTTCTATATGTACTTGTGCATATTTTTATGTACATTTTTATGTATATATTTCTACTTATATATATGCATGTACCTATGCATTACTTAAATTTTCCTGAAATGTTATATATCATTTCTTTCCAATATGTGTGCCTGCAAGTAATAATAAAAGACAGCTTGAAGTAATTTATCAGATTTACTTCTGTAGGAACTGAATTTGTTGAGTCCAGGTAATGACTTTTATTTTTCTAAAATTAGAAGCTAGATCTACCATCCAAGCATTTTAACAATAACAGTTAGTAATTACTTCTCTCTGTGGTGGATTTAAATGTATTCACTAAATAACTTCTGGAAAAATTTAGGCTTTTTTGCTTAGAAAGTAAATGAAACAAAAAGCATCCATTTCTAAGTTGGTAGAAGACTGTTGTAAAACAACGCAGCAGCAATGAGGAAGCCAATGCACCTGGTCATAGGAAGTGCTATAATGCACACGGATTAGCATAGTGTCGTTTTCTCAGACCTAGTATTGTGAATCAGGAAAATGATACAAACTATAGTTGTGAAATTGAAGTCTATTATAAAACATAGTTTAATATAGATATCTGGCATTTCAGCAAAACATTAACTTTGAAATGCTCCACACAGTGATATGTTAAGGCAGTCTAGCAGAATGTAAAGGGAATTATGTAGGCACTGGCTAATACTGTGTGCAAACAAAGGTGGCCTTTGCATAATTTCCTTTTTAGAATATGCCTTTATATTAGATTTCAAAGCATTTCTGGCATACCATTGGGAAATATTAGGAGATGTAAGCATTCAAAGTATTGTGAGTTTGCACACACCTTCTAATCATTTCTGGAAAGAGGAGGCACTTGTGTAACAGCTCTGCTGACCACCTCACAGCTTTGCAAATTACCAAAACTGCAGTAAGGTCTAAGAAATATGATTGTCCCCTACCAGGACTTTTATCAGTGATAAGTTTGTTAGTTGGTGTTGAATGAGAACTTAATCATTCACTAAAATGGAAGAGATTGTATCTTCTATGTCTCTCACTGTGGGAACAAATCTGACAGGCAAAGGCAAGTAATGGCCTGGTGTGTCCAAGGGTTAGGCGCTGCAGAGAAACCAAAAAAGTTGAAATCATCCACAGTGCAACACGGAGAGGCACAAAAGATCTGTGCATCCTCCTGTTGGCACGTGAGGAACTGTGAATCCAGAACTAGACAGTCAGACAATAATTCCAGGATTTAGACAATAATGCAATTTACAAAAATAAGTATTGAAGAAACAGGTGAGATCATGGGTGTTATAGAGCTATGTTATAAAGCTAAGCTTGTTAATTTGAGCAGTTACCAGAGCTTATAAAGTGTTGAGGTATGCAGAGACAGATGACTTGGCCCTGGCCTCAGGTTTAGCTAAACGAGCAGACCCTGGGAAATGACTGGGCATGACACAAAATATTGCTGGACATAGCATGTAACAAAGTGATGTGGTCCAAAATGTACAGACAGTGCTGTGAAGGATGGCTGTGTTGCACAGGGGGGTTACGTGAGAGACGATTCACAGGTAATGAGAGGGAAGAGATGGTGACCTTTTAGAGACTGTATTCCTGCAAGGCTAACAAGGGCCCAGTAACCTATCAGTAGCACTGGGTAAAGCCATGATCGCTTTGGTAATAATACCAGAAATACCAAATTTGTATTCTCTCTTGTTAGCATTATAGTTGTTATTGTTACTGTTCTCTCTCTTTCTGTGCTGTTGCATTAAACTGTCCTTATCTCACCCCACGAGGGCTGCCCCTTTCTCTGCTGATTCTCCTCCCCGTCCCGGTGGGGGGTGGGGGGTGCAGTGAGCGAGCAGCTGCGTGGTGCTTTGTTGCCGGCTGGGCTCAAACCATGACAAGGTTGAAGAGGAATGAGCCTGGGAAAATGGAGAGAAGGCAGATGAGAGGGCCTGGGAGCCAGCAGCAGCCATGTCCATCGGGCTAGGGGAGGAGAAACTCCTGGGTGTGAGAGTGCCCTGTACCAGGCTGTGATGGGCCAGGAAGGAGGGATCCTTTTGATCCCAAAGCCCACTGAATGTGGCAGCTTCCTTTCTGCATAAGTAGCAATTCATTAAAGCGAGGTAGCTGAATATAATAAAAAGTGACTTTGTGGTTAATGAGAGACTAAGATGCTTCTAAATGCGTTAGAAATCAATAAGAAAACAGGAATTCACACAGTTAATAAGGCAAAATGAGACAGAGATAAAGTACACAGCAATAACTAAATGAAAGACCGGGTGAGTAAACAGAAAAGAGGGAAATAGATACACCGTGAAGTGAAGATGGTCAGTGATGCTTGTTGGTGCCCAGTACCAGTAGTTCAAGGAATACATAACAAGGCTTTCAATAACAGCATTCATGTCAGACACTACAAGCTACTAGCAAACTGAAAGGCAAATTCATGAACATATTGCTAGAAGACAAATCAACAATAATGATTCAGAAATCTTGCTGCGGCACTTAATACAGTCACCAAACACAGTAGTTTTGTGGAAATAGCGGGAATAGTGACTTGTCACATGTCACATGAAATAGCTTAGCAAAAAATGGATTTTTTTTTTAAATACTTGCTACCTATGGTGCATCATCACAGCAGGCTTATAAAAAAGATTGGTCACTGCCTGATGTTCAGATAAAATAGTAGTGGAGGTGTTCACAAAGGCTAATTTTAGTCCTGTAAGATTAGGCATTCTCTCTTGTTCAAGGCAGGACCTTACGCCTTCTGGGAGATAGTCCATCCTCACATGCAACTAAATAAAACTGGTAAAACATCATTAGGCAAAACAGTCCAATTGAGCACTACCTACCCTAACCCTTCTCCCCTTCAAACCACGGTGGTCAGCTCCAAACTGCTACCATGCTGTTGCCATTGAATAAAACCTGGCTCTTGTCTGAGACGGCGTTGTCTCTTGTGAGCCAAAGTTACACTGGGGAGTGTTAACACTGAAGCACCAACTGTCATGGACAAGGGCTTGAGACAGTGTCATGACCCACGTACTGTAGGCACATGTCTTACCACTGCTCTTGGAGGACACCTAGGAACATTAATTGTGACTTCTAGAAGGTAATTATCTGATCCACAGCCTTTTCAATACAGGGTGAAATTGTGACTAGCTTTCTGGGATTTGACAGAAAAGAGTGAGCAAGCCCTGTCAGTCATCCAGAGGTCAATCTGCAGAATATACATTCTTCAGATTTCAGTGCAAATGAGGAACGAATCAGGGTAGGACTCTGAGTTTGCCTTCCAGGCATATGAGAAGAGCATGGGATGGATGGTGTATCACTTCATCACATCCATTCATCAAGTGTGGGCATGGCAGTGTCATAGGAGAGAATAGGATATTATCATGTAGAGTACTGGGAAGTGAGAGAAGGCTCAGCCACTGCTTTCTTTACAATCTACTCCTGAGTCCACATTGCTGAAATTCACTGTATGTGAGGGCTCGTAGGAAAGCTCCAAGCCTGCCAAACAGAAATGCTGAATGAGGCATTTCAACAAGGCTATTCTGCTTGTTAATCTGATGGGGAGAGATTTTCAAGTATGAAACAGTGAACTGGGAAGAGCTTTACCCTCTTCAGCTAAAGAACACACTGGTGATGTAGAAGACTTGAACCACCTATGCAATGAAATGAGAATGGCCTGAAGGGACTGATTTACAGTGGCCTTTAGTGAGAACTGAAGTAATGATGAATCATGTTGTTACTGAAACCAAGATGACACTTCAAATACATGTGACTATATATGTGCCATGGAAAATGTAGTCATTAATGAGAATAATAAAGTAAAAACACAGTCATAAGAAACAAGTTTAAAATAGTGAGTGGCAATGTCTACTGGGTGAGGTGTGGTCTCTATCTAATAGAATCAAATAAGTATAACCAATATTTGGATCCAGAATGTTTTGAAAATTTTCCCAGCTGACCACCACTTAGTCAGTTTTTCCCTGAGGATATAAGCTAAGCTTTAGGCTCTTCTGGCTCATTTGACTCTGTGAGATACCTTTTAGGGTCACTGTCAGACAAAGGAACATGAGGAAGATTTTTTTTTACTGGAATGGAAATAGTTGGTAAAGATCTTATTCCTTTGTGAATAGTGTTCAAAAGTGGAATGACAGACAATGATACTATATTCTGCATTTTGTCAATAGGAAGAGCTCTGCAATTGACATTGTTGGACTGAATGATGTTGGTTGTGCTGGACACACAAATCCATGACAGAATATAGATGCATGGGTGTTTGTGTGTGTGTGTGCGCAAATCCAAATAAAACTATCCCCTAAGTGGGAAAATTCTACGTGATTTAAACCCACTCACATCTATGCCAACTTATTTGTAACTTACTAGGGCTTAATGCTGTGCTTAGATCACTGCTTGAGAACATGCAGAACTGATGCTGTCAGGCAGCACAGGCTGAGGTGAATCACATATTACACAAAGTCAACAGCAGTGAAAAGCACAAGGAGCAGGAAAGGCTGCAGGTGGAGAATCCACCTCTCTCTGAAAAGGCCATCAGATAAGGAACTACTTTGAGAACAATGAGCTGTCAGAGAGGCATCGTGGTCTAGCAATAATTACTGAACTTTGTCCACACAGACAACTGAGAGTTGTGACAAGTAATCCTCTTGGCTGTCAGATACACAAGCTGTGCACTCTAATCTCCTGCCTGAGACTCTCTACGTGTGAGAGACTCTCCACGACCTTCTGTGAGTCTCTATGAGACTCTCTCTGTCTCTTTCTCCATTAATTGCATGAGCAACAGTTTGTGGTTACTTTTAGTTAGCATTGCTTTCTTTACATTCAATTGAAGCAGAATAAAAGGTACAGAAGTGGAAATAGCAACTGATATGATGGAGGGTCTGGTCTGCCATGTGACAAGAGCACTACTTTTTTTGAAGGCTTCAGATCTGCTTTCGAGTGAACATATTTGCAAAGGATTATTTTTACTTGCAATTCTCCTAGTTATACCTCTGTGATACTCAAGGTCTATGTCAAATTTGTGATTTAGGGGAAATATATTCTGTGCCTGAGTATATTTTTCTTTAGTTTTGTAAAGAAGGTTTGTAATTCTAGAAGGCACATTAATAAAAAGGAATTATTATATTAATTATGAAGTCTCTGGGAGTTTGGTCTGAGTAATGAATTCAGGATTTTGGAACAACAATAGTAAGGATGAATATCTCATAAAATGGTTAATTTAACCTGCTCTTAAGCACCAGTGTGCTCTGGTGCATTTACTTATGGAGGAATAAAAAATTATTTAATCCTAATTGCTTCATTACTGCTGCAGTACCTTAGAAGCCTGTTTATGACAGAGATCACTGTTTAAGCAACATTAAATAAATAATAAATAAAAAAGCCCCAGGGGACTGCTTCACCCCTGCAGTAAGCTTTCATCTCCTGGGAACAATTGACACCATCTGTCTTCATGACTCTGTAAACCCAGGCCGGAGTAAACAGCAGTACGTTCCCTTTGTGTGCCTTTAGATTTCCACCCTTAACAATGAATGAAGTCATGACACCACAGTGAAATACTGAGACATGCACTGCACTGTGCCAGCTCTCCTTCCTCTTGACAAGGCAGTTGGCTGTGGGCCCTATCCTGAGCCAAAGTTGATTTGAGGAGACAAAAACTGGCAGCCAGTAACGAAGATGCCCCTGGAAGCTGATAGACAGTAGCTTTCTCCTTACTTCCCTATCTACATTCAGCAGTAAATCTGTCCTCATCATCCTTTGTTTGCCTAACCCTAATCCTACCCTCCAAGCCATGAAGAAGCACAAAACTGGAGCATTCCTCACCCCCTAAAAAGATTAAGGCAATTTTAGGCCCAGGTGATGTCTTAACCTTATTCTCAGCCCCAGAAATGTGAAAGGAAGTTGAGTTGGGGCACTTTTCTTCCCATAAAGGAACCCACAACTTCTGCCTAAAGTGGCACATGCCAAACTCTTACTTCACAGCCTCACATTTGCAAAGCTCTTTCTGCATTTTTAACTCTAGCTGAACTTCCTTAAGAGAATCTGATTCAGCACTATCATCTTTCAGTGTAAATTTGTATCTGTCCTCAGTGTCAGAAGACACTGTCAAACCCCAAAGCTGCCGTCCTTTGAATTTACTGCTGCAGTTTTACCTCTCAAAGAATTTGTTAGATTTCCTGACTTAACTAACCTCAAACCAAATCCCAAGCTGATGTCTTCCCAGACCACATCTCCTTTCCTTTTGATCTAGCTGAAAACATCAGTCTTTTTCCTAACTCTGTACACTTCAGGAAAAATCCAAGGTGCTAATTCTTTTCTATGATGAAGTAGAGTGCATTCCCAGGTAGATATAGACATATATAGGGCCCGCAACTGTATTTCAATGATTTCTCACCAAACGAAATATTTTTTGACATCTAATTCTTCTTCTTTCTGTGGGTGTGAGGCAGGTCTGCAACAGACTGTACAGGCTATTATGTAGGCTGAACCAAACTGTCTCTTCTTCATCACTCTTCCTAAACCTAAGCCTAGTCTTAACCCAAGACTAAATCTGACCTTTAGCGCTAACATTTCCCACTGATACCATTACTGCCCTTGGGACCAAATTATGTCTTTTACTTCTTCAACTCTAGGAAAATACAATATTAGTTTTGCCTTCTGATCTCTGAACTTCCCTTTCATTCGAGTCAGACTTGGTACCTGAAGGACTGTCTTTCTAAGAAGTTCTTTGCTCTTAACCAACATCAGCTCTCTTCCAAATCATCACAGCTATCTTGACATGAAACACTAAGATCCTTTGTGAAGCCTTTGCTTTTTTATAATGAACAACATATACAACCTAAAATCTAAACAGGTGCTTTGGGAGACAGCTCCTTCTCTTAAATCAGCTATTCAGTTTCAGGTCCGGTTAACACCCAGGCTCTTCCTCAGCCTTCAAACTGTCCACATACTGAAGTAAACTCAGCCCTTGATCCTTTAATTTTTTTGACTATAACGCAAATCTTAGCAGCAGCCCTAAACAGACTCTGAGCCAGAGAAAGTGCTCTTTCCAACTAGTAACTAAATATATTACCAAGAAAGAGCCAAAATATATAGCAAGAAACTTTCCTCTTCGATCTTAATTTTTTCTAATTCTGATCTAAATCTGATCCCTCATCTCAATCCAACACTACAAAACTGCAGATTTTAAAGTTCTCACTGCTAAAAGAAAATGCTTTTAAATAGTATATTTGAATTCACTATCAAATTTTATGTGGTTTTCTATTGTGTACCAAATGAGTATGAGAGAGACATCTGCTTTTTATCTTTGATAGCTGCAATCAACTCTCATCTGTTTTCTGGAAAGGTAGATTTTATAATAACCTGATTAAGAAGAAAGATTGTTGGCTGTATTTGCTGGTATCATTCTCTTTTTCTTTCTTGATACTTTGGTTTTTCTTTTTGGCAAGTTTCAGTTTTTACTTCAGAGCATCATAAATTTCAGATAAACACAGTGCAAAACTGTGTTTTATGAACTGCTGTAAACAACAAGTAAGGATGTTAAAGCCATATTCTGTTTCCTGTTCTGAAACAGTTTTGTCTCTGGTGCCACAATAATCTGTCTCACTCATATGCACAGTGGCACTGCTAATTGTCCTTAATTGAGACTAGTGGTATCTAATATGCTACAGTGAATTCTGCTGAATTTTGATCGTGTGCATGCTGATGAGGGAATCCAGACTCAGGCATTCTACCTGCCTATTGCTGTTTGGACAGTCACAAACAATGCAGCACAAGAGACCTCCTCCCTTTATAGGCAATATTTCCAGACTCACATAATTGTTGACAGTTATCTAAAGATTTTAATATTCCCTTACTTCTTTCTCACTGCTGAAATGCAATCCCTGTGAATATAAGGATGAGGAGGCAAATTAGTTTCTTTATGTGGAACTAGTTTTCCTCAACATTTGTGCTGGGTATTAAGAAATAGAGGGATAATAAAAGTATTTCTGCCAAGGAAAGTTGATGTTAGCAGTTTCACATTCTCCATATTTCCCAGGTGGGCATATAAAGGAAGGAAAAGACAGCATCATAGATTTAATAGTTTCCACTAACACACATTAAAGCCTGATACAAACACAAGTAATTTCAGCCAAGTATGATTTGTATTGATACACCTAGGTTATGATGGGGGCAAACTCCTGTTGCCTTCAGTAGTCTTTGAGAAAGGTTTAAATACCAAGAACATTTTTGTTGATAACAGATTCTTATTTTCCCTTTTCTTCTGTATGTTGGCTACTCATTTTAGTCATGGCAGCTTGCCAAGAAATGCAATGCTTCTCTTTGAGCATGCAGCTGCAATGCAGAATTACTTTGGCATAGGTTCAGTGGGTCAGAGGCATGAAGAGCTGTGACTCCCTGACACTGCTAGGGTGGCGGATGGCTTCAGTGCACATTCAGTTACACCAGCCTCAGGCAATATATTTCACTTTTAAAGTATTGATATTCTGTACAGATACTAATGAAGTTTTATTGTTACTGCTGAGTCCACCACAGGAGCACTTCCAGCTCTTAAATAGTCTGATATTGCCAATCAGATACCGCTTGTTTAACACAGCCTTGTTAATACAGCCTTAACACAACACTGCTTGTTTTCAAGTGTGATCTTAGGTTTTAATTTTGCCTCATGATCCACGCTGTATGTGGGCACACCTAACAGTGAGAATTAGGGTGAAAATTTTGGAGTGTTGACTTCTCAGCACCTTGATAATGATAGGATCAGAATGTTTGCAGCAGACATTTGAGCATGGGATATGTCATGTCTGCAGAAGATGCATCAAGATGTTTTCTTAGTGGTGTCTGTGATACCTCAGGAAGCACCAGAAAGCCAAAATACTTTAAAACGTGCTTTTATATGGGGTATAAGAAAAACAGATATTAAAGCCAACAGTAACACAGAATTATTCAACTTTTCTCTTCCTAGGTGACTTCTCAATTGAGACACTGTTTGCTGGTGCCCAGCTGCAAACAGTAATTGAAGTTTTCCAGCTTCAAAGATGATACATAAATTAATTCACAGAATAGAAAGTTATCTTAGCAGTGGGATAAGCATTTGGGCTGGCCTAAGTACAGTATCAATTCCTCTGATATTAAATAACCTTTCTTTTTCTGACAGACATTAATGGCCTTTCAGGTAGTGGCATGTAGTTTTCTCTGCCATTTACTTTCTGAGAAAGTTCTCATATTGTTCCCAGTTGTTACAACTCAGCTTAAAATTCTGCTCCATACAGGGTAAAGATGTATATATCATCAAGTCAAAACCCCATTAGAGAATCAGGTAGTAGAAAACCAGTACTAAAAGTATATGGCTTTGGTTAATTGTTCATTTGTATGCCACCTTAGTGGTGGAAGTTATATTTTCTGTGGGAGGGTTAATATCTCTATCTGAGAACAAAACCAGAGACTGCAGGACAGAAGTCTTTTTGAATCTGTTAAGGGCAAGCAATTAATTTATCTCATAGGCATGGCTCTGGGTGCAATATGAAATGAAACAACTGGAGCCATTTTGGCAGATGGAAATGGCACATAATAAGCAGGATATACTATCAGATATAGGATGAATAGTCTGCATTAAAAATAATTTTAAAAAGGCTAGTAAAACATCACACAGAGAGGCTTAAAATGTCTTAAGGGACTCTCAGTGTCACATAGAGTATGGAAAAATGACTTGAAAGTTGACAAGGCCTTCTACAAACAGCTGAAAGTTGCTTCATGGTCACAGGCCCTAGTTCTCATAGGGTACTTCAACCACCCTTATGTTTGCTGGAAAGACAACACAGCTAGACACGCACAGCCCAGGAGGTTCCTGCAGAGCATTGATGATAACTATTTGAAACAGGTGGTGGAGGAGCAAATGAGGAGAGGAGTGCTGCTGGACCCGGTACCTGAACAAATAAAGAAGGACATGACGGTTGAGGGCAGCCTTGGCTACAGAGTCTAGTGGGAGGCCTGTGGCTAGCAGTTTTCCACAGGGGTCGGTACTGGGACCATTCCTGTTCAACATATTCATCAATGACCTGGATGAAGGGACAGGGTGTAGCTGCAGCAAGTTTGCTGGTGATACAAAGCTGGGGGGAGTGGCTGACTCACTGGAAGGCTGTGCTGTCATTCAGCGTGACCTGGACAGGCTGGAGAGTTGGGAGGAGAGGAACTTGATGAAGTTCAACAAGGGCAAGTGTAGGGTCCCGCACCTGGAGAGGAACAACCCCATGCACCAGTATGGGTTGGGGAATGACCTGATAGAGAGCAGCTCTGCAGAGAAAGACCTGGGAGTGCTGATGGACAACAGGCTCACCATGAGCCAGCAATGTGTCTTTGTGGCCAAGAAGGCCAATGACATCCTGGGATGCATTAAGAAGAGTGTGGCCAGCAGGTCGAGGGAGGTGATCCTCCCCCTGTACTCTGCCCTGGCGAGGCCTCATCTGGAGTGCTGTGTCCAGTCCAAGAGAGATGGGGAACTACTGCAGAGAGTCCAGCAGAGGGCAACATAGACGATTAGGGTAGTGGACCATCTCTCTTATGAAGAAAGGCTGAGAGACCTGTGTCTCTTTAGCCTGGAGAAGAGAAGACTGAGAGGGGATCTTGTTAATGCTTATCTAAAGGGCAGGTGTCAAGAGGATGGGGCCAGACTCTTCTCAGTGGTGCCCAGCAACAAGGGGCAATGGGCGCAAACTGCAACACGGGCAGTTCCACCTGAACATGCGGAAGAACTTCTTTACTGTGAGGGTAACAGAGCCCTGGCACAGGCTGCCCAGAGAGGCTGTGGAGTCTCCTTCTCTGGAGAGATTCAAAACCCACCTGGATGTGTTCCTGTACAACCTGCTCTAGGCACACCTGCTTTAGAAGGGGGGTTGGGCTGGGTGATCTCCAGAGGGCCCTTCCAACCCCTGCCATTCTGTGATTATGTGAAAATTCTAACTCTAGCCATCATTTCTGAACATACATTGCAACATGACACATTGTTTCGTAACAACATAGGGACCAAAGTTATCAATCTGTTCTGGTGTATAATGGCACAATAAAAAGAAAATAAAGTATTGGCCCAACAAAATGCTGAGATCAAAAGCAAAGGCCAAACACAGGGAAATAAATGGCTTAAAATTAATCTCTCTTCTGCTGTAGATCTCTTTCCATGTGGGTCTACCAAATCTAGAAGAGTTTTCACATAAAGCCCTCAGCAAGTATCTTTGTTCAGTTAATGCACACTGCTTATTATAGTTCAGCTGCTTTGTAAGTACAAGCTGTTATGCTGCATTCACTTTCTCATTGATTTTGGTGGGATTTCAGTTAGCAAACCTTAATTTTAGAAGTAATCAAGGACTTTAAAAAAAGTTTTAACAATGATATTGAATGGTATTTCATATGGCTCATGTTTTGGTTTTTTTCTGTGAAAATGTTTTTTGCATAGAAACTCTTTGATATATTTAGCATCTAAAATCAGAATTTTAATTTTATCTAAATTAAAAGTTTTGATCATTTTGGTTTTTGTCTGTGGCGAACAGTGTTATTGTCATGTTTAGTTCAAATGTGAAGGAAAGAACATTACAAAACTCACAATACTTTGTAAGGACATTTATAAAATAGGATTTGCTATACTGTATAATGCTTAGAACTATTTGTCATTTTGTATTTCTGAATTAAGAAATAAATACTCAAAACAGTGACGGGAAAGATATTACAAATGATATGTGTATGCATGATTTTCCAGAGGGAAGTGAAGCAGAAGCAGAGTGATGTTTTTATTAAAATATTTTATGCTGTTGTTTTCTGTTTTGAAATCATGCCTTCAGTGAAAGAGCGTATGTAAGAGCTTCCAAAAGTCTAACACTCATACTGTTTCTTATTTGCATTTCCTCTGTTTTTGTAAGATTGCACTAAGATGATGTTCCTTCCCTCTGTTGCAAAGAAACATTAAAATCTGGAAGTAATTAATATTTCTATCTCAAATGAGAATTCTATTTGTACAAGTCAGGAAAGATACATGGGACACCGTGTTATGAAACAGAGATAACCGGTAGAGAATCACTCTGGTTTTCTATGTAGTCATGTACAGGGGTACATGTCACTCTACACAACATGAAAATGTCCATTGAGACAGTAGAACAAAAAGCCATGTTTCTCCCCCCCCCCTTTTTTTTTCTTATATATTATTTGAGTTAGCTTCTTAATGTCTTAAATTTGCTGCTTTTGTGTTTACCATCCCTCATCGTTTCTCCTCCCATGAGGATGCAGGCTGGAGACAACACTGTAGCAGTGATGGTTTACATGCCATGGCCATCCAACTGTGGTTCCCTGCACCTCCTGCACCTTCAGAGATTTTCGCATACACAGTGCTGAGACCCCAAATCCCATGGTTCAACATGGTCTTTAAATGATTACGGACCGTGTTGCAAAAAGTCCTATAGTAAGAGCCCACCACAGTAGCAAGACTCCTTGCTCACAGTGCTTTTTGGTTTGTCTCAGCTGACAGATAAGGTCAAATATAAAAAAAAAAAAAGTGCTTTTTGGTTTTGTTTTGTTTTTTAATTTGGCATATTTACAGTTTCTACTTATAAATATTCAGCATCCTGACAGCTGGAGGTTATGGATGTGACAACTTGAATGTAAAATCCTATGGTTTTACAGCACATGGCACAATCCCCTTTATTGGGTAACAGAACAAATGCATGCATATTTTTTTTTCTGCCACAGTAGTGAGATGATGAAATAGGAATGAAATTAAAACTTGGATGGTATGTTAGCACAGAATTTGTTTCAGGTAGAAAAATGAGGGGTCAAAAGTAAAACAGAAACATATCAATAAATACAGTATTCTGCACTAAGTATAAATTATTGGTTTTAAAGCCTCAGTCATACAGAAAATAAACCAGTGGTGATAGTGAGATTTACAGGGTTGAAGGAGGTCATTGTTGTATTTCATGAACATGTCCAGGGCCTAAAACTCGTGATTTAGGAGTAACAAAAATTACCATAGCGGGCAATCTCAGTGAATGCATGTACGTATGCACTATTTTTAAACATTTTTTTTCCATAACTAGAAAACAGAAATATATTCTCCCCATTTGGAAAATGGGGTGGATCGCTAGAGGCATTTCTTGTGTTCTGAGCTATGGGAAGAAATATATACGCTAAAAGAAAAATAAATGTTTTACATGGACAAAAGTCAACTTACTTGCAATCTGCGTCATTGTACGGTGAAAATTAGTCTTAGCCTGTTTTAATGTCAAACCACATAGTCTCATGAGGGAGTGTTTTTCCTGGACAGCACTGCTTTCTCCATGGAAGTGATAGTTTTTCTGGAGTGGCTAAGCAAGCATAGCAGGAAGAGGTACACACTTAAGCAAAAATGCTAGCACAATCCAGGAGTGTAGCTATGCTTCGGAGAAAGCCATGTTAGCCTAGGGAAAAGGAGGACTGAAAGCTTTCAGCAATGAAACAGAATGTCCCTTTGGAATTAGCTATGACTGGATGGTGTGACACCCAGATATTCACCAAGTACAGAGCAAAGCTAGCAGTAAATTGAAGTAAACAGGGAAAAAGAAATCCTGATTCTGTCCTTGGGATCTCCTGACCCTCTTCATAAAGAAAGAAAGGAAAAATGCCGTAAGTTAAGCACAGATTTTTTTCCCAAGATACCAATTCCCATGAGTGATTGTTGGATTCAGTAGCAAAGTCCTTCAGAGGAGATAACTTGAGTGAAATCTTTAGGATTAGCTTTGACTTCACAGAGTTGCTGAATTAACCACCAGTATAAAACTGGTGTAAGACTAAAAGAAGAAAAGCTGATGCCTCTGCTTTGATTTCATTTTTCTTGGTTGGTTCAATTTTCCTTAAAATTCCAGAATGACAATTCTGTATTTAGATAAAGTTTGATTTTTCCCTCTCTACAGCATACAGCTTTACCATGACCATTTACCTCATACAATTGCCTGGCTACATACATGAGTAGTTATGATCTTCTCTGAAAAATGATTCTTTGGATACACCACTTCAAATACCGTTTGAAGTGAAAGATCTCCAGGGTTTTCTTTAGAAGAAAAAGGACAAAAGCAATAAAAACACAAAGCCGAAACTGTTTTACTGTTTTCTTTATATTCAGCTACAGTGGATAAATAGTATAACAATATAGTAACTCTTGTATAAAGCATAAAACTTGATTTTTAAACCACAGATTACCCTCTGTCTCAAACCTCTCAAAACAGAAAAACATTATTCTATTAGCTTGATGCTAACAGTGAATGATTTGTCAGAAATCTAGAGTTATACTGAATCCAGCTGCACCTTCTCCGGCTGACGTAACAAACATTTTAAAGACACTCGTAAGAGGGACAGTAGTCAGAGGTCCCTGCACTACAGTAATTACAGATCCCCAAACCTGCAATAATTAGAGATCCTATCCAAACCTAAAACCAGGCACCTTATTTTTAAGAATAACAGATCTAGGATCCAGCAGGCCCGAACACATCTATCCTCCCACACAAATCAAATGCCAACAAATACAGTTCACCTACAAGCGCAATTGTATGGCACCCCTTGAACTGTTTCCAAGAGGACTCTGTGTTTAGGACTGTTGGCTTTTGAATGAGGTATAAAACAAAGTCTTGGTTAAAGCTCAAAAGTACCCAAATAACTTTGCAACTACTGTCTTCGTTTCAAAGCTGACACAAGAACTCAAGCCTACTGAAATTCACTGTAGGCATTTCTGGGAGAGTTTCCTTTGATCAGTCAGTCTTATCAAAATGCATGTGTCCAAACATATTTCCAAAAATGATTTTTTCTCCAAAATAGAAAATCCTCTAATCCTAGATGACAGATTTAAGGTGTCCATAATTTTGGCAGAGAAGACTAATTACTCCTATTGCACAGACACTTTCAACACACTTCATGGATCTTTTTGAAAGGAAATGTTTGGATGGACAACGGGAGTTGAGGATTAAGTTGGCCAGTCCCTTAAATGATGCTAATTTCCCATTGTTTCAGAGCTCAGTTGAGTTTTGACAATGTTCAACAACTAGGTGATCTTTTAAATTACATTGTATTGTATTCTCTTTGGTTTTGTTAATGAAATGATTAAAAAAATAATCTCCTGTGTTTGAAAATTTTGTGGAAGACAGTATATAATAAAATCAATAATAAAATCAATGAAAACAAACTAAGCTTGTGGTATGTAAGTAGCCCTCATGTTGGAATCACCAAACAAGATTGAGAAGAGGGGAAGGAGTTTGCCCCTCAACCTCTGTCAGACTGGTGGGCTGAGTTTTTTTCTTTCTGCTTGACTGTATTATGTGGTGCATGGCAGGCTTTTGTAGGTCATTTTTTTGTAGGTCATTCAAGAATTTTGTCCAACAAGTTCCTCCTACTTTGATATTTCCTACTCTCCTCCTATGGATCATTACAATTCTAGTTATGGCCTGCTGATCTCATTGGCATCTTTCTGCTTACCCTCTAGTCAGTAGTAGAACATACTATTTGGTTTTGTAAACAGTAAATAAAAGTGCAGTTAGAAAATAAGTGTCATTAGACACCTCTGCAGCAGCTTTAATGTGTCACCTTGACAGGCGTCCCTCCTGCATGGGTCCTCCATTACTGGGCTTGAAGTTCCCTCAGGAGTTTGGATGTGGGTAAGAAAACCTAGAAAATAAACTGACCCCTGCTCCCCCACACCTTTTTTTTAACCTACACTCATGCAGAAGACAGCAGGTCCTGTGTCATTTCTGTGAATGAGTCTCTGCATGTGCCTGGATGCATTTAATTTTAAAAACTATGTCATGCTTCACCAGCACTGCATCTACGTGGGCTGAGGCCCTGTTTGGTCTTGACTGCTTAGTTTTGTGGGAACTCCTGCTGGGAAAAAATGGTTGCTTACCATTTTTCTGCATCTGGTACCTATAAATCCATCCTTGAGCCAGTAGAAAAATCATTTAACTCAGGGAGGTGCCCCAGTAAGCTCAAAGGAAAGAGCCTTCTGCTTCATCATAAACAGCTGTCAACTTTTATCCTTAAAAGAAACACTTATTTCTGTGCATGCCAAAGGCTAGGAAAATCATCCCCAGACTCAAATAGTCTGGGAACAAGAATGCACAACGGTGCTGTCACATTGTCCTCATTTTTCTCAATGAACTTTTTGTTGAGTTTGTTTTGTGTGTCAGATACTTTGAAATGAAATATCGGGCTAAATATCTGAAGTCTTACTCCCAAACATCTGTCTTCTGGCAGAAAGTCTAATGTTGCTAATGCTATTTTTAGTTTCTAATTGCTGTTTCCTTTTCCTCTTTGATCATCTTGGATGGAGAACAAAATAAGAAAATAAAGCAAGAAAAATATTCACAGTATGTCCTATTTCCTCTAGTGTCAGAAAGACACTGATGTGACTTAGATTTTGTTAAGAGTTATGACAAAGGTGGTCAGCAGACTAAATTTTTACTATAGTCCCTGCTGTGAGCATTTTTCCTCACTTCATTAACATCCTTTCAGATCAGTTCAATTGGAGCTTTAAAAATCACAATAGATTAAAAAATTTTAATCATGCCCTAGAGACATTAAGAGCATTTTAGCCCAGGTTTCCTCTCTGCGTTATACTGTAAACACAGGATGTAGAGGAGTTTTATTTTGCCCTCCTAAGCTCTCTGCTCCTGCTCTGTCTGGTCTTTCATTCACGGCTGGATATTTCTTTTATCTATTTAATAGAGCACAGGGCCATGAAAACAGCATCAAACATTTCTTGTATTGCCAGTCCTTTCACTCCTAGAGAGCCTTGATATTATTTATATTCTATTTGGTGAATGAAATATTTTTCAGCTTTTCTATTCCGAATGACATTCAGTTTTTGTCTGAAATGAAGACTGTAGATTGTGTGAAATACCTTCAGTAACATTTTCAGGGCAATGCACTAAAAAAATCCTCCAAACATGAGTATTCTTTTCAACCATTGTTAGGTTATGTGATAAAAGGCTGATCTTTGTGCACTCTAAGGAGCACAGAGCATAAGGTGGGGAGGAATAGGATGAACCCAAATAACTCAGTTCCTGACCTGGCTGTACTGGGAGACCATCTGCCGCATGGGCTGGGTTGTTCCCATAGCCATTAGTCACCACTCCTCAGGTCATCTCACAAACTGAAGGACCTTGTTGCCTAGGGGCACGTGATGCATTAGGGATATGGGGCCAGAGCATTTGGGGATTGCATAAGATTTATGGGATGTTTATCAGAGAAATGAAGGCCGTGAGCTTGCTGTGTTTTTGTAAAGCATGGAAAGTATTTCTAAAATGGTATTCTTGCCTTATTTTTAAATGGAAGTGTAGTGCAATGGGAAGAAGGGCAGAAAAAAAGAAGAGATTTGTTTGCTTTTGAAGAGCTAAGGGTTTCTCAGATGATGAGCAATTTCAGTATATTTGCATCTGTGTAGGCAATTGTGCCAAGACTCTGCAGTCTGTTGCTAGAACCAAGATCACATTTCTCAGCCTGCCAAGCTCTAAATATGAGAAATACCATATAGCACAAGGACCTAGAGAAAGGAAAACAAGACATTGTAAATCCACAAAGCCAAAAGTGATGGGAAAGGGGAGGAACTGGATTTGCATGTTGTGAACACAGGGTACTGTTCCCTGACCTGTGTTTTATGATTCAGCTATTGCTGTCCAAATATTTCACAGTAATGAAAGGGAGCAAATGACAGTTCTGAGGGGACAGAGATAAATCTGTATGGGAAATAAGGGAATACTGAGAGATATAGCTGAGATATACCCAAGTAGGGATATATATAATGAAAAGTCTGATGGAATGCTTGCACTGGATTTGTACACTGGTGTTATAACAGCTGACAATGTGAAAGCCTTGGTAGCGATGGAGCTATTTATTGTTGTTAACAGCATGGGGAAATGTAGCTTTTGTCCATGCCACATTGCTCCTTTTACAAAGCAAAATAACCCATGTCAGTCAGTTCAATATATTTTTGTTTGAAAAATACCACTTGGAGACAGCATAGACATACACATGCAAACACAGAGGCACCAATATGTGTGCGTGTGATTGCCACAGTGATGAAACAGGCTTGCAGAATTTAAAGGAGGAGTATCCAGCATCAGTCTAAAAATATTATGGCAGTAGTTTTTTGATGGTGAAATTCACAAAACCTACATGTTGTATGGGTTTTCGTAGCTGTTTGACAGAGTGCTGTTATCAGGACTGAAATTTTTCAGGATGGCAATGGAAAGCTCAGGAGACAATACTAAAAATTGTTGTTTGNTATTTATTGTTGTTAACAGCATGGGGAAATGTAGCTTTTGTCCATGCCACATTGCTCCTTTTACAAAGCAAAATAACCCATGTCAGTCAGTTCAATATATTTTTGTTTGAAAAATACCACTTGGAGACAGCATAGACATACACATGCAAACACAGAGGCACCAATATGTGTGCGTGTGATTGCCACAGTGATGAAACAGGCTTGCAGAATTTAAAGGAGGAGTATCCAGCATCAGTCTAAAAATATTATGGCAGTAGTTTTTTGATGGTGAAATTCACAAAACCTACACGTTGTATGGGTTTTGGTAGCTGTTTGACAGAGTGCTGTATCAGGACTGAAATTTTTCAGGATGGCAATGGAAAGCTCAGGAGACAATACTAAAAACTGTTGTTTGTCCCATCTGGATCTTATAACCTCCATTTACTGCCTATATAAGCTTTTCTTGATGAATATATTTTAACTCACACAAATGCACTAGTATGACCACAGAGTTTGAAAATAAAACCATTTGATGTTTTCTGACTTGTTTGGCTTCCTCACCTTTTTGCAGAGATTGCAGAAGGAGCACTGCAGATCTCAGAAGAAAATGGGCAGTGATCGAGGGAGGCTTTGAAGCTTCTCTTCCCTCCCTCAGTCCTCTGCATGCAGCTCCCACCCCTACATGCAGGCAAGTGCAGGATGAAAGCTGCTCAGAGGGGTCAGCGGAACCCAAAAGGACACCACAATGGGAGTAGGGTACCAGGATGCGTGGTAGCAACCCTTTCTTGCAGCTGCATACTCTATGTTGTGAAACAGCACTGGTTCAACTACCACAAAGGAAACGGCTTGTGTTCGATCACATTAATAAAAGCAGAAGAACCGTGACTTGGATAAACTGCATATCTGAGTTGTTCACCCTGAGGATCCTTCTCATGATAATGAGTAAGAACAACTTGACTCATTATTACCTCAGTTCTTCTGAGGCAACAATTTCCCTCCATAGGCAGCGCCTCTGAGCAACTGACAGTCTATTAGTGGAATTTATTATGAGTTTGCACTTCTTTTTTGAGAAGTGACATTTAAATATTTGCTGTTATTTATTTCTCTAGGTTCAGCCTGCATGATTCATTTACGTATGTAAAACAAACACAAAAGGCAACCTTGCTGCCAATTTTCTTCAGTGTCAGGTCACATGCATTTCATAAAGTTTAGTATCACAGAGAGAAATGGCAGAGCATTTCTTACATTTTTGTCTCGCTGGGGCAAGTTAGGACACTGAGAGATAACAACAGCAGCTTTCAGCTATCAAGTTAGCTCAGGATATGATGCAAATAATCGTTACTGCCATTATCTTTGAAGCCAGATGTTTGGTGTCCCTGTGAGAAAAAAATAGAATATCACTACTACTTCTAAAAAGACATCTTTTCCACATTGCTATAACTCAGCAAAGAATGATATGACTAGGGACTTATTTGAAATATGGAGGGAGAAGAAAGCATTTCTATAAATGCAGAAAGGATTAATATAATTCATCTCCTATTTGTTAGCGGTCTTCTGTTGTCAGGATGTGCTAAAAAGAACACATAAATGGAAACAAATTGCGAATTATTACAGCAATGTTCAGTCAGGTGAACCTGATACAAAAACTCTTAAATAAATCACCTGGCATGTTTATAAAAAACCCCAAACAAACAAACAAATCTCTGTGGAGGCAGCTTGCAGCTGTTTTATTACACTGATAAATATAGGACAAGGCTCAGAAAAAGCAATGAGACAAGTCTTCAGACACTGAGTTTCTTTTGAACATGATACCAGAGCTGAGAAAAAAGGACAGCACATTCATCACAGCAATGAGGGTGGAAATGGACATGTTCAGCCGGAGTTAGAGAAAACCGAAAGGCAAAAGAAACAAACAAAACAAGCCCAAAAAACCCTTAGCTCCACAAAGTGTCTACAAACATTAAAACGTTAATGGTGACTTTTGGAATGTTATCCTCAGTGTCTAGTCCATACTCACCAAGCCAGGTCCACACCTATGGGAATGGTGGCCACTGCTCATTCATTGTTCACAACCTGCCTAGAAAGGACAACTATGGACATGGCTGGAGAGTGGGCATGTCTGTACCAGTTGGGTTTTTTGCTCCAACACCATGTGGCTCTGGAGATACCCAACCAGTGTCTGAGACTGAGCAAAACAATTCGATACCTCTTGGTAACACAGATTTCAATTTACCAACACGGCACTGGAAGGGACGGTCTTGGGATCTGCTATCCCAGAAAACTTTATTATCATACAAAACTCTTCCTAAATTAATCAATCTCTGCCATAGAACTAGTTACTGTGCTTTGCATGCTCTTACTCTTTTTTTGTGTGTGTTAATGAACATAAAAATTAAAATCAATCCTGTGGCTCTGTTTTGGAAAGTTCTCATAGCAACATGTCATTTTACAGCTCATTTATCAAGGACATTGCTTAGCTCTTTCTATACCTACCTCAAGACTATTGTATTATTCTCCATTATCTTCATCCTAACAAATAATTTTGGAATGTGATACTGTATCAAATACTTTGCTGAAGTCAATACACTTTACTGTATTTCCTGAATTGGAAAGTGAAATAAATCAGAGGGATGTAATATTCAGTAGTTTATCAAAAGCATTTTACCTTTCTTGACCAAGGCAAGGAATGATTTCAACAATGCTTGAATTGAGAGAGATTTAATACATATGCCCTCTTTGGGTCTTTTATTTTTATTTCTTGTCCATTACTCTGAATAGTTTTCTGTTGGAATTATCCATTTTTTTAAATCTCAACTTTATTTACAGCTTATACTATTTTTTTCTGCAATTTGACAAAGGTGCACAGTCCTAGCTGAAGTGGTAACAAAAATAGCCAAGACATTTCAGATCAGAGCAAAGATGTAAAGCTGTTTTCAGACATTGCCATGAGATCTACCCATATTGGACATGGTTGAGCATAGAAGTAAAATGAATTTGAACCTTTCTGTTGAACTTAGAGACTATGGAGTAGGTCTTTGCAAGTACCTCTCATTAATCAGAAATAATTCATAATGTTTTAAAGAAAGAAGTTTTCAACTTTAAAGAGTACCTTTAATACTCTCAAAAATCTTTTGAATGCTATCATAGCATGAGAAAATGAGTAAAACAGCAACAACAACAAATACAGCCTTATATCCTTCAGTAAACTTTCACCAAGAAGAACTGTGTCTCACATTCAGGAATTACCAGCCAATAACTGTGTTTTTATTTTTGTTAAATTCTTAATTGTCCATTAAGACTGCAATTATGATATTAGTTATTTGCCAGCATTAGACATTGCTTGTCACTTAAGCATAGAAGAATATGAGTATGCCACAAATCCATGTGAATCCAGTGGGATTACTCAGATCCTGAAAGTTAAATATGTTAGAGAGAATTGCTGAGCTGAAATCAGAATGAAGCCAGGATGTCTCCCAACGCCCAAGTCCAAAGTCAGCAGAGCATTATTTCTATGAAATGATTAATGCTGTATGAGTGATAACCTTTGAATTCAGCTAACAGAAATTAATTTACAGGGATATCTCCCTTATGAAATAAGTTTACCACATCCTCATTTCAAATAAGGCAGTTTCTCTTGCATGGTTTTACGACAGAAAGACAGGCACTGTTTTTTTGTGGTCCACACAGTGATAAGTCATCCCTCCCTTTCCCTTCAGTGCAGTAGATGTGGAGGTTGGGTCATTATGCAGCCCCAGTAGCACCGGGCCCAGATCATGTGCAACATAACCCTGTACTTGTACTTCTTACTATAGTATTCTTTCACCTCTAAGAAAGAGATATTATACACAAATGGTGCGGACTTCAGGTTATCTGGCAGTCACAATATGAGAAATATAATCACTACTGTCCATTGGCTGAGCTTTTAAATCTAGTTTTCCCTGAAATTTGCTTTTGCTTCATTTGCTTTTCCTCTTGTGTCTCAAAAAGAACTAGGAAATTATTCTGTTTAATTGGTCAAATTCCACTGGATGTTAAAAAGTTTAACAGTTTCATTATCTACAAATCTATGAAAGAGAGGCTAGTATACGCATATGAGGTCAGCAGAATAAAGATAGCCAAAATTGAGAAAGCCTCTATGAAAGTGGAAGGTCCTGAATATTGGACATGCACTGTGTGAAATATCTGCTGATGAACATCAAATTATGCTTAACTTTGAACAATATGTTAAGGCAAAGCTTCTGGGAACCTGTGACTGTACACTGTATGAAGATCAATGCTACAGAAAGCAGTAATTTATACTTTACAACTTTTCGCGCCTTGTTCCTGCAGCCTTGTCCTTTTTGAACACCTTCAACTAACTTTAATCTCTCCTTTCCCAAACTGAAGTGGTGATTGCTTCCATGACCAACGTGGTCAATTCACAATACATCTTTAGGCTGCTGTACTGTGTGCTGTAATTGTCCCAAATTCCAAACTGAAAATTGCACAAATAAGATGGCTGAAGAAAAGAACCCAGAAGTTTTCAAAACCTGTGCTACTGTACAGAAGTGTCTGTTTTTGCAGAATGGCTCTATTTTTGTCAAAACTCATTTTTCTCTTGGTTGCCTCATTTCAGCTTCATCGTTTCTGATGACTAGTTTCAACATCTTTTAAAAAAAAGCAACTCAGGTTTTTGCTGCAACTCGCACATGGTAATTTATTTGTGAGATATTCCAATGGCTGCCAAAAAAAAAAAAAAAGAGAGATTGCAAGATCACACAACAGTCATTATTGTCATGATTTTAATAGCGTATTTAGGGAGGTACTGAAAGCTAGAGTAAGAGCAATGGTGGATTAAATTATGCACTTAGTTGACTTGATCACCTGAATGTCTGACTATTACGGTGGAGTTTTTCCTTATGGAGGATGTCCTTGGACATCCTTTCCTTATGCAGGATGCATGAAGAATATGAGGGTCATCGGACTGAAAAGGAATAGTGTAAGTTGTAGTGTGCATAGCTGGCAAAATTTCTATTATATCAACTATTTGAATCCTCATAGTCTCAGCATCATGAAAATAGGTGTGTTGGTAGGGTTTTTTTGCTGTCTGTTACATCTTTCCTTTCCCTGCTGAAACACAGCATTCACATCTGCAGTTGTATATCTTTGGGTTCAGAGCAATTCCTGAATGCGTCTAATTCAGGATGCTATTCCTTGCATCTTTGCCCCAAACTCCCCTCGCCCCGGACCCATCACCTTAAATATTCCTGTAAATGATTTTGCAGAACCAAATTCTACACATTCAGAAATCACCTGAAAACTGAAGGAAGGAATTATTCAAAGTCCTCTGCGGGTTGCTTTATTGCCCAGAACAGAACAGCTGAGGACTCTGGAGTAGCAAATCCCTAGACTATTTATAAAATAAAGATCAGATTTGACTGCCCTTAGCAATTGTTGATGCTCTTGCTGGTCTTAAATCTTTGGCATGTATTTGTGACTGAGATCGTCTCATAAAAGTGCAGCTAGAACAGGAAGAAACCTCTATAAAACGCTTTATTAAAAAAAAAAAAATACCACCCACAAAGTTTTCTCACTGGTTTTAGTGAGACAATTTTGACACCAGCAGATAGAGTGGGTTATGTTGTTACCATAACTAAAGCAGGAACAGATTTAAAGTCTTGCTTAGTTGTCTTCAGAGTATCTCCAAAAAATTCACAGAGCAGACTGGAAGATATTGAGTTCAATGACTATGGGCAGAAGGCAAATTCAGTTGCCTTTTTGATTTTTAACCACATCCTGTCCTCTGCTTCTGCCATTACCAGTTGTTGCACCAAAGGTAGAAAAAATATGAAGGTGGGAAATCAGTTTAAATGTCACATCTGATTGACAAAGACAAATCTCTTGTTTGCAGTAGTTCAGTGTCAGCCCTATGCAGAGGCTCAGATCCTGGACATTAACCCTTCTGAGGACAGACCATATCAAATATCTTAATCATACATATATATTTTACCCATTATACATACAAGCATACAATACACATATATACGTATGTACATACATTTATATCTACAAACAGTAATATGAGGGATGGAGACTAGATACAGCCATCATTGAAGTATAGCTAGTATTCAGGCATAACGAAGACTGATTTAAAGGTTTCCTCAGTGTCTTTTCAGGCATTATAGTATTTGCTCTTCTTTGAACTAGAAGACTGATAAGATTGCGCTTTAGCTGGTTAGCCTGTAGAATTATTAAAAATTAAGAAAAAGCCTTAATCTAGTCCAGTATAAAACCACTATTTTTCTATGCTTATATAAGCTTATATAAGTTACACTTACATATTATTGCTATTAATAATAGTTATCATTATAATTATTATTTCCATGTTGGTATCAGCTGAAACCCCAAAGAGGAGTAGAAGCCCATAGATTCATCACATCTGGATTTTACCAACCCAAAATAAGAGACACGTAACCAAAAGGGTTTTAAAGTGGCGTAGAAACAAAATAGATGTTACTAGAGTTACAAAAGAAGCAGTTTGCTCCTAGTCAAAACGAAGGTCACTGGTAGAGGTGGAATTTGCCTCTAGGGCTGTTGATCTATGCAACTGCAGTGCTTCTCAATTTTCCTAAACTTTTACAGTTCATTTAAATAGCACATTGTACACGTTAGATAAAAACGAAATATGCAGACACCTTGGAAGCGTAAATTCAAGTGGCAAGGTGGAGTAGTTGCCTCGTAGAGCCCATCTATTTCTAAATGATGACTCTGACAGCTGAACAAAGGCATGATGGCAATTATTTTTCATTTTATTCTGCAGAGTAGAACGCTGCTGTGCGTGGACTCACCACTGCTGGTACTTAGACCATTAACAAGATGTGTTCTCCTAGTTATTTGATTTTCACACAGATAGCTACTAACTGTAACAACTGGGCTGCTATTAAAGCATATGAAATAGCTCCCAATTTCTTTGCTTTGAACCAACTACCTTTTTTCCCCCTACTCTGACTTAACAGGAAAATTGGAAAATGTTTAAGCAAGTGATGTTAATAGAGCCCCATTTGGTACTTACATCATATATTAATGTATAAAACACAGTTTAACATTCAAAGTATCTCCTGTCTGGCAGTCAAGAAATTATGCCATAATGTTAATGTACATGCCCTTATTAAATTTTGCCTCTATAATAGACAATCTGTTATAATGTAAAGGGAACAGCAATATATCACAGATATTACAACACAGACTAGCACTGCAAAGATAAAATTTCAAATATACATACTTATACAGTTACTATCTGAATATCTTTAGTTTGAATATCTTTATTGAATAACTTTATTTTTCCTGCAAATAAACCAAAGACTCAATAAGCAGTTACAGGCAGGGAGAGCAGGCATCTGGGGAAAGGAGACAGGAGTGAGGGAAGAATAGCAAGGAATACATGCCATGTGGATGATCAGTGTACAACAGTGTAAAATCACATGAAACCTGAGGGCAATCCTGCCTTCCTGTTGCCTGCAGCCATATCTTCCCATGGCTGTCTCACACTTGCTTGGACCTGGTGAGCCAGTTCAGTTCACTGACCTGACTGAAACTGAACTCTAGAGGGGGAAAAATTATTTTTCACCAACTCATAAAACTCACTACACATCTGGATGATTATTTTAACCACCTCAATGAAACAAGCAAGAGGACACAACCAAGGATGTGGTGTGTGGGAGAAAGAAGGAGAAGCTGTCTGTGCATGGCAGTGCAGAATCCATCAGCTGAAGGTGGTTGTGAAACTCCACTGTAAGGAAATGCAGACAGTTTTAGGAAAGTTCTCAACAAAACTGGTTGAAACTTGAAATTTATGGTTTATGATTTTTAAGTAGTTTAAAACAGTAAAACCAAATGCCCATGTTTCCTAGAATTATTTTTTCTTTTCTTTTCTCTTTTTATTTCAAAGAAAAATATTTATTTATTTATATTAGATTGAGACTGTCCTTAAAAATCCAACCCTGAGAAGTTGTACTACTTTCCCACTTCTGCAGATCCTGGAGCCCGCTATGAGATGCAAACATTAGAAATTAGCATTCATGCTACCCATGCTATCTTTGTGATAGTATTCTCTGGAATCATAACATCCAGGAGCTATGTAGTCATATGCTCCTTCAGCTGGCAGCGCTGCCAGGAAGCTACACAGTTTGGAAGCAGAATTTCCCAGCAAGCCACTACAAGGAACTTACACATGTTTATATATATAAGTGTATATTCTCTGAGACTTACACAGCAATCTGAGCAAGCAGAATCCAACCATTCTGGAAGAGAGAGAGAAAATACATAATTTGAACATATGAACAAAACTGAGCAGTCTAACAAACTTTCACACTTGAAATTCAACTTACCTCACTTTTAAGAAATCCAAATATATTTGACATTTCCCTATAAAGAAAAAGAAAATTGTCCATTTGAATATGGACATCAGTAAAGGGAGCCACCAGAAAAATGAGGAAGAAGAAAGCTTTAGAGAGAGAATCATAGAATCACAGAATGGTTTGGCTTGGAATGGACCTTAAAGATTACCTATCTCCAAACCCTCTGCCATTGGCAGGAACACCTTCCACTAGACCAGGTTGCTCAAAGCCCCGTCCAACCTGGCCTTGCACAGCTCCTGATTACTCAGGTCTTTGTTCCTCGTTTGTCTGTTTTACACCAGGCAGGCTGTGGCTCTTGCTAACTCAGCCAACACTGCACAGTGAGAGCAGTCAAAACAATTGCAAGTTTGAAGATGAAAAGCACCAAACAGTAAATTTGAGCCAAGAGAGACAAAAATGTAAAAGCATTTAAAATACATATAGAGGAAGAACCTGAAGGTAATAACAAGCTTTACACAAGTTCTACATGAAAACTGTTCTTACTTAATCCAACAAATAAAGTGAGATTTTAACTGTAAATGTTTTTTTAGATTATTCTGGACAGCAGAGCCTGTCCCCCTCTCCCATTCCCTGCCATTCCTTCTCCCTCACCTGAATAAGATTATTTACTGCCCTTTCATCTGGCTCTGTTGTTGCTTCTTCAGTGTCCCACAGTGCTTACTCGAAACTACTGATTTCCTGTCCTCCAGAACTCTTGTCCCCCTCTCTCTCTGGTCCACTGGGTCACCACTGTCACCTTCTTTGGGCCCATTCATCCCTGCTGCCACGAGATATCAAAGTACCAACCTGGGTGCCTTTGCTATAGGTTGACCTTGCAGAAAGCCAACATATCAGATAGCACCCATGAATGTGAAGTCAGCTGCATTATGCTCCTTCTGAGACGGGAAGCATTGACCTGGAGCATCCTGTACATGGAACGGCAAGCTGTGCCTGGATTCCTGGCAGTCTCCTTCTGAGCTCAGGCAGGTTGGTGTGGCCCTGCTTCTGTGCCCGTGTTTCCTTTCACACTTGGTTTACTTTTTCCATATTTAAGCCTCCTAAATAAAAAAAAAACCTCTTACTGGAAGTTTGTACACTCTGCAGCACACCGGGCCTGATGTGAGGCAGAGCCTCTACAGTGTTGCATGTCTAGATGAAAATATCCTCTGTTTCTTGGGTTAATTACCTTCTTTATTCCCCCATCCCACCAAAAGCAAACCACAATAGCAATGCCATCATGAACAACATAAACAAGGAGATGGGTTATGGTCAAATTTGGTTGATGAGAAGCTCCGCATGAACTGGCAATGTACGCTTGCAGCCCAGGCAGACAACCGTATCCTGGGCTTCATCAAAAGAAGTGTGGTCAGCCTATCTAGGGAGAGGGTTATCCCCCTCTACTCTGCTCTCTTGAGAAACCACCTGGAGTACTGCTTTCAGCTCTGGGGCCCCCAGCAGAAGAAGGACATGGACCTAGAGGAGCGAGTCCAGAGGAGGGCCACGAATGATGATCAGGGTGCTAGCACACTTCTCCTATGAAGACAGGCTGAGAGATTTGGGGTTGTTCAGCCTGGAGAAGAGAAGGCTCTGGGAGACCTTATAGCGACCTTCCAGTACCTGGAGAG
This sequence comes from Steatornis caripensis, assembly GCA_013398225.1. Classification (NCBI taxonomy): domain Eukaryota; kingdom Metazoa; phylum Chordata; class Aves; order Caprimulgiformes; family Steatornithidae; genus Steatornis; species Steatornis caripensis. The sequence continues at coordinate 15,878 of VZSC01006120.1, read as the reverse complement.
GCTTACAAGAGAGCTGAAGAGGGGCTTTTTACAAGGACATGTAGTGATAGGACAAGAGGTAATGGTATTAAACTGAAACAGGGTAAATTTAGATTAGATATTAGGAAGAAATTCTTCACGAAGAGGGTAGTGAGACACTGAAACAAGTTGCCCAAAGAAGTTGTGGGTGCCCCTTTCCTAGAAGTGCTCAAGGCTAGGTTGGATGGGACTTTGAGCAACCTGGTCAGGTGGAAGGTGTCCCTGTCCATGGCAGGGGGGTTGGAACTGGATGGTCTCTAAGGTCCCCTCCAACCCAAACCATTCTATTATTCTAAATAGCACATGGAGTCACTCTGTCTCCCTGCACACCTGCTGCTGGTTGGTGCTGCCATGTTCTGTGCTTGTCAGCCTCCTGCATGGTGCTGCCCTTTAGTTAGCTTACCCAGCTGTTTACAGTTTACCTTCAGCACACACTGTCTTTGGCATTCTTTCAAAAACAAGCATGGATAAATGTAGCCTTGCTGCTGGATTTTCTACTTCTGGCCTCCTTAGGCTGTTGCCAGGACCCACAAAAGTCAACAGAATTAAAGCTTCCCACCGAATTCACTGGAGCTTTAGATCTTTCTGCTGTGGCTAATTAATCTTGTTCATTAGTTACTCCCCAGGTCCCATTCCCTCTTCCTCATCACTTCGTGCTAGTGCACATTATTCTTGTCTTTTAAACATTAATTGTTACTGTGCATGCCCTTCCTGTAATGTATTAAGATTAAATCCCCCCAGATATCCACCTTCCTTCTTTTGCCAATGCTTCAGAGACCGGGGAGTCAGGATGTGGCAGGTGCAATACAGGCCAATTAAAAAGCAAATTTGTGCTAACTGATGGGTAATCTTCAGTGGCAATCACAGGCGACATTATTGGATGCCTGGGGAAAATTTTCATTAAGCAAATTCTTCCACTGCTGGCACAGCAATGACACCTCTGCATGTTGTAGCTGTTGCAAGGTAAGTTTCCTATATTTTCACCCTTAGATTTTTTTCCTGTTCCTCACTGACTGTTGCGTATACTACTAACCATCTTCCTTTTTTAATCAACTGAGGGAGAAAGGAAGTTGGGGGTAAAGTGAGTCAAACCAACGATGAGCCTGCTTTTTATATGCTTTTCATAACTGTGAGAAGTACAAAAAAAACCCAAACCAAAAGAATAATAAAATCCACTCCCCCAAACCACACCTCTTTTATACTTCTGCTAACTTAATAGATGTTATTGTTAGAATCATTACTATTATTGTTATTTTTATTATTTGCAAAGCTGTGTCCCCTATAATCAGTATCAGAACCTCAGTTCAGAATCAGATTAGTGTTCAGTCTCTATCAGAATCTCTTCCTATGAGAGAAAAAGCAGTGTATTTTGAAAAATTGCTGTTACATTGAAAATCTTACAGTGTACATGCACAGGTCAGACAAAGAATGGGAGAGGAGGAGGCAAGGTGAAGTGAAACCAGGGACACAACAGCAGATGAATTGGCAGAGGCAGAATTGCCTTTTCTCTATCCATGGCATTGCCAGTTAGGAGATGCTGTCTCATTTTTTTTGTTTTGCAGGTTATTTTAAAGATGTTATATATTCGCTTAGAGCCTATCTAAACCCCACAAAACCAGTAGGCTCATCCCACCAACACTGATGGGCTGTTATTCAGTTGCTGAAGAGGAAGGATGTATAAACTGGAGGGCTCTGAGGCTTCAGCATTTGCAGAAGATCCTTCTTTGCCCCATTCTGGGGCCAGTTATGCATGAGAGGCTAAAGCGAGCTGAAGCAAATACAATCTCTGAGCATAACACTGCACACAGTTGGGCTGTTACCTTATGATCTATGAAAGAGCAGAACTTCAGCTCTTTCAACTTGAGTAAGTGAGATTGACCCCCTCCTTGCCTCAGAAATCTAGTTCTGCCTGTAGCAGTGCAGCACAGGCAGCAATGCTGAGCTAAGACTGCTTCTATACCAGGAGATGTTGACTGACAACAACCTATGTAGATATACGCGTATATATGAGGACAAAATTCATGTTCACCAACTGGCAAAACAAGTTTGGCACCAGCTGAGCTTGTGATCTACTCTATTTCACAGGTGAATCCATGGTCTGATATCTCAACGTATTAAACAATTGCCAAGTATTTTATGGGTATAGATGATGTATCACATACAATAGATGGTATATGAGATATAAATTTTATATTTTAACACAGAGCAGAGAGTAAGTAGTGCAAGTATTTCTTTTCCCACTGTACAATCCAACATTTGGAAATTTATCCCAGACTTTCATGAAATGAAAACAAAATCAAATGGAATTGTGTGAGCCGAAATCCTTACTGAGCTGAAATTTCCACTTACCACTTTCAAATATTGATCCAAGACTAAATTACCTTTTTTCCTTGCATTGCATGGACTTCTTAAATGATGTTTTCTTTTTTGATACTTTGGGGGAGTATTAAGTCTGAATTCAGTTCACATAAGACTAACCATGCTGCTTCTGCACATCTTCAGATGCCAGCAGCCAGAACATATATGTCCCCTGACAGGACTGTTAGCTATGCACAGTACAGGGATTTATGTATTTTTTATCAAATATTTAGAAGATATTTAAATTACATACATGCTTAATTATTTCTTCCCATTCTGCTACATAAATAGATTTACAGTGATTTCAGCTGTGTTACTGCAAATTTACATCACTGAGATTGAGATCATA
>VZSC01006119.1:226337-238862 GCA_013398225.1 Steatornis caripensis | reverse complement strand
AGAGAAGACCAGGTTCGTGACCACCTGAGGAACCTTAACATACATCTTGTCTATGGGACCTGATGAGATGCATCTCAGAATCCTGAGTAAACTGCCTGATGTAGCTGCCAAGCTACTCTCTATGATATTTGAAAAGTCATGGAAGTCAGGTGAAGTCCCTGGTGACTGGAAAAAGGGAAACATTGCACCCATTTTTAAACAGGGTAGAAAGGAGGACCCTGAGAACTACCAACCTGTCAGCCTCATCTCTGTGCCTAGAAAAATCATGGAACAGATCCTCCTAAAAGCAATGCTAAGGCACATGGAGGACAGGGAAGTGATTCAAGACAGCCAGCATGGCTTCGACAAGTGCAAGTCTTGCCTGACCAACCTAATGGCCGCCTATGATGGAGTGACTACATCAGAGGACAAGGGAAGAGCTACAGACGTCATCTATCTGGATTTCTGTAAGGCCTTTGAACACCTTCTCTCTAAATTGGAGATATATGGATTTGATCAGTGGAATGTTCAGTAGAAGATGAATTGGCTGGACGGTTGCATCCAGAGCGTAGTGGTCAACAGCTCAACGTCCAGATAGAGATCAGTGACAAGTGGTGTCCCTCAGGAGTCTGTATTGGGACAAGTACTGTTTAATACCTTAATCAATTACATAGCCAGTGCGATCAAGTGCACCAGTTTGCAGATGACACCAAGCTGAGTGGTGCAGTTGACAAGCCTGAGGGACAGGATGCCATCCAGAGGGATGTAGACAAGCTTCAAGAAGTGAATCTCATGAGGTTCAAGAAGACCAAGTGCAAGGCCATGCATCTGGGTCAGGGCAACCCCTGGTATCAATACAGGCTGGGGGATGAAGGGATTAAGAGAAGCCCTGTGGAGACAGACTTGGGGGTACTGGTGGACGAAGAGCTCGACATGAGATGGCAGTGTGTGCTCGCAGCCCAGAAAGCCAACTGTACCCTGGGCTGCATCAAAATAAGCATGCCTAGCAAACTAAGGGAGGTGATTCTGTCCCTCTACTCTGCTCTCATGAGACCCCACCTGGAGTCTTGTGTCCAGCTCTGGAGTCTTCAGCACAGGATAGACAGGGACCCGTTGGAGCAGGTCCAGAGGAGGGCCACAAAAATGATCAGAGGGATGGAACACCTCTCCTTTGAGGAAAGGGTGAGAGAGTTGGGGTAATTCAGCATGGAGAAGAGAAGGCTCTGGGGAGAACTTATTGCAGCCTTTAAAGGGAGCTTATGAGAAAGATGTGGACAGACATTTTAGCAGGGCCTGTAGCGATAGGACAAGGGGTAAAGTTTTAAACTAAAAGAAGGTAGATTTATACTAGATAAAATGAAGACATTTTTTACAAGGAGAGTGGTGAAACACTGGAACATGTTTCCCAGAGAGGTGGTAGACGCCCCGTCCCTGCAAACATTCAAAATCAGGTTGGACTCTGAGGGGCTCTGAGCAACCTGATCTAGTTGAAGATGGCCCTGCTCACTGTAGGGGTGTTGGACTAGATGATTTTTAAAGGTCTCTGCCAACCCAAACTATTCTATGATTCTATAAAGCAGTCACTGGATAAGCTTGGGAGCTAACAGTTGTTCTTTGGAAGATTTAGCTCTGGCTTCGCTGTATGTTATAAGAAGCAGACAATATACTAAACCCTGGAAAATGTTCCTTTGTGTAAATAACTGCTCTTTTAAGTATACAGAGCAACATACAATGCCTCCTCTCAGGTGCTGTCTAGCATGCATCTTTACGTGAGAAGAGGAAGGCATGAGCGTTTTCAACAGAGTGTCTTCTTGTGAGTGAAGGAAAGGACTTCCTCAGCTGTTCCACCCCCAATTCTACTAAATACAACCAAAAGACAAAAAGACTTCATCGTAGTGTTCCCTAAGCTTCTCTGATGTCACTGCCTCTGCTTCTTTTTGCTCATGTGACGGAAAATAAAAAGCCTTTGCTAGGATACACTGACAGCTAGAGCATGAGGGACATACTGGAAGTGGTAGAATTTTTCAGTGAAATTTTCTTAATTTTTTCTTTTATACCAGCATATGAAAATGGGGTTTTTTCTTAGTTAAATAGTACAATTAAAGAAGGACAGAGGATTAACACCACCAGAATATTTAGGTCTAAGATGTTTTTGTTGATCTTATCCATGTAACCAGTCCTGCTGAGACGGAGAGTTTACAGCTGTTGTGAGGCAACTTTTCCTTCTCTTAGTAGCAACTGCCGCTCTAGGAACCTAAAGCATGAGCAGTAGATCCTGATTTTTTCAAAGTATCAGCCCTCAGAGATGATGAGGCTTTCCTAAAGGGCATTACATTGATTAGAAAGCCTTTGTCTAGCAACTTCTTTTAAAGGTTTTATACACAGCTTCAATTTAAAATGTTTTTTAGTCTGTCAGACTGTCAAATACAAGGTATGTGTGAAGATTTGCTTTCATTCAAGTAAGTTTTTGATATTTGTATTTACTTGTACATATTTTGTTTGCTCAAATATTTCATCAGATGTTCATTTAATTGCACGTAACGGTAGTACAGAGATAAAAAACCTATACGGTTTAACATGAAGTTCTGTGTAATGTCAAGCAGCCATAGCAATTTGGTATTTACTTCCCCAGCTCCTAGTAACAACTATTCTCAAAGTTAATGTTTTACTGACAAGGTTAATGCTGTTAACTCCTCTTCTGAAGCAGTGAAGTCTGGGGAGGAAAGGAAGAAAAGGCCATTTTAATAAAGAGTCCCATTAAATTAAAGAAATAATTCCTCTTTGGTTCTTAGTATACAGTTTACATACAGTTAAAACTCCTTCCATACCACAAATCCCATGAAATGCCAACTTTCCTTTGAGGCTACTGTTTATAGTAACTTCTTTTCTGCATTTGTGAATATCATCAAATCACAACCATGATGCTATTTGCTATGATTCAGCAATTTAGATGTGAAATTCTTTAAAATCTTCAGAAATAATTACAACCAGTACAGTTTGCACCAAAAGTCCCTTTATTAGGCATAAGAGCTAATAATCACAGAATCACAGAATGGTTGAGGGTGGCAGAGACCTCTGGAGGTCATCTGCTCTAGATGACCCTGCAGGTTCACCTAGAGCCAGTTACCATGTCCAGACAGCTTTTGAATATCTCCAAGGATGGAGATTCCACAACCTCCCTAGGCAACCTGTGCCAGTGTTTGGTCACCCTCACAATAAAAACATGTTTCCTGACGTTCAGAGGGAACCTCCTGTGTTTAGGTTTCTGCCCATTGCCTCTGGTCCTGTCAGTGGGCACCACTGAAAAGAGCCTGGCTCTTTTCTCTTTGCACCCTCCCTTCAGGTATTTGTGCACATTGATGAGATCTCCCCTGAGCCTTCTCTTCTCCAGGCTGAACAGACCAAGTTCTGTCAGCATCTCCTCACAGGAGGGATGCTCCAGGCCTGTCATGATCTTAGCAGCACTTTGCTGGACTCTCTCCATTATCTACATATCTGGTTTTTACTGTGGAGTCCAGAACTGGACACAGTACTCTAGGTGTGGCCTCACCAGTGCTGAGTAGAGGGGAAGGATCACCTCCCTTGACCTGCTGGCAACACTTCCTCCTAATGCAGCCCAGGATACCATTTGCTGTCTTTTCTGTAAGGGCAAATTGTGTGAATACCATTGGATTCATTGTCTTGAATAAAATCATTCTAGAGTTTTCAAAGTCCTGAAGAAGTTGATTGTCATAGTTTTGAGAGAACCTCAGTCTGTTTTAATTACTACTAATTACCTTTTTAGTAAAACTGAGCATCACACAATCTACTGTCTGCATTAACATAGTAAGATATTAGAACATATATAATCTCTTGACTCAGCTGTCAGGGCAAGATGTTTACCGATTGTAAGCTAAAGGCAGCACACAGTAAGGACAATTGTTTTTTTCAAGAGTGTTTTCTTAAAGTGTTTTCATGCTGGACAACCATTGAAATCCTTGGAAAACAGATGCCAGAAGACCTTTAAAAACTTAGCTTTAAGTTAGCTGCTTTAAAGTCACTTACCGTCACCAGTAAAACGGAATATAGATTCCAAACCTTTTAAAACTCTGGTTAGCAACACAGCAATAGGCTTAGGCCTCACTGTCATAGGAGATAAAACCCTTCGTCTCTCCCTCTGTAACCCACCTGCTGACAATTGCTCACAAAAAGCTTCCAGCATGACATTTCATTGACAAATGAAGAACTGACCTAGCATTAGATAAGCAGTAGAAAGTCATTATATAAATTCATAATGGCTTTAGAAAAGTTTGAGAAACAGTTCATGAAATACTGCAGCTAGAAATACAATTTGTTCTCCATATAAACACTCAAGAAGATGAAGATGCATAAACTATAGATAAGATAAATTACAAATATGCTATTCTCTATCAATTAACTTGTTTTCAGATTTTTGCTAATCAAGGTTCTTTTCTCCCAGTTACAGTTTTATAATAGAATCATAATTAATGCAATATTATCAACTTTCTTAGACTCCACACTGTATGTCTGTCCTACATGGTCTTTCCCTGGGCAAAGATTCTTCTTAACTAAAGCATGCTTTGAAATAATTAGAAATACATAGCTCATTTCTTTCCTAGCTTAGCATTCGACCCCAAGAAACCTTCTACACCACCCCCTGCCCCAAAATGGTGACTTCCTTAATTCTACTGTAGTTGGGCAGCAACTGTTAAACATTCCTAACTGAAGACTTCAGAGAAAGATTGGTGGGTGTACCAACCATTTATTCTCAAGGTTTGATCTCATCTTTCTGCATGGTTCATAAACAGGGTTTATTTGGGACACAGTGGATAAATTCAGTAAAGGTCTCCAAATGCAAAAGTGTACAGAAGAAAAGCAAGGTCTCTTCTTACACATTAGTATAGCAACTCCAGAGCAAATTCCTGTTTTGTAGTAGTGGTTGAAAACAGCTCCAATTATAAAACAAAGTTAAAAAGCAAAATTGTACTGCACAATCTGAACAAGTCATGAGAAAAGTCTAGGGAAATGTCATAAATATGATGTTTATGATATTTTTCCATACTTTGTTCAGACTTCACACAGAAAAAGTTAAATAAAGATTAGTTAATATTTGGACATGAATAATGGAAATAAAAATGGTAAAAACACTGAGAACAGAAACAATGAAAACTTGTAATTTCATTTTACTTAAGTTTGACATAGTAATCCAGAATTAAAAAGTATAAAATATATTAAAATGATCTGCAATATGCTTGAAATACAGGAGAGAAATACTGAAAAGGAAGAGCTTTTCTCTTCTTTCTAATATAAATTGCTATACCAGTTCAGTATCTATCATAATGGCTGCCATTCCATTTCCAGCACTTACCAGAGTAACCACGCTTGAGTTTATACCTTATCTGTGTGTTGGAAAGAAATATATTATTTTGTGTATTACTGCATAGAAATGAGACAACCATACAGCATTGGTCTTTAAAACTCCTCCCATTTTGCAGAGAATATTCTGCTTTACAGATGAATTACACTAAACAGCATTACATTTCTCTCCATCTATGACATCAATTTTTAAAATTAAAACAAAACAGCTGCTCCTTTGGCAAGAGAGAAAGAATGTGAATGTCTCTCCCTGCTTTATTTTTTTCTCAACTGTTAGGTTGTAGGGAACGGTACTCTGTCTTGCATTTACAAAAACTGAAATATATGATCTAATAGGGAAGAATTCCATCTACCTACCATTAACTCATGAACTGTAAAGGCTGGTAAAAATAAAAGGTAAAGCAAAATGTAAAATAAACAAAAGGAAACATTATAAATACCTCCTCTTTATTTCTGGCAGCAAGAGAGATAATGATAAATACACATACGGTTTTCTGTTTTGAAGTCTGGTTGGGACAGAAGTCTCAATGCCATATTTATCATAGAGAAAACCTTGTATTTACAGCAATAATTGAAATGCTCTATACAGAAAGATTTCTGAACATCTTTAGCAAGAGTCTTTTCTCACCAGCTGGAATTGCTGGTCACCTTCAGGGAAGAATGCAGAAAATAATATTGCATGAACAAAGAGAATTTGTCGGTCAAAAGGCTTTTCCTTCTACAGTTATCAAGACTACAGGGCCTATTTTTAATCAGTACTCATACCACCCTGTGCTTGGAGTAAAGAGTTCTTCATACGTTTTGTCCTGAAACTGAAAACAACTACCAGAAAGAATCTGACTGTGATACACTGTGTCTTCGATCTCTGGCAAAGAAGTTAGAACACTCTTAGCACGCGTTCAGAGAGTTGGTGTGGGGGGCTAAGTTTTGTGTCTAAGCGTGGAATAAGAAAACTTCAGAGGACGAGATGGAGGAAGAAGTATTTGTTATACAGATATTATTCCTAGGTGTATTCCTATTTGTGGCCAAAACATAGTTTTGAACATATTTTATCAAGTCTTCTGCTGAGAGCTACTCCAGCTCATGCCAGAAGAGGGGGGTCTTCTCTTTCCCCACAAGTACATGGTCCTAATAACTGTTTGTCTTGGGTTGGACTACTCTTGTTTTCGCAGTTTGTTCAGATGGAATCTTTTTTTTTTTTTTAAAAAGGACTTAGTGTTCCAGATGCCACTTATAAATAAAAGCACCTTCACTAAGCATGTGTGTTTGTACAGTATGCTTTTTCATAACAACCTTGAAAAGCCAGTATCAGCCTCAAGTTCCTTAAAAATTACCCTGTATTAGACCTGATGTTCTGATTACAAGGGGGAGGTAAGAGCAACTGGGAAAATGAAGAAGATGTTGTGATAGTGAGATAATAGAGTTACATGTAGATTCTTCAAGTTATCTCATTAGATTCTATATTTAATTCTGATTTTTTTAATGTTGCATAACTAACACCACTTTTGCTATAACCTTACAACCATACTGTGTGGCAGTGCTAAGGAATGTCTGATGTTTTCTGTCTGGACTTCAGAGGGAAATAGGGTTTTGGGAAGCATTTCTGAATGAAAAGGAAGACACAAGACTTGCATTTTTTCTTACAGTAGCATGAATAGACATCTAGAGATGCAATTAAAAAGAGTGAAAGAATGAATGGAAAGCAGGAAGATACAATGTAGTTAATGCAGCATTATTTATAATAATCCTGAAGAGGAGGAAAAAAGATACCTAAAGTGTCTGATTTTAAGAGCTATTCAAGTACTATTGCAGAGGTTCAAAAAACAGGGATGTGATCAGATCACCTCACAAGGACAGTGCCATCAGCAGTTTTGTTGTGAAATAACTGGTCTGAATTTCCATGTTCAGCTTTGACCAATGATACAATCATAAAGGTGTGGCAATTTCTTCTGTAACCAGATACAAGGATGGTTTGGCCATTTAATTATTCAAATAAACCCTCAAACTCTATTGGTGTGTAAAAATACACAACAATCACGTTTGTAAAACTTGCTACAGCCTGGGAGTAACTAGCTGGATTAGCTCTCAGAATGGTAAACTGCCACCACCATTGCTAATACAGGAGGTCCTTGGAGACATAATTAAAAGTCTAAAGAGGAAACTGTCACACTGCTGGAAAGAAAGAAAAAAAAGAAAGCCCACCAGGGGACAGAGATCAAATAAAACATAACAATATTTTACTCTGATGCATGAAAAGCAACAATTAAAACCCAATACATTTGTCCCTACAGAAAAATAACTCTGATACAGTTAACTTGTATATACAATACACACTGTACTTAAATAACACCTTTCAGATGGGTCTGCCAAGACATTTCACAGATATTAACGGCAGAGGTCAGTTAATCAGCTTACGCCAAAGGGAACCAGTCAGGTCTGAGCTCTGATCTAAAACCTGGACTATGTGATACATCTTGTCCCTCCACAGACAACACTCAGTTCCATCTTTGAGGAGTGTAGCAGCTGAAAGACAGCTACAAAAAAGCGCCAAACAAATTTGAGTTGTCAGGCCATAGGTTAGCAGTGTAAGACCTCAGGAGGTGAACTGCAGGCACACGGTTAGACAACAGACCCAGAAAGTGGATGTTCTGTGTTGCAGTATTGCTTTGCAAGTCAAAACATATACTTGCAAGAACAGCAAAACTGAGTGTGTTGCCCATACAGCTATTTAAGCAATGTTGTGTGAGATGAAAGCACTAGTAGGAACGCTAATTTTAGCATTTTGCACAAGCTGGAACTTATATAGGGGTATATCTCAAGGCTGTGCACGATACCCGTACAGCACCTAAAACATACAACACTCAACAGCAGACAGTTCAGGCCACAGATGATGAATATTTCTAAGGTACAAAGCAAGGACATTACTGTCAATGTGTCCCTAACTGAAGCAAGAAGTATCTAATCCTAAACAGCTAACATATTTCTAAAGTAACAATTCCAAAGATACCCACAAGTTCTTGACCCGAGGTCAGAAAGTAACACCTATTTTTTGGTACAGAAGGGGTAAAAACTACTGCATACACCAATAAAGTGAGGAATAAACACTAAAGCAGCTTTAAAAAGACAACTAATTAATCTAATTTCAAATATTTTAAAAAACAGAACTAGAAACTTCTTTAGATAGGAAGTAAATGAAAAAATGTGGCATCTTTGACAACTTGTGTGGCAGCATAGAAACATGAACATAATGACATATCGGGGAGATCTCAGGAAAGACTGTACACAAATCCTTTGGCAGCAACCTATCAAAACAAGATCCAAAAATTAGATGAAAACTTATGTTTTGAGATAGAAAGGATATAGAGATAGATAATATATTTCATTTACTTTGCCTAGTGAAATAATGCACTTAAAATTCCAACAGGCACCTCATTGAAAAAAACTTGCCTAACATTTTATGCTCAGGAGTCTAAAGATTAGACTGAAGCTAAGGAAGAGAGAATTCCACAGATTTGCCATATAATGTTAACGTCTCTGAAAAGAAATAATCTTAAAAATGTTTATTATTTACCAGATAGAATTTCTATAAGTAATTTGCTAGAATTCACTACAAAGAGCATGTGACGTTAAATATAAAGCATCAGAAAGAGTCTGCTGGGGAAATTCTGATCCCAGCAGCTTCTTCAGGTCAGAATTTCTCCCACTGAGAAAATTAAATGAGGTGGTGGCACCACAGAGAAAAGATCCAATACCAGCTAAGTGAACTAAGACAAGTGAATTAGAAAAAGCTCAACTAAACAGATATAACTAGTGTGGGAAATAAACATTCCTCCCAGAAGCCTGCCACGTATCTTGGCAAAACCTGACAAGACAAAATGATTTGTGATTGTGACTGAATTACATTTGGGTAAGCAATGCCGTGAGTATCTTTATTCATTATAATCGATTATTAATCAGAATTTCTTTAACACAATGTGACATTTCACTTTTGTCTTTTAAGCTATGGCACAAGAAAAATATCACACATGCAGAAGTCTGCTTTAGCACAAGCTAAAATATTTATCTGAAACCTTTATTTTTATAGTCCTTCAGTCAAGCTGTGGAGAGTAGAGAACAGAAGATAACACCCCTTTTCTGAACGCCACTATCGACATGGAGTAAATTTTAGAAATTGGTTCACTCTAAAGCACCTGTGTCAGCATCCAAGGAGGTTACCAGTTTTGGTAGGCAAACTGAAAGGAACAAGAATCTTGTTTTAATGGAGTAAATTTTCTGGTTCATTTACTAGTGAGAAAAAAAGAGATGGACGTTAAGAACAGGACATCCAGAATTATGTAGTGCTTGATAAAGAAAGAAGTATGAGGTACCTAATGTTCAGTATAAAGAAGTGATGTATCTTTTTTGAAATTTATTTAGCATAAATTAGACAGGTAAAGAATAAGAAATGCTTCAAAAATCACAATATTTATATTGCTTTATGACATCTTTCATAGCAATCCCATAGACAGAAATATGTTGTGGGTTTTTTTTGATTTCTTTGATCTACAAAATCTAAGTTTTAAAAACCTCAACCTTCTACAATATGCATACTATCTGAATTTTTTTTAGACCTAATATACGTATGGTCATATAGACTTATTAAAATAGATTTTCCAAATTTAGATCATACATTCCCAGACAACACTCTCTCCATAGCATTTGTTTAGTCAAACAAACTGAAATTTGAAAATAACAATCATTTGCTCCCGTTTGGCTCTACAGTTGTATTGTACAGTTTATGAAGCATTATGGAGAAACATTCAGTTTTAAATGCATAAGAATTTCAAGTTTAAAACTTAAGTTTTACAAATACCAACAACTACACTGTATTGCTTTTTTCTTTAAAAGACCTGAACCTGCCAGTTAAACTACCTGACATTATCCAGTATAACGGAGAGACTGAAAAACACAGAAAATTGGAAATCTGAAGGAAAGATATTCTCAACTTTAAACCAGACCAGTGGAGTCCAAACGTTTTTGATCATGCACCCCTATACACATTTATAAATTACATACATGTACTGCTATACTAATATATTATGTACATGATAAAATATTAAAAAAACAGACATTACAAAAGGATGAAATAAAGAGAAACTAAATATTTTACTTGTATTAATTTATTTATTAATGGTACAAAAAAATTTTCTTCCTGCACCTCAGTGGATTATCTTGTGCACACCTCACTTTGGAGGCCACTGGACAAGACAGCTGACGGATGACAGAAGTTCTGTATAGGACTGGTTGCTTTCACTTCATCTAAATGGAGCCTATAATGAGTTAGACTTGCATCCTCAGAAACGTCTTCTGCCCTACTATTTTGCCCAGTCTTAACTATCTAGCAGTTCATAGAGCTGTTACAAACAGGCTGCATCTATTGTCTATTCAACCACTCATACTGCCCCCAATGTTGGCAATTAGCAATCATAGTCTTAATTAGCCTGACTCACCTGGCTATTTTGCTACTAATAAATCAATTAATTCAATTCAAGGGAGAACCTTCTGCATAGTACAATAGCTTAATCACTACTGGTCATCCTTGTATATGACTGCTTTACGTGCTAGAACAACTTAGTATCCAGGCTGAATTTGTATTCTCCACTGATATGCAGTCTGTCAAGCAAGTACGGAGTGTGGTTAGTATATTTAATGTATGTAGGGATTTGGCAAAAGCCTCAGCAGAGCGCAAAGGAGAAACTTGGGATGTAAGCTATAAACACTTTGGCACACTGAATTGGATGATCTCTACTTTTCCCTGAACGGTATGGATACTGCTTATTGGGAGTCTCAGTTGATTCACCTCCTTCAAGAGCCTCTGTTACTACTCTATTTGTTAGGTTTTAATGTGAGAAATAGAAGGTTCTAAAACCACAGTAACTTTGTCATTGGGATGTCTAAGGAGCTTCGTTCTTTTTTTCCTGTAGAAATATCTGCTCCTTTGGGCGATATGAAGGTACGTGATCTTGTACATATATCCAAAGATGTCCCCTTCCTGTCTTCCATTATTTCCACTGGAAGGAGATTGTCTGTCTTGCTCTCTTTATTCCCCTTTCCTAGCCAGTATCAAGAGGAAACAGAAAAAAAATCACAAGGATATTATACTGTCTGCAGTGACATCTTCTTAAGCACAAGTACTGATTTTTGCAGTTGGCCCCATGTCAATGGTGCAGACTTCTGCCAAACATGCTTTTTCTGTCATCACCGTTGTTTTCCTTGTCTTCTCGTCCCACATAATGTGACTGAATATCACTTTGCCCCATAAAAGGTTCGTGAGATTCTCACTAGACTCACTTTTCCTCACCAAAAGTGAAGAATGTGCTCTACTATACTGACATGCTTTAAACTCTGGAAGCAAGAATGAGTGCAATATTGCTGAAAAGAGTGGAAAGACATGCTAGATACAGTAACTATGGAATAGTTGAATTGTTGGGCACAGCTACAGATGTTCACAGTCAGAACATCTTTCACTACTCCCTGAAAACACTGAACAAATACCTGACAAAAACCTTATTTCCATTTTATTACCACTTATTCTGACTAAAGACTAATCAGCCTGAAGGTATACAAGGAAAACAGTATTTTCAGGTCAGAGGAAAAAAGGGGAGTAAAGGATTAACCAGGAGGTCAGAGATTTATCAAGACTAGGCCTTTCAGAACAAGGGCTTAGTAGTCAGTAGGAACCTACTTCCTGAAGAGTAGAATCAGCATTATAGTGAGTAGTAAAAGCCTGATACTTTACTCCCCAGCAGCTTTGTCTCTTGTAATGTTGCATTGACATTTGACAAGTTTCTAATAAATAAATAATCTATTAAATTAGCATAATACTTTCCAACCTGAGAAGAGATGGAAAGACTTATTGTAAAATAAAGAGCATTTTCAACTGATGCCCTACATAGGCAGCCCAAAAGAATACAGAACAAATCCCATGGGCTTCTATACCTAGCATGTATGGTTTCCTCTGAAGCTGAATCCTCTCTAGCTCTCAGTTTATTCCTGCAGGCCTGAGATTTTTCTACGGTGGTGCCCTGTGCATTACACAGAATCAAAGAACAGCAGGGAATGGAAGGGACTTCTGGAGATCACCTAGCCCAACAACCCTGCTAAAGCAAGTGGTAAAGCAGGTTGCACAGG
>VZSC01006119.1:206615-220232 GCA_013398225.1 Steatornis caripensis | reverse complement strand
TGGGTCGGCTACCCCCTGCCAGCGTTCTGGGGAGAATTAACTCTATCATAGCCGAACCCAGGACACTGGCACAGAGGTGAGGCTGACTGACCTGTAGTTCCCTGAGTCTTCTTTTCTTCCCCTTTTTAAAAATGGGGGTTATGTGTCCATTTTTCCAGTCAGTGGGAACTTCACCGGACTGCCACGACTTCTCAAAAATGATAGATAGTGGCTTAGCAACTATAACAGTTCCCTCAGAACCTGTGGATGCATCTCATCAGGTCCCCTGGACTTGCGCACCTTTATGTTGCTTAGACGGTCTTGAACCTGATCTTCTTCTACAGTGGGCAGTTCTTCAATTTTCTCACTCTCTGCCTTTGTCTTCTGCAACTTGGGTAGTGTGACTTGAGTGCTTGCTGGTGAAAACTGAGACAAAAAACTCATTGAGTACCTCAGCCTTCTTCATATCCTGGGTAATCAGGGACCACGTTTTCCCTAGTCTCCCTTTATATCATTGACATACCTATAGAAGCTTTTCTTGTTGGCCTTGATGTCCCTGGTCAGCTTTAATTCTACTGGGGCTTTAGCTTTCCTAATCTGATCCCTGCCTGCTTGGACAATTTCTCTATATTCCTCCCAGGCTACCTGTCCTTCCTTCCACCCTCTATAGGCTTCCTTTTCATGTTTCAGTTTGTCCGGGAGCTCCTTGTTCATCCATGCAGGCCTCCTGGTGTTTTTGCCTGACTTTCTCTTTGCTGGGATGCATCACTTCTGAGCTTGGAGGAGGTGATCCTTGAATATTAACCAGCTTTCTTGGGCCCTTCTTCCCTCCAGGGCTTTATCCCATGGGACTCTGCCAAGCAGGTTCCTCCTATCTGTCTATAAAGGGCCTCATCCACTCAGTATTTTTTGTTGCGTGGCCTGTAGCAGATCCCCACTATAACGTCACCTGTCCCTGCCCTCCCTTTAATCCTGACCCATAAGCTCTCTGTCAGCTCCTCATCCATCCCCACACAGAGCTCCATGCATTCCCACTGGTCATTGACATAGAGGGTGACATTCCCTCCTCGTCAGCCCTGCCTGGNCTTTAGCTTTCCTAATCTGATCCCTGCCTGCTTGGACAATTTCTCTATATTCCTCCCAGGCTACCTGTCCTTCCTTCCACCCTCTATAGGCTTCCTTTTCATGTTTCAGTTTGTCCGGGAGCTCCTTGTTCATCCATGCAGGCCTCCTGGTGTTTTTGCCTGACTTTCTCTTTGCTGGGATGCATCACTTCTGAGCTTGGAGGAGGTGATCCTTGAATATTAACCAGCTTTCTTGGGCCCTTCTTCCCTCCAGGGCTTTATCCCATGGGACTCTGCCAAGCAGGTTCCTCCTATCTGTCTATAAAGGGCCTCATCCACTCAGTATTTTTTGTTGCGTGGCCTGTAGCAGATCCCCACTATAACGTCACCTGTCCCTGCCCTCCCTTTAATCCTGACCCATAAGCTCTCTGTCAGCTCCTCATCCATCCCCACACAGAGCTCCATGCATTCCCACTGGTCATTGACATAGAGGGTGACATTCCCTTCTCGTCAGCCCTGCCTGGCCTTCCTAAAGAGCCTGTATCCCTCCATTCCAACATTACAGTCATAGGAGCCATCCCACCATGTCTCCAGGATGCCAATAAGATCATAGCCCTGCAGGCATGTGCATGTCTGCTTCAACTTACCTGCCCTTCTATGAAGCAAACACATAATTAATTTTAATATACCATTAAAATAAGATAATAAAAATATGTAGAGTCTGAAATTTATTTTAAAGTATAGAACACAACTTAGTCTGAATTGTGGTCCCTTACATTAAGAGAGCCCTATGTTTGTGTGAATCAAAGTAAATACATCTCTTTGTCTTAAATAATAACAACAACATCAACAAGGTTGTTTTCAGTCTTGCTGTTTATCTCAAATACACTACACTGCCTAAACAGCAGACAGAATCATCTAACAAATGGGCATTCTCCACCCTTGTTGGAGACCTGTTTTTTCAAGCACACACCCAAGCTTTTACCCAAAAGTGGGAAAAAAGAAAAGAAAGTCATAAGCTAGGGTGTCCAAAATAAACTATTCAGGGTCAGTAATAGCAGCTGTATGTCTCTTTAATCATAACTATCTTCCTTCCTAGCTCTCAGCATGGAAAACTGACTGCCAATAGAACTGATTTTAATGACAAGTGATTGAGGGAAGTTTATAAGATACATGAACATCAACACAAATTACTAAGAGGGGATGAAGTATACGCATTCCATGTTAAATGGTGCCTGAGTTCTGCATTAAAACATAGGGTGAAATTATTTAATACTCTCAACCTACCTATCAGATTTAATTCACAGATCTAAACTTTCCTTTGTGTGGAGTTTGCATTTCCTGCATGGTTTGAAAGCTCTTATTCTTGAGGCTCTGTACTAATAAAGAATACTGTAAACAATGTTAAATGCTGAACAGTTTTTAAAAGTCAAATTCAGATGCCTAGTACTGTCTGCATGAAACAGATTAATTTCTTCTAATATACCTGTAGGCTTTGCAGCTTTGCCAAGTATTATGTATCTTTGGGCAGCCTTTATCTGAAAGCTGTGCAGTTCTGCTGTTTGACTTTATTCTTGTTGCTTACATAAACACATTCCTGCAAACACTTCTCTACTCTGAACACACAGTCCTGTAAGTTCCACGAACTTCTAATTTTGGCTGTGATACGAAGATGCTTTTAGTGAATATCACACTGGAGAGAACTCTTATTTCATACTGTAATCACAACTAGTATTTGAAAAGATTTACAAGAAGACAAAACAATCATCCTGCCCTCAGTCAAAAAATTATTGCTTCCTGAGAATACAGTGATTTAAGAATCCCGAGTCTGGATATGACCTAAGTATCACATGTTAGTTCTGAGCCAGCCAAACATCTTTACTGCGGTTAGTGGTCTGCAAGACAGTGCAAAAGACATTGAATTAATTCCCTGCTTTTGCATACTTGACCAAACAGACAGCTATGTTCATGCCTATATAACATCTTTCATTCAAGAATTGCTGAAGATGTAGAGCAGGAAAATGCTGAACTGTTGCTGTTCTTAGGGTGATTTTACAAAGAAGGGGGCCGTACGTGAAATATCAAGAAATTTGAAATAACTTTTCAAACTTGAGAATATGTCATTATGGGAGACGCAGTTTTTACTAATGTTAAGTGTTTCAACTAATGTTACGTGAAGGCAGAGCTCTATGTCAAGCCAACTAGAGCTTAGCACCCTCAAAAACTGTTACCCTGATGTCACAAAGCTGGGCTGGTTATTAAACAAACGACAGATGCTCTTTGTTAACCCCCTCCCTCCCCAAAATGGGGGTGGGGGAAAGAGAAAAGGGAAAGAGACTTATGGGTTGGAAAAGTTAAACAGCTTTAATCTAACTACAATAATAATGTATAATCATAATAGGAAAAATAACAATGAAATATATACAAATATACAAACATGTACAAAACCAATATTGAGCTCCCCCCCACTGATGACGATTATGTCACCCGGATGCTGTGGGGCACGCCCCAGGAACGTCCTGGACTGCACTCAGCAGCAGGCAGGAGCTGGATTCAGGAATGCACGGATCGGGATGGAAGCCAGAAGAATCAGAGAGAGTCCTCCTCGGACGCTGGGCATAGGAGAGCGAGACCCTCGTGATCCCTCAGCTTTACACCGAGTATGACACGTATGGGATGGAAAACTCCCTTGGGTCAGGTTTGGGTCACCTGTCCGACCCACTCCTCGCCACCGCAGGGTCGCAGGTGTGACCACTTCTCTGCTCTTTCAGTTCTGGTGCATAACAAAGTTAGCAGAAGCAAGCATTGACCTTGGTCTCCATAGGGATAACTATAAGCAAGATCCTTTCTGCATACCATTGCTACTGATGTTCCAGCACTGACTATGAACACCAAGCCTCATCACTGCTAGAAGCAGCTACTGTCTGGAAAAACACGCCGTTAATTTCAGGGAGTGCAGCTTCTCAGAAGAGACTTAACTAAAAAGCAAAGTTACTAAAACAAAATTGGTTCTGTCCTGGCCCAAACCAGGACACCTGGGTAGGTTTCAGAAGGTAGTTTTCAGAGAAGAATGCAAACGTCTTCATTGTTTTGTCAATGTAACTCCACTGTGCTCTATTGGCAAGGCTGTATTTAAACCTGAATGGATACGCTTTTCAGGATAGAAGGTAATTCTGCATAGAGCTACCAGGCCATTGTGGTGACCAACTCCCTCTCCATGGTAGAGCAAATGCTCAAATGTGACAAATGCTGAAGAGCATTTGGTCTGTGGCTTGCGTTCCATTTTTTTGTGAAATTATTTTGGATAACAATTCTTAGTAATTATGCCTATGTAAAGCAACTTTTTCTAGAAAAGCTGACTTTAGAGCAGAGCTAGGAGAGGATCACACTAGCTCAGTATCATCCTCCCAGCCAAGGATGCTTGACTGTATGACACTGCCCGTCGCTTTAATTGCAATTGTAATCGTTATCTGTACTGTTATTGTCCTGGTCACTATTAAATTCTTATACAATTTTATCTATGACTATTTGAACAGAGTCAGAGCTAATACAGCAATTATTGGTCAACATTTGAAGGTTTAAAAAACCCATTCACATATTGGTAAAATCCTGATGTATCAGTGGCCTGTTTTTCTTCCTAGTGAACTTCAGCGGGTGCTTTGCTTTTATTTGTTATTCTCAAACATTATTGTATGGACTTTGATTTGGTTTTGTACATACACCCACTTTAAGTGGTTGGGTGGAAGTAAGACAGTCAGGGAGGAGTTTGTGTGTTCTACGGCTGAGAATCATCCAGACATGTCTCCTCAGCGGTCTGAATCTCTACTAACGCATAACCTCTCAGAGTAGTTTGGTTATGACAGCTATCTACAATGGGTTTCAAGAGTCATGTAAAAGCATTTATTAGCTTGGTTTCTGTCCTACTTGATAACATCTGTACTGTTTTTGTAACTGAGCAGAGTCACAACTATTTGGCTCAGCAGTGTCTTGAAACACGTTGCATGGCTTATGGGAACAGAGGAATTTTGACAATTATAAAGTTGATCATAATTTTTGTAACAACTTTGGTGACAGACTAAAGCATATTTTACATGGTCTTGATAAACTGAAAGTGGATCAGAAAGGATTGTTTAAAAGTAACTGGTAAATAACAACACAGGGTAAGGTAAAAATGAAAAACAAAATACTAGCATCATAGATATTGTGGATCATAGTAACACAGATGGGGGGATCAAGTCAGAGTGAACCATAAACTGTCCAGATCAGTATGATATTAAAAGGCAAATGCCATTTTGAACTGTATTACTAAGAACTCTGTGTATAAAACAGAGGTAATTACTCTACTGTCTATTGATCATGTGAAGCTTCAGCTAGAGAACTATTTTCAAACCAGTCCAGTGAACTTGCTGACATTTATGGTAAGTTGAGTACTACTCAGGGAAAAGCAAAAAGAGTGCCAATAATTTTCAGAAATGCAACCTGTGAAGAACGCGTGAAGGAAAAGGCATTGTTTGGTCTACAGGGAAGGTGGAAGTCCGAACAGAACATGATAAAGGTCTTCCAGTGTTCAGAAGTCTGCTATGAAGTCTGCCTAGGATAGGACAAGAAGCAATCAGTTTGTTTATGGGGAAAAAATATTTTGTTTAGCTATTAGAAAAATCGAACTTCAGTGAAGTACTGTATGGAGGGTATAGCGGGATTTTTTAGAAAATTCTGGACCAACATCTATTACAGATGTTCTACACATACTAACCTTGTCTCAAAACAGATTAGAAGTCCTGAAATTTCATCCAGATCTAAAACTCTAGAATTTCATGAATTCAAAGTGATATACAGAGTGCACAGGTCCAGTTTAAAAGGAAGTAACATGTTTCTGTGACATACAGCAGTGATGCTGAATGGTTTGTCCCCCCTGCTCACCATCACAATACCTGCTTTTCATCTAAAAGACACAATACCAGTAACCTGTGGCTACTTCATATTGATGGATTTATTTTTCCTGGTATCAGTGATTAAATTTAGAACTTAAATTATTGGCCTAGCCTTTATAATAGTACCGTAAAATGCTTTAAAGGCTGAGGTGAGTAAAATTGTTTTGAATAAGTCAAATAGAGAGTAAGTATTACGAGAGCTAGAAGTAGCTCATTATGTATTTGTTTTGATGCCTGTCTGTTACAAAATAAGGTATTCTGAGATAGCTGCACTCCTGATGAATAGCATTTTCCTCTGGAGTCTGGAAAAAAGTATCCATTGGTATGCTTCTAAACCAGATTTCCTGAATAAATGTCTCCTAAAACTATATATTGAGCACCAGATGTCTGTGTCTTTCCTCTGCATAAATGTGGCACTCCAATTAAAGATAATCCTTTCTTTCATATATGGGATTTATTTTAGCTCCTATTTTATGTAATGATTTCAATTCTGTCAACAACTCTTACAAAGCAGTAAGCAATGTTTGTGTGTGTGATTGTGTATTTGTTCTGTAAAGGAATAAGAACGCAAGCAAGCTGAAGAAGTTACAGGAAGTACTTTTTGTCTTTTAAGAGAAATATATGAAACGAGTTAGAAGAATGCAGACAGTAACTATCAAGCTTCCTTTTAAAAATGTGACTTGGACTGTATTTTAACCATTCTTTAAAATTTCAGGGAAAGAAAAAAAAATAAAAAATATATTGAAACTCTAATCTATCCTATATTATTCAAGACTGAAACAGGAAATAGCAATAATGTTATGGGAGGCACTGACAGTAAAGCTTGGATTCACGTACTTTCCACACCACCAAAACCTTCAAGACTAGCTGCTAGGCATGTGTATCTGAAGATTCAGCTAATTCTGTGACTATTCAGTTGCAGACTACGGAGTAGTAAAGCTGATGTTTTAAGTTTAAATACTTAATTTGCTAGTCATGTCACCGAACTGAAGATGCCAAATAACTGCTGCTGAGATCCTGATTTTCTAACAGTTGTTATAGTTCTTCTCTCACAGCTTGTGGCATTTCTTCTTTAGTAGTAATACATTTTGTTTGCTCTCAGTGCAATACTTATTAATTGACAGTAACAGGTCAGGCAGAAGAAACGTGACCTCATCACAGTGATCTGTGGAACAATGTTGTCACCTTGGACTGAGACAGGTTTTAAAGCTGTTTTCCAGTGCAAGATGAGGGGAGGGGGGTGCGTTTATTGTATGGCTTCTATTTTTTTTCAGCAACTATTGTAATTGTTTTGAAGCTTCTGAGTACTAGAACACTAAAAATTATGGTGTCTAGATCACAAAGACAATCAGGGTGCTACCAACATTTTTACTTATGTGTATCAAATATAAGTAAGTCTTTTGCTTGGACACAGTGTTATCGTTTGCAGAAGTCATAGGGCAAAGGATACATGCACATGGAAGCTTTCCCGATGCACCAAAGAATCAGAAATAGAGGGTCAAATTAAAATGTTCAGTATACACAGCATGATTTTACAAAGAGAATCTGAGTTGCTACAGACTTAATGCCATATTCTAAGAATGGTGAGCCTTTCTGGGAGAGTATTTCACAAAGAAAAGTTTCCTGCAGTCCTTCAAATGGTAACTTCCTTTGTCTCTTCTTTAGAGCCGTTGCCCTGTCATCCTCACATCTAGCTTTGCTCTGAGAGAGGTATTCAGTGACTGTACTGGTAGGGTGGATTATACAAAGTCTCTCTAAGCATATTTGTAAATTGATTTTCGTAGTAGAAGGTCACAGTTTCCTGTCGTTGAAATCAAATATACTTTCCTGCCCTGCATAACTGAAACTCAGGAACTAGAAGAGTTATGAATGCTGAAAGATCCACACTTGAATATTGAATTGACTTTATAGTATTTTGAGGTTTTAAAAAGAACCATTTAGCCAATAGTTCGCTCTTTCCCTTATTCTTAGTGTCCATCCATACACAGATGGAATAAATTCCTTTTATTAATTTCACATATAAATACACACACACACAGGTGGGGTCAATTTAGTATTTTTAATTCAGAAAACACAACTAGGACATCCAGAAACTTGGAGAGATTGGTACAAGGTCCAAGACCAACCGTTTGGATGTGAAATCGAACTAACTAAAAGCAGGGCAGCCAAATGACAGAAAGGAAATTCAGAGTTCTATCCGGATAGCACTGTCAATTCCAAACAGTATTTGGCTTATGATCCAGTGGTAGAAACACATGGATGAAAAAAAAACTTTAAAAAGGAAAGTAGTACCTATTAAGTATTTGCTGTTAAAGTAGCTGAATACTCTGCTAGGAGAGGTCAAAATCTAAAAGCTGGTCTTTGGAAAAAAGGCAAGGATCAAGCTGTCAATTCTTCTGCCTTCTTTCTCTTGACATGAAGATCAAATTGTATTTTAATAGTTGAAGAAATGATAAAAGAAATAAAAAAGAATAAAGAAGTCAGGATGCATGAGGAATCATTATGCCACATCATTTAAAGGCTGCTTTAATGTTCTGTACTATATTCAGCTTAGGTTGCCACATCCATTTTAAGTTTCCATTTAAGCATGGTGTAAATAGCAGAAAAATTGTTCTGCTAAAAGCAGGGAAATCTTAGCAGTAATCTTTCAAGAATGGACATGACGGGTTTTGTGACTTGTCCTGCAATATTACATTTGACATTTTTGTTGTTTTATTTAAGATACTGAGCCACCAATCGCTACTAGATGTGACTGGGCCATTTTATTTGTTAAAACTCATTTATGACAGCAGACTAAGTGCACAAACACTCTTTGTAAGATACCAGGATATAAGAAGCAAAATTCCATCAACAATTAAAGTTCAAGACTAAAGGGGTTAAACTGGATAAGAAAAAAGCGAGACTTTCCCATCATGCTTACAACCGACTCTCCAAGGCAATCACTTTTGACTGGAGTAATATAAGGAAAACAAATGGTAAAACACTAAGAGAACGGAAAAACATTGATATTCACTTGGGAAAAATATCCTCAAGTGTTATATGAGATAAGCTGAGACATATTCCAGAGTGCATATAGAACACTACGTGTGGTCTCTGATTAGCAATTACTAGGCTACAGAAAACAATTTTGATGGACAGAGATTGGAAGTGACAACAGAGAAATAGGAAACTTCAATCTAGAGAGCTCTTAAATGTAACCATGTGTATTCTTATTGGAGAAAGGATGACCATAGAACTACCAAATAGATTCAAAATAAGTATTTTTACTTTCTTTACTACTTTAAGCCAGTTGTTGAAACGTATTGCACCTTATTCTCCTCATCTCTAAAGTGGGTTGGACAGTTGTGTTTCTGCGCTCATGTTTAAAACCTTCTAATGTTCCTTACAAAAGCTGTTGTAGAACTACAAAGTAACATCTATATCTATTGCTTTTAATATATATTCTTTCAGCTGAGCTCATAAAGTACTGGAAGCACATTTGTCTTTAAGAACATCTGCTAATGCATTTGGGAAGTTTAGGATAAATCAAACTGTGTGGTGGTAACCTCTAAAACAGAGTTAGAAAAGACTCGGTACAGAAGATATGGTACAAAAAGATGGATATGCTGCAGACAACCTTTTTTCATCTCCAAAAAACACCATTATGACCGGCAGGATCCAGCAATACTTACATGCTGGAAAGACCTTGAATCACTTTCAGTATTTTAGTGCAAGAGGCAAAGGGAACATAATCAGCCGCTCTTAAATTAACTCACTTCCTGAAAGACAAAAATGCTTTTTGATTCAGAATATTAAATTATCTGTATTATTATTTGACTTACTTTCATAAACTTCACTGTGAATTTTGTCAGTTGGTTAACAGGGTTTAGAAAGCTATATGTTCAGAAGTTAAGAATTGTTATCATTACGAGTGTCTACACGACATTAATTCAGCCCTTTCATGTGATGAGTACACAGTGTCTGAAATTATATGATCACGTACCGTTTTATCCCTGCAAGATCTGTCTGTACCAAGTACACAGAATGGGCGATGTTCTCTAAATTGAGTGTCTGTATAATGAACGAACCTTCCTTCTTAAGACTCCCATTTAATCTACTGCTGAAGTTCTAAGGTGTGTGATGAATGAGACAGAAAGAGAAAGACAGACCTACAGTTCAAGCAGATGAAGCAGCTAAATCCCACCCTGAAGAATTAGATTATATCCCTGCCTCTGAGCTCCTGTGTAAACCTGGGCAACTCGCTTTAAACAAAATATTTACAGTCACTCACTAGTTTTTCACTTCTTGGTTCAGGTCCCTGTGGTCCATAGCTAAGTGTAGGTGAACTCCTTCAGAAGTAGTATGCATGATACTCTGCCTACATCAGGTCAAATTTCAAACTCTTCCTGTAAAATACCAGGAAATTGTAGTTTGACAGAGAATGCATTAGACCGTTTTTTATAACAAATGCAGATATTCTTTCCTAATTAGAGTCTTTAAAATGGTTGAATTTCTCGCAAAATCTTAGGATCTGACAGATTAACTAGCATAAAACTCATATTAAAGCATTTAAAAGGAGGAAAAAAAAATGAAAAAAGTAAAAAAATAAATCTCTAATAGGAAGTAGGAGCCTACCTTTTGTGTAAGTCATGCTATAAGCAATGCTATCTATTGTAGAGTCATACTTAGCATAGGAACTTACTATAAACGTTCAGTATGCAAGTGGAGGCTACAGCCATATTTCTGAATAAAAGGAATAACCAGATTAGGACTTCATA
Source organism: Steatornis caripensis (assembly GCA_013398225.1). Classification (NCBI taxonomy): domain Eukaryota; kingdom Metazoa; phylum Chordata; class Aves; order Caprimulgiformes; family Steatornithidae; genus Steatornis; species Steatornis caripensis. Next base: position 209,501 of record VZSC01006119.1, on the reverse strand, counting down.
ATCATATTGGTCTAAAATGTTGGTTATTTTTATGCTCAATTGGATTCTTTTCCCCTTACTAGTTTTGGACAACAGAAAACAGGTTTTATATTCAAGACTGGACATCATTTCTCTGTTGGAGATTCTTTCTACTGGCAAACTGGTTCTTCATTTGCATTTCAATTATACTATTCTCTAGAGGTGTTCTTTCTCACCTTGTCACCCATCAAAACATGGATTATTTCAGTTTGATCTGTTGCTATAGCCCCTTACAGGCTACTGGTGCCTTACGTCCCACCTCTGCACTGTCAGTTGGGCACATCTTCTGGACTGTACTCCAGCTTTGCAAAAGGGGCAGAAGATTCAAGTGAGCCATAAATTCCTTCCATGAATTTATTCTATGAAGGAAGATCAAGATAGCAGAGAAATACCACGCTCTGGAGACATAACAATTTAGATGACTTATACTTCCATTCTTCTCAAGCTGTAGTTCTCACTCCATTCCTCTCAAGTTGCAGTTCCTAGTCTAACTCTTAGGGCAAACTCGCAACAACTCACTGCTCTGATCTAGAAAATCAAAATAGAAGTGAAGAAAAATATTTTTCTAATTAACTTTGTTCATGCTAATTGATCTCAGACCAATGAGTACTACAGATTCTTTACAGTGGTTATAACTGGTTTTGAAGGAAAAGTACAGTGAGAAAGTATTTGCTGTACACAATAGATATTCCTGTTGATGAGGCTGAAATTGTAGAGACACCGCTCTCTTCACTAACAAGTATCGTTAGTCTAAAAAGCAAGGAAAAGTTTAGGCTTTGCTCCCTGAAACCTTCACAATCTCCAAAATTTAAGATAATTACACACTTTGAGAAGTCTTAAATCTGTATGCTGTCTTATGAGGTGTTCATTCAACTACAAGTAAAAATATGTTGTCATTTCCTGCAATATCTATGATGTGCGCTGGTGTTACAGTCACTGCAGCAAGATAAAGAAATAGAAGTCACTGTGCAGGTGGATGGTAGTTTTAACAAGGGGGTTATCTTTTTAGGATTATCTCAGAATACACCACAAAGGCAAGTTTGAAAGCAAAAAGTCAATGTAAATTTAAAGCACTATTGTGTATGTGACTCAAAGTGTGATTCTGAAAGACGCAAAATTTCAGAAAAGCTCAGAGCTTGTTCAGTCTGAAGTCTAATGACAATGTATATTCAAATGTCACCAGTTAGCTGTTTTGCTGCTGATCCTCTGAGCAGAAACGTCTTATTCCACAATGTTTATCCTGTAATCCCATACTGTCAACCCAAGAATCAGAACTCCCAACAGCCATCTTGCCTCCAGCTATTTTACCTCCTCAGCAGCTTTCAAGAGGCTGTAATATACTGTCAATACAAAAGCCACTGGCTTATTGACAGGTGGAAGAAAAAAAAAAAGAGAGGTTTAAAAAGGCTGAATTAAATATCAAGCAAGATAACAAAGGAATGACTCCATGAGGCATTATTAGTTTTCATACAACATTATTTAAAAGCCTTAAAAATAAAGTAACTGGAAGCTATTAGTGATCGTGTTACACTTCACAGGTAATTTGTTTGAAATGACAGATCAGATCTTAGATAAAAATGTTTAGTGTGCAATACGGGTTATTATCACCATAATCTAGTGGTTTACTGCATATAGGAATATCTCCTTCAAATGCCTAGCCCCACTTAAAAACATCCCACTTTTCCAAAGTAGTAAGGAAAGCAGGTTTTAAATTTAGTTGAATGGCTGTCTACCTACTGCAAGTCTTTTCTTTCACAAAGCTGTAACTGTTTATAGCCTTTGATTCACTCCTCTGAAACTGCGTAGTGAAGATCAGCCCTGTAATGGGCATGGCATGTCTTTATTCTAGCAGGTGGCCATGCCTTTTGCGAGCTAAGGTTGCAGCACTTCATTTTTAACCCGCGTCAAGCTAGCCTGGACCCTTCCTCCTTCTTGTGAGGATACATGGATGTGAACTTGTCAAGGCTTTAACCACTAGGGGGCTGTGTGAACACAATTTTTTGGCAACTTCTTGGCCCTTCACTGGTTCAAAAGGGCAAACGCGTTTTTAGGTACGATAAAATGTGACTCTGAAATAATTAACTAGGTTTCTCTTATCTCTCCCCTTTGAAAGAAAATGCATCAAGTCACGGCTTAATTAGTCCTGTGAATTTTTCAGAACGACAATAAATTACTCAAAATCTTTGTTGGTCATCGTGCTGGTATTATAAAAAGCAAAATCCTAAAAAAAAGCAAAATCTTCTTGAATCATTTTCTGAACCTGAAACACGCTCTCTATAGCTCGAGGACTGAAACTAATCCTGATGAAGTGTGGATACGGCAAATCCTGCACATAAGATGTGACGTATTACGCCTACTAAAGTTACCTGACGAATACTCAGAACACAGAATGAAATTTCCACAGAAACGCAGATAATGTTGAGATATAATCAATCGTTTTTTGTGAAAACCTGGTTTTGATAATAATATAGATCAATTACCCCTCCCCCTCTGACAGGCATAGGAAACGCGGAAAAAATAGAGACTGCAAAATCTGGTAAAAAGCCTGGAAACTTGGTAATTCACAGGGACATGCTATTCATTACTTTAAGAGTTTGCTGTGGCTTTAGTCCGTAGCAGATGCAGGAAAAATCAGAAATGCCTAGCAGCAACCTATCTCATATCCTTGACCCGTCTCCTCTCGATTCTTCTAAGCGCCTACCGGGGTCATCGAAGTGCNGGGCCGCAGCGCCTGCGCTTCCCCAGCGTCGCCGGGGCAGGGTTTCGCTCGGCTTGGCTTCGTGTCACACACAGATGTGACTCTTGTCTGTTCCCTGCAAACGTACAACCGTGACGGCTCACCTCCTCCCGCCTCCCTTCCCCCTCCCC
>VZSC01006119.1:182166-206595 GCA_013398225.1 Steatornis caripensis | reverse complement strand
AGCAGCAACCTATCTCATATCCTTGACCCGTCTCCTCTCGATTCTTCTAAGCGCCTACCGGGGTCATCGAAGTGCCCAGTCACACTGGAAGGGCGCAGGAGGCAAAACGTCCTAGTATTTGTATTTCACACCACCTGAAGGGTTCTCCTAATNAAAAAAAAAAAAAAAAAAAAAAACAACCACCCTTTTACAAAAATTTCTTCAGATTCCACATCGAGCAGCAGCCGCCGCAGCTGAGCCCCGGGAGCTGATGGAGCAATGGGTGGGAAGCGGGAAACCGGCACCACAAGCGAAAACTTTTAATCAGCCTAACTTTTCGCTTCCCTTCTAACGCTGTCCCCTCTCCCGCTCCGGCTCCTTACCCCCTCCTCTGGGCTACGCTTCACTTTCCGCCGCGTCTCTCCCCTCTCTCAGCCCTCCCTCCACCTTTCTCCTTGCCGCCTTCTTTCGCTCGCTCGCTCCAGCGGCGCCTGGAGCCGATAGGGAAGAGGAGAAGCAGCGGGAGAGACCNTGCTCACTTCCTAAATACCCAGTTCTAATCTCGTATTGATACAGAGCCCGAGGAAGGGAGCCGATTTTGATAGCCCTAATGACCCTCAGCGCCTTCGAAAGCGGGACACAGGGGTGGACGGCCAGACAGGCTCGGCTTTCGGCACCCGTTGATAAAGCACGACAGCCTTCGGTCATCTTCCCTTCGTCACGCAACCCATGCGACGCATCAGGTACCTGCTACCCCCTCGACGCTGTGAGCGAGGGGGCATGTGCGAGAACGCTCTGAACCTGCTACAGACAGGGGTAAGGAAATATTTCCCATGGGAAGCCGCCAGGAGAGGGNCAGTTGTCGTAAGACATTTTAAATATCAATTGCACATGCCAGCTACATTATTTATAGCCTGCTAAATCACTGTAATTCCATAGTATCCAATAGGGAGGCAGCCCCGCGCGGCGCCGCCGGACGCCCTCACCGCAAAGTTGGCGGCGGCGGCTGGGCGTTTTTGACAGCTGGGCGCGGGCGGCTTCTGCCGCAGCCCCCGCCTGGCACAGAAAGTTTTGGGGGGAGGGACGAGGCAGAGGGGGTTACTTTTTCGCCCTCTCAGACTACTCTTTCCCCTTCCCTCTGCCTTCCCTTGTCTGCCGCCCTTGCCCGAGAGCGTGGGGTCAGGAGGAAGCGACGCTGCCCTCTCAGACCCGCTCGTAGCACCCCCCCTCCCCACCCCGCCGCCTCCCCTTCCCCAGCCAAACAACCCAACAACAACAAACCAACCTGTGGAGGCTCTGACCCGAACCTGGGTCCCTCCTCCCATCACTTCCAGCTCTCCGCTGAAAGCTCTTTCTCTTTCTTTCTCTCTGCTGCTCGGGCTGAACTTTGGGGGCTGAAGTTTTGGAAGAGTCAGAGAGAGGGCGGGGGAAGAGAAACACTCACTGCTGCCTCTTTTTTTTGGGGGGGGGAGAAATATTTTTTTAATTAGTTTTTATTTTTTAGTTCAAAACACCTGAGGGGGGGGCGAGGGGGGGGGGCGAGGAGTGGGGGAGACAGAGCGAGGGGGAAAGAGAGAGAGAGAGAGAAGCGCTGAGAGCCCAGAGGCAAAAGGAAGGGTGCAGGCACTGCCGCTGAGAGGAGATCGAGAGACAGGGGGTGCACTTGACAACCAGCATGCAGAGATGGTAAGAAGTTTCCAGCAGCCTTTCGTTTTCATTCTAGCCTTTACTTTGGTTTGATTTGATTAATAAATTGTGCAGTAACACAAGCAGCCCTGCTTGCTGTCCGGTGTGTTTCAGCCTTCAAATGAACAAGCAGCCGGGCAAGGCGAAGGAGTATGGTAAATAAATAAATCAGCCCTGCGCTGCGTGGATTTGGGGTAAAATATTACTAAGAGGCTGTGCTTAACTTTAAGTGAGTTTGGGGGGTTGAAATGAGATGGCCACATGCTTTTTACCACCTTCTTCCCTCCACCAAAGATGAGGGGCTAGCGTGAAAAAAAGTGCGTGCGTATGGAGGGAGGGAGAGCGAAGATGGAGTGGGATTGAATCGGGCATACGGTGGTCTGATCTTTTTTGGACACCACCTTCTTCTCGGAAGTAAGTTTTGCACACCATGTAAAGGTAACCTCTGAGAGCAGGGGAGCTCTGTGTTTGTGCGTGAAATAACGCCTGAGGCAGGGAGACAGAAGTGTAAATCCACCTTCCCTCCATAACTCTTTTCTTTTTGTTGTGCATGTGCTTGCAGTTTGCACCTCTCCAATCAGTGATTGTTAACAGAACTTGCAGAGTTATGCTGATGCCCGAACTGTAAAAGGGAGGGGGGAGCCCCAGAAAAGCAACTTTGAGCAAGTTTTTGCTACTTGTTTCATGTGCTGTGCAAATGCGTGTCTCCTTTACAGCAGGGGTTTTGCAAAGCAGGGTTTGGGCTTTCACAACCTCTTAATTTAAAAATTAAAAATCAAGATGACTGAGGACCTCATTTGATTGAAGTGTATTCGTCTGGGTTGTGGTGTGAGGATAGGTTAAACAGCTGTGAAGAAAAAACTCATTTAGAGCCACGACTAAACTTAACATGCCTGATGATAACTGTTCGTATTAACAAGTGGAATGACCTCAGTGATGTACAGTGATCAGCCCATATTCAGCACGATAGTACATTTTCGATCTCTGTTTGACTACTGCCTTGCTTTCAGTCAGCTTCTGTCACCTCGTTACAGCAATGTTATATATCTGCCTTGTGCGCCTTGTATATACGTATGTGCACGCGCAGATGCATGCATATGTGTGTATATACACATATATATGCATGTGTATGTACATACATACATGCATGCCTGTATATACAGCACTCAAACTACAGATACAGTGTATGTCTGTGTGAATGAAGGGAGAGTTTGAGATGGAGGGTTTGTATTTTTCCCTTCTCTCCCTAACATGACATGTCTTGTTTCAGTGATCAAAGCCACAATTGGAGTGTAGGAGATGCAACTGTCAAATGTAGGCAACAATAACAAAAAAAAATTAAAAAAAAAAGGAGAGGGAAATAGCAGCATGTGCCCAGGACTGTGGTTACAGTAACACTGACAGAAATTAAAGTGGTTTTGAAAGCAGCATGCGATTTATGATGGTTCCCATTTACCCTAGAGTCAAGCTATTGTAAAATTGATGCGCAAGAGACATCATGTAATAATCCAGTGTACCTAGGATTAAAGTGGCAACGAGTGTCTTTTTGTGTGTGTGTGTCTGGCCGACAGTTAAAATGGTTTGAGCTATTTTTAAGTATGAAATCAAAGCAGAATATTACATATTTCTTTTCCTAACCTGTATGTTAGCCATGCATAGCAGTCATTGAAATATTTTTTAGTGGAAGTGGGCTTTTATTTCTCATTATCTTCCATTTCCCCTCTGTATTACAACCCATCTCCACAGACGAATTTTTAAATGGGGTAACGTTTTTGTCATAGTTTCAGAGTACAAACGTTCACAGTTTAATTACTGAGTTCATTTCAGACAGTAATATTTAATAAGCCTGATCAGCAGATCTGCACAAGAATACCAAGTTCCTGTAAAAGTATGTGGAACTTTCCTGCCCTTAAAAATGGCAGGATTTTTTAATCTGAAATTTAATGGGGCATATGAGCTGTCTGATACACCGCAGTTTCATTTTAAGCGGTCCAGTATTAATGAACTGTCTAGCTCTGTGTATGTTCTGCTTTAAATTCCTAAAGCACATGAGTTTTGAAATTTACTCGATATTTCAAATTGTCCATCTTTACGTGATCCAGATGCAGGAAAATCTAAATGTAAATTATAAACTAATTTGTTATGAGCAAATTTTGAAACTCCTTTTAAGACTTGGGATTGTGAAAGTGTTCCTTAAGCACGCATCATACACACGTAACAGAGAAACTCTGCCTTGGTACATTATTTTGTAAAAATACAACACTGTGGTATTTTAAGGGAAAAAGCTAAGCAGATCTACGTCTTTAATCACATTGCATTTTTATTGTTGAGGTGTTTGTGAAAGACGAATGTGCGATTACATTAAACAAAGTAAAGGAACAGACAAAAGCAGAGATGACTTGCTATATTAAAATGTAAGTGTTACAGTTTGAATTTTCTAGTGAGTTTTTGAGTTCAGTGCTTTACATAACATTTTGTCCTAATCTTGCTTGCTGTCAGAGATGTTTCATGGTTGTGCAATTGCTGCAGTCAAGAATGCCAATTTGCATTCCAGGAGTGTCATTTGATTACTTTTATCTGCACAGCTCGAAGACCAGCCCAGACCTCTCATTTCATCTTGCCATGTCACGAGTCAGTGCTGTGTCGTCTTTTCAAAAATCTGCCTGATTTAGACAAGAAAGAAAAGTACTTTCATGTTGCAGCCGCAGTCCCCTGCTAACTTGTCAGCAGCAGGATATTATTCACTTGGGCCCAGAAGAATGGTACAGAGATGAGGGTTAGGCGGTTCAATAAGCCCATGGACAGGTAGTGTGTGACGTCCCAAGAGAGCTGAAGTTAATGAAGAACAGGTCTGCTTAGTTCTTCACACTCTGACCCGGTGCTGTCCCCACAGTTTTCTCATTTGATCTTTCCCAGCAAATTGATCTTTTCTAGTACTTTTTTGCCTTCCAAGTTAGTCCTTGTGGGACTGAAATTAGCAGAGCAACTTAAGTTGGATAATACAGCTGTTCAGAAAAGAAGAAATCGGACACTAGCTCATAAAGGGGGGAGGGGAAAGTAAGCTATTCTTTCTGTCCTTACTCAGAATTCCTTTTTTTTTTTTTTAGTTTTATTTTAGAAAACTTCACAATAGTTGTATTATAGAATATATATAGAAAACTTCACAATAGTTGTTACTTTGGAATTTCGCTTTCTTTCTTATTTATAGGCTGTATGGATGGTCCATTGCACACCACATTAAATGTGCATCGTTTAAATGAAACAAACATGCTTGCAGCATAGACTGCAGGTTTGCTTTGGTATTTGTCAGTTGAACTTGCTTGTTAGAAATGATTTGCTAGTCTGTAATGAGGCTTTTACAGTTGTCGTAAGACATTTTAAATATCAATTGCACATGCCAGCTACATTATTTATAGCCTGCTAAATCACTGTAATTCCATAGTATCCAATACTGAAATGCAGTGGAGATTAAACAATAAAAGCCATTACAAATGGTATGTGTAAATATTACAGTAGGTGAAAATACAGTCAGCAAATTACCACTGGCATTACTGGTTTTCTGGAAGACCAGTGTATACAAACAAATTGGTTTTGAACTAAGACACTCTACTTAAAATCTGGGTTCTAAAATGGGGCTATGGTATTGTCTATAGTTTTTTTAACATTATTTTGCACTTAGTAATTGGAAAGTGGAGTGGAGGTGTGTTTGTGTGTGTATGTGTGTGTGAGTTTCAATTCGTACATGGCTAGGTTGTCAAACAGTGTAAGATTTCAAACTAGAATGTCGTAAATAAAGTGTAAGTGTTGGAAATTATTAAGAAGGTCTTTAGTATGCTGCACAGTAATAAGCTGTATTTAACTTTCTGTATTTCATAGCAGATGTTCTTACACATTAGCTGTGTCCCTTCAAGTCATAGAATTGAAAACACTGCTGAATGAATACAGGAACACTTATTATGTAAGGGAAATACTGCTCTTGCTGTCTCTCAGTATTGCTTTTGAAAATGGGAAGTAACTGTAAAGGATCATTGGTCAGTTAAGCTCCTCTGCAGAGCTAGAGGGAGCTTCATGATTTTATTAGATATGCCATAGGTAAGAAAAAGGGGAAAAATGTTCTGAATAAGGGAGGGCTGATTACTAAGTTTTTTTCAGAGCCAAAGATCCGGAACTTAGACTTTGAGGCTTTATCTTTTGTTACATATAAATGTATGTCAGTGGGATTTGCGCCTGACTACAGATCTTGTCAGTTTCAAGCAAAACAGAAATGACCAACAGCAGAGTAATTACATTAAAACAAGTCCAAGTAAAACACTGGATTTTATGCAAAAACAAAATTTATGTTTTTTTCCCCTCAAAGATGGGAGTTTTGGGCAATGTCCCTTTTCCTTTTGCACATTGGACACTGTCACCAGAATTTGAAGTCTTTTCTTCACTGGATATTGTTTAATGAAAGAGTCCTGACTTTCGGTCTGCAGGTTTGCATGGGGCTTTTGATTTAATGATTTTATTTGATTTAATGTCCACTATTAGTATGTCTCAGGAGAAAAATGTGCATGTCTGGAAATACAAAAAGTTCCCCCTAAAATACAAAACAAATAGAGTATATCTGTAATTTTGGAAATGTGTATCACTTCCTAATCTAGCCAGGAATTTCTACTTAATTTAGAGGAATAGCGTTTAACATGGCTTAATAAAAAGCATCTGTTTAAACCTCGTATTCTGTGTCAGTTTCATCCCACCTAAATTCTGACATATTTGTTCTGAAAATGCGTTGATCATAATTGCTGCTTAATAGTTATATGGCAGCTTTTACAAGCATTACTTTGGACAAACTTATTTACTATTTAAGTAAATGATATAATCCAGTGAGATAAACTACCAGATTTGTCTCCTTTATCTCTTGCACAGTAGCTCTCATTATGTGCCATGCTAGTAAAAGCCTTTATTTGTTGATTGTTAGAATCTTAGTACGCTCAGGAGTTCTGCTGTAATTTAATGTGGTTGTTCAAAGAGATTCTCTCACTTTAGACTCTTTCCATAGTACTCTCACCATATGTTATAAATATGTATATCTTGTACTTCAGCAACATATGCAAATACTTTTTTTCTTATTCCAGGTAAATCAAGGATTTTGAGAGAGAATTCTTTTCATTTGCTGCATCTATTTCAGTACTTCTCTCTTGAAATACTTCATGCAAAAACTGACAAATTCAGATAACAAAATTCAGATTTGTTTCTGATTTTTTACTTTAGAAAGTTCTTTCTGGGTTTGGTTGGTTTTTTTTTTTTTGTGGTGTTAAAATGTCCTAGTATGTACTTAAATCAGATTTTTGTGGAAAATTACAAAAGGCTAGAGAAGTTTTAAAAACATTCTGGCCATTGCAATTATTTTTTAGTTATGAAGAAGAGAATGTCCTTAATGCTGATTTGTAAGTCACAAGCCAAAAGAAATCAAAATGCCATAAGCTAACCATTAAAAAGTTTTTAAGTCACTATGGTCTGGTGCACTGTCTGGAAGTTTAGCTATGTTTTTGCAGCATTTACAATTGGTTACCTCTACAGTTCTGCTGCATATAAAACTTAAGAAGCTAGGCCTGTTAGAATTCTTCAGCTATGGGGAAAGTTTTAGATGGTATGCAAAGCATATGACGAACTGTTGTCAGCTGTAAATGAAGCTGAGTGTATGTACAACACCCATCACACTGTCAGCTGGAATCACACTGAATTAGTGTTGCAACTTCATCATATTTGTCAAATCTGTATTATTTTGAAACTTGTGATTTGTTCTTTTAGTCAATGCTTTTTATGTTGAATACAAAGATGTAATAGGAAACAAAAAACATTTTTCCCTTTTAGTGACCTGACATTTGCCAAAGTGCCCCATGCTGAAATTTCTTTTCAGTATCTTTTTTTCTTCCAAAGCCAGACATGTACCCAGACACAAAAGCCTCTGTGTATAGCAAGCTGTTTTAAATATTGTGACTCGACGATGTGCTGTCCTTTCTCTGCTTGAGCCAAGGATCTCTGCTCAGTGTCTGTGGATTACCAAGTCCCTTCTTTATTGTACCTCTTGTCAGCTATTCCTATTCATTTAACCTTTCATTAGTGTCTGTGCAGCTTCACTGTCTGGAAAGGCAAGGAAAAACCTAAAGGCCTACTGTCACAGTTATTAGATTTCTCGGTTACATCCCAGCAACCATAAAGGAGTAAGAGTCAACACTATTGTCATGCATGCTGCTACCCTGGGGTGCAACTCTTCTGTGCATGTCAAGGACATGTGCCACATGTTGATAATGCATCCCAGGGATAAATGCACAACATGGGGGATAAACCAAGGCTGGCACTAATGAGCTTTGTAGAAGTTATTGCAAAGACAAACAGTTGTGAAGGAATTTTGCTTAAAATGCCAAAGAGATGGATTAAGTGTTGCCAAGGCTTGCTTGTGAGGTACTTGTCAATCATGTTAGTTTCATTTAAGTGCCATTTACAAGGGAAAAAATGTTTTCCATGAGTTAGAAATGTATTGCTTTTCCTTTTTAAAGCTGTCAGGATAAAGTGTACTTGAAGTAGTCCTCAATAATACACTTCGACTCTTTTTTCTATTTACTCATTTTTGGATCAAAACCTGCAAATCTTCCAAATTACTTTTAAAAAAATCTGCAAATATGAATTACATTGTATTTTAAAATATTCCTGTTATCAAAGCTTTAAATTCACTCTTGGTGTTGTAAAAGCATTGCTATAGTTTGTCTGAGGCATACATTTGGCTGAGAATATCTAGGTACATCTATATAGTTTCTTCTACATTTGCCACCTGAGAAGCCAAAATTATTAGTTATGACACTGCTTCCTCATTCTGCTGAGGCACGTCTTCCATTTAGTCCAGTGAAATGTTCACATACATTTTCCTTCTGAAATTCCTGTGAAGCCCATCTTACCTAGCCTATTAACGAAATCCAACTGAACTCTGAGCTTTCAGTTTTTACAATAGCAAAAGAATACATGCTTATTCCTGACCTCTCTATAGTTGCCCTTTTAGAATGCATCACAATTACATTTTGTATCAATAGTATTATAACAATATAATACATAACTTGATATGACTTTTGTAAGGATATTTTAGTCAAAACAAAATTAGACATATAGATGTAATTTAATAACTCCCCTTAGTTCTATGTGAAGCATAACGGTCTGATGTTGGTCCTGTTCATAGCAAGGTTAAAAGTGGGACTAAAGCCATTGAAATCAGTGGAGTTATATGAAACTGTTAAATAAAATCCAGGTACCTCCCTTGCACATTACATATAGCACGCTAAGAGGATTTTAAAGATGATAAATCTAGTGGGCTACAGGAAAATTCTTACAATTTCCTAGTTTCAGGTGCACTGTTTAGATTGACATCTTTAAAAAGTGTGAGTGGTCATTATTTATACAGATTCTGGGCTTTTTAGTTTTTCTTTACATTTCTGATATGAAAGAAGTGAAGCATGGCTGCATCTTTTGCTTTATTTCAGAACTTTGAAGCAAAGTGACCAGCAATGTAGTAGTTGGCTGTAGGAACAAGTACCTCCAAAGAAAATTACATTTGAGAGACAATTCAGCAAAAATAATCTTTTTACTTTTTCTTGTTCGAGCAGTGGAAACATTTGTAACGCTGATACTGAATTCCACTTTCCTCAAATTAAAAGAGAAGCTGTTATATTTTGTGATTTGAATTAGACAAATATTTAAATGGAAGAAAAATCTTCAGTCATGAGCTAGAACAAGTGTAGTAGTGCCTACTTAGTTTAAAACATCCTTTCATTACTAGACTAATATTAACTTTGATGAATCTAAAACTTACTACATGGTTTCCAAATCAAAGATGAAAGGGCCAGTTAGGAATCAAATAAATTTTCCTGTTGAAATGTAGCATTTAACATTTAGAAAGATGTGCTCAGCATGATGAACCACTTCTCTTTACTGCAACTAGCCTGGTGATTTTTGCAATAAAATTACTCTGAAATTGAGTTGAGGTATAATAAATTTAAGGTAAATTAATTCAGAAGTCCTGATTAGTCCCATTTTTGAACTAAGGGGACTATTTTCCTGAAAGTGCTTTTTTTTCTTTTGTTATTAATACATGCCAATTTTCATTGCTAAGTAATTACTTTTGTAGTTGTTTTGATAGACTCTTACTGGTCTAGCTCCAGTGACTTTGTTGTGGCAGTGTGCCAGTTTTATTAAAGAAAGGTTTTGTTATTCACCTCACTGTGAAGTTACCGGTATATTCCTAGCACTAATAAAATGGGCATATACCCCAGCTGTATGTTTGAACAGTTATTATTATATACCGTAATTTATAGTCTACAGTACAGTTGGGCAGTGCTATTATACTGATCTGATGCCAATTACATGTTTCTAAAAGCCTACTGACAATACTTAAATTTCCAGAATGAGATTCTGTACAGAATTCTAGAGAGCATCATGGAAAATGTTTTGCTGTTCTACTGGAGGGGCTAAGAATTAGTACAAATTAGCAAATATTACTTAAGTAATGGTGAAAACTCACAGCTTCCTTCTGTGCTAGGCCATGACCGTATTTCAGTTAGCAGCTGTATTTTGAGTTGACTTTTGAAGATACCTTGTTTCTGATGTCCTGTACGATATGTCTGGTCAAAATAAGTGATACTACAAGCCAGTTGGCTGATTATACAAGCAACGTGAAGAGGCTGAGGAATTCATGTTCTTTATTACACAAACCGGCATTAAGATTTTCTCCACACTTTGGTGCAAATATTAAAAAGCAATGTGTGAAATCGCATATGTTAAGTAACTAAAGGCTTCTAAGGGAATTTCAGTCTAAGCTGATGTAATTCACATGATAAGACAGCAAGAAAGTTAAGTAGGAACAGGAAGCAATAGCAGATAAGTGTTGTGTGATTTAAAGGTTTCTAGTCCTTTACTTAAACTGTGCTTCTTTTTTAACTTTTGCCTTTGGAATGTAAGTTACAATCTTCTCTATTTCCTGTTATCCACATGTAACTTGTAATACTTTGCATATCAGCAGTGAATCTCATTTATCAGCTAGTATATTTAAATGATTTATGATATCTAACGATTATTCCATTAAGCAAGAAGTTCTTCAGTTGCTGAACGGACAGTCCAAGGGGATGCACATGTGCATCCTTTTTTGTTGCTTTTTGGAATGCTGTTGGCAGTATTGAGGGCAGCAAGGATGGGAGTGAGCTCCTTGGTTTCTTCTTGGTTTGGCTTCAGGGTCAAAAACTGGCAAGAATCTCTTCGCCGTCTCCTGCTAATTGGTAGCTTTCATGAATACTCTAGTTAGTAGTCTTTTGATTAAAAATAAGAGGAAAAAGTCTCCGCGATGCTGATGATGGCAGGGAAGGAGGTGGGTGAGGCTGGTAGTATAATGTTGAAAGAGCTTGAACAGGCTTTTATCTCTAGTCACCATAGCAGCAGGGCAAGAGGCTTGCCTCTTTCCTACTCTGCACACCTTTCCTGTCTCTCGTGTTACTTGTGTGTGGAATTTCATAGCCCTTTTCCTATTAAATGGTTGACAGGCATCAGCAGTATGGTGGGATGAGCTTTGCATAATGTGTGAGTTCTGTGCAGCATTTGGAAGTCACTGGGCTATATAGAGGATTTCTGAGCACATTAGATAAACCTGTGGAACATACAGGTAGTTACTGTCTTCTCTCTGTCAAACACTGAGGGTCAAAAAAATCACTCTTCTCATGCAGTTGTTGCCAGACCCATGAAGAATCTAATCACAGTAGACTGAACAGTTGCAAGAGAGAAACTCGCTGAGTGGTGAAAATCAGGAGAAGTGCTCTTGTCCTCACCTTTATGGATTTAAACCTCAAGGATGTGAAATAATACAACTATTCACCTTCAGACTTCAGTTTTAAACGTAATTGGTTTTCAGGATTGTTTTTTTTTTTTGTGGTGATAAGTTTCTAACAAAGCAGCACAAACTTAGCCTTGTAACAAGCAAAATATGCGTGCTTTTGGTTTACGTATTGCAAGAATGATTTTGATTTAATATGCTTTTTAAAAAATGTATCAGTGGCATGTATGGAAAGATGAACTACAGATGTAGTGGAAGAAAAAACTTTCAGAAATTCTGCTGCAGCTTTCCTGTGTGTGAGGGCGTGTGTATGTATATATACAATATGTTATGGTGTATACATACACAATATGTATGTCTGTATAAATGCATTAACATGTAAACATAATATACATGTACATACATACACCGACATACATAGTACACACATAATAAATGCATATGTATAAATGTATTTTTTAAAGTATATTTTTATATATTTATAAAGGTTTTTCTGGACTGGCATTTTTACTACCAGGAAGGCTTTTAGGGCAGTTCCGGTCCTTGAGGAGGAGAAAGACATGGATCAATCACGAAAGGTGCCTGTGAAAATCAGTGCACTGCTAGGAAAGAAACCAAATATTGTACCTCCCTTTAATCTTAGGAGAACATTTTAGGAAATACTAGTTTCTGTTTGGAGTTTGTATTCCATATTTTATCTTCATTGTTCTTCAGCTTTCTTATCTGTTCTGTATACTATAAAGCCTCTTTCTCAACATTCTCACATGATCCGCTGTGTTTCCTTTGAGAAATATATTATTTTATTCTGTGATTTGAATATGTTCCCATAAGCATTATTTAAACCAAAGCTGGTATTGTGAACCTGTGTCTTACATTACAGTAATGATAATGAGACCTTGTAACAACCAAGCTTGTGACACCTCTCTCATTCTGGGAACTAAAGATGACCATGCCAGCTCTTGTGGATATTTTCACTGGAAAAGCAGTGTAGGATTGGATTTGTAGAATAATCCCCACATTTTTATCCTAAATTTGGGATCTCCTTTCCTTTAAGAAGTCTGATAACTTACATTTATGATGACAATATTGCATGAAAGGCATGACACTATGCCTTTTGTCACACATTATAAAAGAAGAATGACCAAAAATGGTCTGACATCTCATTGGCTTGCAAAAGAGGATCTTAAATTCTTTTGTCTTGGGTTCTATTGCTGTAATAATGTACATTGAAGCATATTATTATTATATTATGGGAATTATATCATGGGAATGTTTTCACAACGTGCAGGCTTAGTTAGTTATTGCTATGTTCTAGAAAGTATCTCCATATTTTCTATGGAAAAGCTTCAGATTCAGCTGAAGATTTTAGGAACCTGCTCTTCTGAGTAAGATAGACTTGGGAAAACAACTGTTTCTAATTGAGGCTACTCATAAAATAATGGGAAATATCAGGTGTTGCCAAAATGTGGTGGCAGGGTGGGAAAAAACGTAGAAAAAGTTTAAAAATTATGTAAAGGTTAATGAAAGCTGAGCTGAAATCAAGTCATGTTATTTAGCAGTTAACTTCTTTTACTACCATTCATATAATTAATTGCAACGTTGTCAGCCACTGGGATAGGTATACGGAATTGCTGAGTCCCGTGTGAACACTTGTAGGTGCTGTTTAAATCAGTTTCAGGCAAGGTAGAAGACAGTGTATTTTGGCCAATAGATAGTGTCATTGGAAGTACTGGGCATTTTGTTAGAGGGTTTGCCTCATTGCTGGCCTGTGGTACTTAAAAATATCTCAGTTAACTCATGTATTGAAATTTAATCCCAGGATGTCAAGAAAATGCGTTACAAACTTGAATCATAAGCCAAAGCCACGTAGCATTCTAGGACCTTTCTCAAATAGAAACATGGGATATGTGTGGCAGTTCAGGATGGAGTGAAAAAAACTCATTTGCAGTTTATTTAGAATGAGCTGGTAGAACAGATCCTCTCTCATCAAAGCAGTAAATACCGGATCTCTGACTTCAAAAAAACTTTGGACTTATTAAGTTCCTGCTTCTTGTGAGTATATCTACCAAAGTCTGTTACTGCAAGGTAGCCTTTGGTAGAAATTTACAGCTTGTAAACTAATTTACACTGTCCTGTTCATATGTGGTTTACTTTACTTTCAGTTTTGGCAAAGCTACATGATATATGCTGCAAGCTAATTGATATGCTGGGAATGTATCCTGATCACCTGGTGGTTCCTTTGTGTAGTTGTTTCCTAATAGTTCACGAGGGTTTTGCCTTTGACTTTCATGAGCTTAATGTCCAGTCGTAATTACCAGAACTGGAGAATGGTAGGGCTGTGGTATTAACACTTTGCTCTGAAGGGATCATGGGAGCTTGAATCATGGCATATATTCAGGAGGTTTTTTTAATGGTCTACGCTAAAGACAGCCACTCCGTGAATAGTATCTGAGTCACTATGGTAGTTAACCAAAACCTCATAGAACTGGGGAAAAAACATTGTCTGGAAAAGAAGTCCAGTCATCTTTCTAGAGTAGTGACTTGTAAGAACTGAAAGAGTGGGCAATTTTATTCTAAGTGATAGTTGCTGAGTTAAAAAACCCCACAACTGAATACGTATCAGTAAGTGTGTGGTCTGCGTAATATTATCATGCGTAGCATGTAGTCATATCTTGATTGTGAAGGATGGAAATGCAGGTAATAATGTAATTCTGTGGTATACTGTAATGTTATCAAACTACAATTCTGTCTTAAATAAAGCAAAATCTATGGATAAACTTCATAGAATTATAGAATACCAGGTTAGAAGAGACCTCAAGGATCATCTGGTCCAACCATTCTTGGCAAAATCTTGGTCTGGTTGATCAGTGCAGTGCACATATAGAGATCTATATGATTATTTGTTGTTCTGAGGTGGGTTGTAAATCTGGAGTGCACTGAATTGTATTATCTTCATATTTGTTCATACTAGCATTATGCTATTACTTATTTACAGCACTTGAAATGCTCCAGTGCCTTTTGTATGCAGGATCAATGCCCATGAAGTATGCAAGATGAAGTCTTCCTTTCTCCTTAGGTGAAGCTAGTTTTCTAAATGTATGGTTGTGTTTGTGAGACAGAGAGAAGCAGGGATGTGATTTCTGAGGCAGGCACAATTTAGACAAGGCTAACAAAAGCTGGTATTTTTGACATGTATTCATATGCTGTCAACTTTGTTCATTTCTTCGCCAAGATTAGGTTATTTTTTCTTCCTGCTAAATTCATGAACTGAACTAATGCTGATTGTGGCCCACCCAGCTACTATTCAGGTTGTTAAGTAGACTGCTTCTGGAGTGATGCTAAAGGTACTCAGTTTAACTGATGAAGATTTAAACGGTTTCTTCATAAGTGGTATGTTAGCCCTATTGCCTCATTTGTAATCAACGAACAAACACTTAACTCTTTCAGCCTAAGACGGAATAGACATCAGGTGCTGTGTGTTCTTCATGGGAGACCCTGTCTTTGAAAATTTTATTTCTTCCCTCATACAAACATTGTGGCACACTCTTTCCAAGTATTTGGCAAGGTCCATGTCTTTTGTTAAGTATCTCTCTGAAGAAGGAAAAAGAAAGTTATTTTCGGGTTTTGTCTAGATGGAACATCGTATATGGTGACAGAAGAAATGGTTCTGCCAACAGTGCTACATCATCTCACTAAGTAACTTTAGCTAAGTTGATAGAGGTAGCATTACTATACTCATTTTGGAAAGGCAATGTATATTTTCTGGTTTAATTTTGTCTAAGAGTGTGAAATTAAAGAAGTTATACTGTTGACTTTTATAAAATAGGTACCAAAATTGAAGTATCTGGTTTGTTTGTGTGTCAAGAATATGTAAGCTGCTTTCTAAACATTTGAAAACCCTAAAAAAATACTACTGCAAATATTAGCTTCATGAATTTCAGCCTGGAAAAGCCTATTAATTATGATCATTTTAACTTAAGGTGTATTTTCCAAGATAGCTGCCCCACCAATTTATGGACTCGGATTTTCATTTACAGAGGCAGACTCAGTGTTTCCTGTTACAGAAAAATGTGATCATGGGACTTCCTGTTGAAAAACTTACATTAAAAGTACTTTGTAGGGAAGATGGTAGAGCAAGGAGACCCTTTCAAACATCTGAGAAAGCTTATTTAAAGTAGGTGAAGTCTAATTCTTTCTCTAGAATGAAACAAGACATCCATAAGGTTAATCCTCGTGGACATTTCTGTTGTATCTCATTTGGTGTCTTGTTGGTTTCTTAAATGAAAATGTTTAGAAACTGCTCAGAGTTCACTTATTCTGAATTCAGTCCTAAGGGCCCTTCCAGGGACTATTGGTTCAAGGCATGTTGATGATATGTCTTTGACACTAATGTTCTTTTTTTTCTAATGCCAAGATAAGTACTACTTGTATAATCCTTGCCTAATTTATTTTAGAATTGATAGAATTTGGTGTTTCATCCCAGATTTAAGATCCCAAGCCCAGAGTCATTAAAGAAATCTTCTTTGATTTATATAAATGTTTTGTCATAATGTAGTCTTTAGGGAAGAATTACACCCTTTCACTAAAAGAAAAGAAACCATTCAAAGGATTGAGTTTCTTTTTCTTAATTTGTAATATAGCCCATTTTGGTGCTGCAGGGCACTATTTTTTTCTCTTCAGCTTATGAAGGGTGTTTCAGCTGAATGTGCTCATACCTTTAAAAATCATTTGGTGTGAGAACTTTTTAAGTTAGAGGGTGGGTGTTTTTTTTTTTCTATAATACAGTATACCCTGCCTTTGAGCTTTCAATTTAAGTCTTCTGTCATATACTGCCAAAAAGTTTGTTCAGAGTTCTGTCTGTGTTGAAACATGTATGCCTGTCCCAGTGTCATAACTAATTATATACCTTGTATGCTTACTTCTAGTAATTGGAAAGTAGACCTACCGCAGGATAAGTTTTAGTATTAGATTGTATCTTGGGGACATGTTACAGAAATCAAGTTTCCACCAAGCAGCAACTTGAATTTGTAAACAGATACTACTATTTTAAGTGCATCATCTTATGATTGTTTCTCGACATCTGCATGTGTTTGTTTTAAACTTGGGGAGAGGGTATTTCTGAACAGTACCTCTGCATGCATAGTAATTATAACCTACTTCTCTTCAGCCACAGTATTCTGAAGTGTCTGTTGTCTCCACTTGAAATGAAGGCCTCTTGTTGCCATACTGTCTTTCTGCAAATTTTGTTTGGAGGTTCAAAACTTCCTAAAAATGTGTGCACAGTGCCTGGCTAAGTTCTGCTTGGCTGCAATGCGATTTTCAGTTCCTTACTTTAACAAAAGAAAAAAAAAAGAGACTGGCATTTTGATCGGGAAGAAGGCATGAAAGAGTTATAGGGAAAAGCAGCATTCCTTTCATCTTTTTCTTTGCAGCATCCTTTGCTTGTGTTTTGAGAGTGTGTATATATACATATATGTGTGTTTGTATATCTATATATTTTTCTAGGTGCATGCAGAAAGAGAGAAGGAGCCTTATGGTTATGTGTAAAGTTTGACTTTGCATGCTCACAGCCAGGCTAGCAAACAATGGCTTATATGCACCAGCATGTATAAAATATGTGCTCCTTGTCCATGCCTGCTGAATGAGCGCTTTGCCAGTCTTAAGTCTCAGAGCTTCACGTCTCGTCGCAATTAAAGTCTTAGAACTGAGCATTTAATGCTAACAATAGATTACAGTATTGTCAGGATGTGTTCTGATTTTGGTCTTCGTTGAGTTATGAGACCACATTTTTATGGGAGTTGCATGGCTACTAGTGGCTGTGCATTACAAACTGTTACTTTCATGGAGTATGTATCATTGTTTTACTAAAACTACAACAGCAGTGCTTGCATTTCTCCTAAAGGCATATTTCATTTTTTAGATAAAATAGCAAAAATAATGGATATCTCTGTGATGATGATGGCAGTTTTACAGGGAAACATTTTTTTAAATATTTTTTATAAAGAAATAAGTGCTTGTCTCATTATGTGAAACATCAGGTATTTTTTTCTTTTCCAATTAAAGGTTATGTACTGGTTTTGTAAGTTTCTGTGCTGTTATTTTCTGTGTTCAGGAAACAGCATGATTTTGTCAAATGAGTTCATTCTTCAAATCTTCAAAATCTTCAAAATTATTGTGTATTAAATCACTTACTTTGAAAGCTTTTGACCACAAAATGTATTTTTTAAGCAGTTCCAGTGTCTTGTCAGGCAATTTTATCTTCCACTTTCCTCTCCACAATGGGCATTTCTTAGAAGGTTCAGGGGAGGAGAAGACTGGGTCATTCTGACCAGGGAAAGTATAATGCTGTCCCACATTCCAGTTTTATATGGTTTCAGAGCTGAGTTAATATTGCTTGCTAAGAAAGATGAGCACACTGCGTGTAAGATCTTTAAGTTATTTTTAAACTTCACTTTTCTTTTTCAAAGATAGGCAAAAATCTAGTATCCTAATTTCTTCAGAAAAATAAAGGATTATTTACCAATGCAAAAGACCACACTTAATATAGAGGATTTTTAAAAACATACGTCTCTTGTTTGAACTGAAACCGTTTTATTCTTTCTTCCTCTTCTGTTTTTACAACTGTCCACTCATGCATGGATTTGAAACACTTAACAGGAAACTAAGCCAGCTATTCCAGTGATGTAAAAATTGGAGATAGAGTTGTCAGAGAAACAAGCACATCTTACTCAGCCGCTGGGGAAGAAAGGAGGCTGGGTATTTTCCTATACCACAGTCTGGGGAATTAGTTTTCTGTATTTTTCTTTCATTCTTCTCATTGATATCTTCCCCCCTGCCCCACCTTCATTTGCTGTAAAGGAAGAAGACAGTTTTGTCCCTGGCCTTCAGTCACTTTGGATGTGACTGTTTCAGCCTTCTTTCAGCTGCATGAGATATTTATGGTTTTCTGCTTCTCCCTAAGCTTCTGATTTTTAAGTCTATTTTTCCTCTGGAAACCTTATCTCAAGGTTTCCAGAGCAGTAGCAGAGAGAAACTGACATGAGACTTTTCACTTCTGGTTACAGGAATCTTAGTTGTCAATGAAAACAAAACTCTGAGTAGTAGCAGAGGGCCATGGAGCTATCATTCCAAAGGGTCAGATAGATTCTGCATTGGTTCCATTCTGTGTTTGAGAGGCCAGTCATGCCACAAGGACTAAAATTTGAAGTACAAGCTCCAGATTTCTTAGAAGTTAATGACCCTTGCCTGAAAACTATTCCTTCTTGCACAAATCTGAGAGAGGTTTTAAAGTCCTGGCAATTAGTGTATATCAAGGTTTCTGTACAGAGAACTAGAATGTAAGTTGATCAGTCCAGTAAAGGAGAATAAGACAGTTAGTATCAGTATTGATAAAGTAAATGTAATTTGACAATAACAGAAAACATAGCATCAGTAAACTAATTGCTAGTTGATAGGAACATAAAACTGTTAAACTATCTAAAGTAAGTAGAGAAATGCTGCCTGGAAGAAAAATTACTTTTCTTCCATGTAAAAAACACGTGGCAGTAGAAGAAAGTTTGACCTGGGAGTTTTGTTCTCTGTAACATGTAGCTGAATGTAATACTAGATTTATTTTGTCTTTGTTCATGTGGTAGACCTTACCATTGTTATGCTACTCAAATATTTAGATTATAAAAACAAAGAGTTGATAATATCCATTATTGCAATAAAAAAATACAATGTTTTTCCTTCTTTTAGCTACTGCAATGATAGTTAGTAAATAGTGCAGTAGTTGTCATTTCTTCTACGGTACCTTTTCTTAGAGGAGAGTAAGGCAAGATCCTCTGTGGAAAAGAGAGCTCAGTTTAATTTGCATAAATACAGCTTTACTTTGAGGTAAGCATGTGTAAACGATACAGAAATGGATTTAGCTATGAGAAATGGAATTGACTTTGGAGTTGTGGCCATATTCCGTATCTTAGTTCTGGAGTTACGAGCTTAGAAGAACCAAAGGAGGTTTTGCAGCACTGATCTTATAAATATGGTACAAACAGAAAAATACAGATGTGTTTTACTGGTAGTTACTCAGTCTGCTGCTGATTTTTCTCTGTCATCTGTTGTCTCAGTTTAAAGCTTCTGAACAACTTTTGGTACACACACAGAAAACTACTCTTATGTGTCAGCATCCTTTTTGAAGGTAACTTGCAGTGCTTTACATCTTACTCCCCTCATTGATTCAACTTTTAAAGCAAGTTTATTATAGTTTTTTGAGTGTTTTATAACACATATTAAAAAGTAGTAAGACATTGAAACATCCTGTTTGATGTCATCTTACTTATCGTTGTGTATTTACTGTGTATAAATACCAGAACATAGAATATCTGCATCTAATGTACATGAAAAAAAAATGGATGGAAAAACTCAAAGACCTGTGTGTATGGCAGTGCTGTTGTCTTTTGCTAGTATGCAACATATTATTGACTTATGTCTCTTGGGAAGACAGAGAGCATTTTTAAGCTCCACGAAGTTGAATTACTTTTGTTGTGCAAAAATCCCTAAAAACAAAATCCCATCAAACCAGACCCCCAGCATCTGGTTTTCATCTGCTCTGACTGTATCAAGAGGAAACAATCCCATGTAGATGAAGAGTTGTATTCACCATGAGTTAGGTCCCTCCTGTGTTTCCAAGGGTTGAAACAACCACTGTCCAGAACTCGGAGGAACACTTGTCTGACACGGTTACTGAATGTAACTTTTTTTTTGTTTCTAGTGTCACGTTTGTATTTCCCTCACTTTTCAAGAGCTTTGTAAAAGTTAAAAGGATAGTTTTTTATCCAGAATCATACATAGGGAGGTTACGCTTTCATAAAAGAAAAGTGCTGTATGTTATTTCATGCATATCATTACCATCAGTACCATATCAGTAGTCTCTCAAGGGGAGAGTGTGGGTCTGATCCTCTCGGTTAATACTTACTCCCCTTTCCCATTCCCACAAGTGCCTGCCAGATCTGTGATACAGTAACAAAAATTCAGTTGTGAACAGACTCAGAAACATGATTGGTGCTGTCTGGACTAGAAGGGAAGGATTCCAGAAACATGATAGATGGTAAGATGAAGCCCTTCCCCAGTGCGAAATGAAGTCCGTGCCTAATTTGGAGGTAACAAAACATCTGGCTCCATGAGTGATCAGACTTACTCAGAAGATCTGCAGAGGACTATGATATGTCTTGTTCATATTTAGTATTTTGGAGTGCTTGAACTCCAGCTGCGTCTCCTCTGATAAATGATGAGCTGTGAGAGAGATGAGCAAACTTTAGGTGTCTGTAAGCAAGAGGCAGCAGGAACAAACCGAATTAGTGACATGGAACATCTAATGGATTTATTTTAAATGAAAAAGTGCTTCCTTGAAGCCTTGATATTTATATCAGTGGGAAATGAACCATAGTAAATTCAACAGGTGCAGGCAGGAGCAAGTGTCTTCACTGGTTTGAGTAAAAGAATAGAGTTTGAGTCAGAGTGAATTAAAAGCAAAGCAGTATAACAACTAAGTAGTCCAGCAGTCCTTAACATTGCCCTTAAATCAACATAAAACACTGTAAAATACAGTATTAGGGCAGATTTTGTGTCAGTGCATTAATATGAACACAGATTTGTCTCCCTGACTTAAACAGAGATTTATATCTGTGCTTAGAACTTTGCCAAGCAATGCCCTGTGTGAGATACCTTCTTACAACTTGCATATGCTTCTTGTGCTTTATGATCCTCTGCTTTCAGTAATCTCTGATCTGGACATGTTGACTTTTTCTCAGAAGATGTCAATCAGATGAGTATTATTGATTGAACTGAATCCTATGTGGAAAATGTAGGACTTTTATCACACAGATTTATAAGATGTAACCAGCTTCCCAGCTGGTCTACTTGAATTCATTGTAAGAATGCAGACTTTTACCAGCTAAGGCTGTGGTTTCTCTGCATGGAAATGTTTCCTTCACCAGAAGGAGTCTTATTTAGGAGCATTTGCATTCTCTTGTGACCCTCTGAGTGCACAACTGCTTCTTCTGAACTCTTAATGAAAATAGATTGTTTATATGAAGCATGATTTCTTTTACTCCACTGTCCTAACTAAACTTTGAATCAATCAGTTGTTATAATTGTTTTGAGTAGTAAATGTATGAGTGCCAGAACTGGACAGAGGAAAAAAAAAAGTAGGTTGTCCACAGAATGTTTGTACAAAAGAACTGAAATTCTTCCTAGCATTCTATACATTATCTGAAAACTACCTTCAATTAGGTGAAAGTTCTTAGAAAATTACGCTTCAATAATAAACCTTATTTTCGTTTAGAAGATGGCAGTTCTTGAGATTACCAAAACATGCTCAAGTGTAACATAAAGTAAGTTAACAGTCTGGGACTGAATTTCAAAGTTACTCAAAAACATTTGTTCATATTAATCCTCCTTCACTAAGTGAAAGACTTTTCCATTGCTTGTTATAGGTAGAAATGATTGCCAATAATGACTGTGCTGGATGTTGACAAATGCTTAGTCAAAACAATGCAACCTAGATAGATGGGTTCTGTGAATTGTTTATGAACGATTAAATAGCCCAGTTGCAAAATGATACCTCGCGTTTCCCTTGTTCTTTGTTCAGTCCACGAGATGGTTATTAAATTCGTTAATTTGATGAGTTAACGCTGGCTAAGGGCCAAACTCCCACCCAGCTGCTCACTTACTCCATCGCTCCTGACTCCACTACTCCCCCCAGGCAGTGCAGAGGGATATGGAATGGGAGGTTTATGGTGAGTCCATAATAGCTCCTCTCTGCTGCTCCTTCCTCCTCACACTTTTTCTCTGCTCCAGCATGGATCCTTTCACGGGCTGCAAACCTTCAGGAAAAATCGGCTCCAGTCTGGGCTTTCCATGGGCCACAGTTCCTTGAAGGAATACCCACCTACTCTGGTGTGGTGTCCTCCACAGGCTGCTCTGTAGTCATCTGTTTCAGTGTGGTCTTCTCCACAGTCTGCAGGGGGATCTGATGCCTGAAACACCTCCTCCACCTCCTTCTCTGACCTTGGTGTTAGCACTGCCTTTTCTTCGTCTTTTCCCCCTCCTCTTCTCTCTGTTCAGCGTGTTTTGCCCTTTCTTAAATATGTTTTCCCTGAGGCATAATCGTCTTGGCTGAGGGGCTCAGCCGCGTCCTGCATTGGGTCCGCTGGAGCCAGCTATGTCCAGTGCGGGGCATCCCCTGGCCGCCTCACAGAGGCCTCACAGCAGCCCACCTGTTGCCAACACCTTGACAGCTACATTGGCACAGTTGAATGAGACAATATGACAGTACTTTGCTTCAGATTAAGATTTGTTAATTTTTTACTTTTACATTATGCTTACTTTTAGGGTACAGGGTTTATGAACTGTTACTGTTTTTTGATGGTGGTGTATAAGAGTTGTTTGGGGCTTTTTTGCTTATCTTCTGAGTAATTCTTTAGCTTACGTGATTTATAGATTGTTTGCCCACACCAATTAACATGGAGCGAATCTAATTTGTTCCACAGAAAACGTGTATGTTTTTGTTCTGTAACCATTTTGGTATTAGGATACGTGTGCAGCCAGACGTGTGTAAGCAACAAGGTTTGTGGAGGTATGGTTTGCTACAATACAAGTCCTCTCTTAAGTCTTGGTTTTGTCAATCGGTGCAGTAGACACCCTGCAAGTGCAGTCATAGTCCCATTCCTACCAAGCATAACAATTCGTTGATTCTGAGCAGCAGAACTATTTGGTGTAACTAAGAGTATTTTAACTGTTGTACTGAATGTAGGTCCTAAATGCAGAAAATTTCCACGCTTAGAATCCAGTACTCCTGATTACATGAAAAATGATGTGGTTCATTCCTATCTTGCAGAATATAAGAATCTGACCCATTAGTGCTGTATGTTATCTAGGGCCTTAAGGTCTTGTTACCATGATTATAATTTAACATTAAACATGCTAGGCTAAAAAAGTCGTGAGACAGATTTTTTTTGTTCTTGTTGAGTTAGGTATTTTTTCTCCGATAGTCCTTAACTGTTAGAAGCCTGTGTTCTTTTACAGTGCTTGACTTGCTGTTTGGCAGTGTTATGTTTTGCTGTATTTGCTTGGAAGGTGAAGAGTTTCCTATGAAAAGAGAATTTTTGGCTGTCTGCAGTCCTTTCCCAACGAGGTCCCCTTGTGTGGAAGATTATGTGGAGAGATCAGCAGTGATGCAACTTTGTCTTTTTGCCATACATCTCTCCAGATGATTAGTTCTCTGGTTGTCTGGGTAATAGTGTTAAACTATGTCTAAATATGGAAAGAGGGAACCCTGCTGAAGATTTACTAATTTGCTGCTTATCGAGGCTAGTCCACCGTGACTTTCATTATTGTCGACTAGTAGTGTTTCTTTGCCCCAAATTTGCTGATATCTCACTCAAAAAGAGGCAATTACAAAACTTTTAGAACCTCTCTATGTCAGCCATCTTGGGAAGTGCCACCACGTGATCTTCTCTCTCCAGTTAATTGAAATGTCAAGTTTGGAAACCTGCTTCATTTTTAACCAAACAAGCACTGTGAATTGTTTGCAGTTATGCACTTTGTAACTGCAGTTATCTCTAATTAACTGAATTGTGTTTCCTATGGGTTTGTAATAAAATTTCTTTTATGTGTTTTTTGGAGTAGGGGGTCGACACTTGCTTTTCTCATCCAGATTTAGATTGTCTGAGAGATTGTGAGCCCAGATAAATGAAGCAGTAAGGGAACTGGCAACATGCACTCTTTTTGTAATTTCAGAATTGGGGCATAATTATAAAATTATTGACTTGCAATACTTAAATATTGATTTTAAAACCTTTTAGCAAACAAACAGATAAACTATTTCTTAAAAGACCACATGGATCTGCGTTGTGACTGTATTTTGGAGTTCTCCT
>VZSC01006119.1:162166-179666 GCA_013398225.1 Steatornis caripensis | reverse complement strand
TGTTGGTGTTGGATTAATTTATGAGTTCTGAGCATAACTACATGCAAAAATAGTGTGTGCATTTGTAATTGCATGCACTATGTTGAAATCCCATGGTGCTATATTCAAAGCGAAAATTGGAGAGATAAAGGTTTTTGTTTAATTATTTGGAGGCTGTCTGATTGCTTTTAAATTAGGGAAATATGACGGACAGTGACATGCATAAGGAAATGGAAGAAAATAGAACAGAACTTTGATTATAAAGCAAATTGTTTTCTGCTTTCTACGTTAGTACTGGAGATGGTTTTTCCCCATCTTACACATTCCATTTGCATGGTTACTGTTGAGACTGGTCACCAAGACTGCTTGAAATACCTGCCCTCAGGAGGGCTCTAAGGGACACAGAAAGGTCACATAATTAGACCTGATTTTAATTCATAGAGATCTGTTTGTCACTGTCTCTTTACGTTTCTGCTAGTTACACGTTATTAACTGGAGTGAATTTTAGGACCTAAATTAGATACTTAAGTATGTAATATGCAGAGGCTGAACTCAAGTTAGAATGCTGAGGATAGTTATACAATTATGTCTCCCTCACCCAATGTAACTTTGCAGTAATTAAATCTAATGAAATTTAAGTATTGTAGTCAGTGTTTTGGTAGCTATTTCCAAGTGCTATTGGTAATATCACTTAGATCATGGTAATTAATGCCAGTTATCTGGGAAATTTAATAAACAGAAAGAAGGTGCTATACTAACCCTTCTTTTAAAAAAAGCTAGATCAAACAATTATACTACCATCAAGCCGTTTCTATTTTCATTCCTGTCAGGGATATTTTGTTATAATTATGTCATCACTGGAAGTTTTTTTTCCCCTTTCCTCCAAGCAATACAATCTTTGTCTTCTTATTTAGACTTCAGCTTTCCCTCTACATTTCACTGCTTTCTTTGGAAGATACTTTTAACATTGGGTTGTACAGCTTTGGACTTCTGTGGAAGTTGGTGAGGAGAGGATGCTTATTTGAAAACAGTCCCCCCTTCCCTTGGAATATCTAGAAAAGAATTCTATTGTAATTTGCCCACGTGTAAGTTTGAGTAGTCCTCTGTAGTCTGTTAACTAGGATAAACTGCGTGGAAGTCTGCCCTTGTACCATAGTACACAGGATTTGTACTATGAGGGTGGAACTGCAGAGAGCTTTTGTACTAGCAACAGATTACCATCAGCAGAATTGAACCCCAGTCTTGGATTTCATTCCCATGTCAAGCAGCAGTTTTATTAAGACAACAGAAAGCAGCAAACAGCTTAATAGCATCAAGCAGATACTGTAATTGTGTTGTACAGATGGCTTGCATGTAACATCTAAATAAATAGTGGGTTCAGAATGGTAGTGATAAAGCCAACTAAGATGGTTTTCCCAGTTGTGAAATGTTTGTGTAAAGAATGACCTTTTTTGTTTTTGTTCCATTCTGACAGCTGAAGATGCTTTTAAAACCTTCTAGTCACTTAGAGTGGAGCTATACAACTCTGGTTTGGTAGCTTTAAAAGGCAGATCATATCCATCACTGAAATAGCAAGTCTCAGGGTTATAAGAGAAGATGGGGGATAGGAGACGAGAGCTGCTCAGTCCAGTTTACATTTGTCACTAGTGACTAGCTTTTAAAAAATGTATTAGCTGTGCATGGTGGTAAGTAAGTTCCAGCTGCAGGGGATTACTGCTCTGAGTGGGTCGGGGAGCTTGGAATGCATTCAGTTCCATCAGGGGATTTGTGTCCCTAGTCATTAGCCTTAACGTTACTAAAGCACTAAAGATTAAGAACAGACCAGTGTCACCTGCTCGGAACTACAGAAGACTCTCCAAAACCATTATAAACAAAGCAAAATAAAAAGTAATTTAAAAAAACCCCTAAACCACCAGATAGAGTTCTCACCCTTTAGGGAAGGGAGTATGGTGCATGACATTGTGCAGAAGGAAGAATCTTGCATATAAATCTTCTAATACTCTGTGGAAGATTGTTGATGGGACATTCAGGAAATAAAGGAAAATACCTAAATTTTGGCAAAACACAAGGTATCTGTTGATGAATTATTCTCCCTACTTATTTAATGTGTCATAATACTAATTTACACCACAAACACCTCCACAAATACCTTCCTGTTAATGAACATTTTTGTGGGGAGTTTCAAAATCAAGATGTGCTGCAATTTTAAGGAAATATTTCCAAGGGCTTTAGTCTCACAGGTTAGGACTGAAGAGTTTTACTGTGTTTTTTCAGGTTACTTTTTTTTCCTGAAGAATAAGGCAAGTGAGCGCCACAGAGCTTTACTTTTTTCAGGGATTTTGAAATTCAGCTTACATGCCAGCAAGCAGTTTAGTGGCAGGAAGTCTTTCCTAGTAGTGCAGTCATGAACTGGTAAACTAGAAGCATCTGTAAAAATTTAGAGGGAGTATCAGCTTTCTCAAAGCTCCAGCCCAAGACTAATGAGGTGCAAATGATAGCACTGCATAACCCTTCTCCACCCCAATTGTGGAATGAGATATTGCGACAGAAAGAAGTAAAGAAATGAGACAAAGATTTCAAAACTTGCAGTGCCCTGAAACAAATACTGGATTTTCAGAAGGCTTTCAAATGGTTGAGGTGGGCCAACATGCATATTTTGCTAGCAAGAAATTCATACCTCCCTCCTCAACCGCAGACATATTTCCATGGCACCGAATACTGACAGATGGAGATTGTGGAGCAGTAATTAATTTTTTTCTGCATGTGTGTGAAATTTTACCTGTTGATGTGATTGTTCTTATTAACAGTTGCTCTCCTAAGAAATAAACTTCTGCTAATTCATATCTTCGATAGATCCTCTTCTTTGCTCGTGCTGCAGAGAGGAAAGGGGTAGAACTGCAATTTGAAGGATCGCATCTGGGGTGTGATCTGTTGTATCAGGACACCAGATGGCAGGTTTTGGCTGGCAACTAAAACCCAGTTTAGCCTGGTCAGATGGGATCTTAATCTCTTACTTTCTCTGACCATACACAAGAGGAACTACTACAAAATAACAGCAATTATTTGGACTCCGACTAAGAAGTCCTCCTCCATTTAATACTCTGAGTTTATTAATTTTCTGTGCTGCTCACCTCTTCAGTGTTTATAGGAAAGATTATTTCTCCTTGGCAACACCTAAAACGTTATTGTGCGGCTCATACCTTCTTCCAAGTATGCGTTGTGGGGGCAGAGGTGTGGTGCCTTTAAGTGGCTGATTCTTGTCATAACAGGTATGGCATTAGCCCTGCTGAGTAGTGACTAGAAGTGACAGCATTGCGTTTGAGGTGCCTGGAGGGCACTCAGTCATCACTCCTACACAGCAATATGCCTTTGAAAGCACTGTATACAGTTGCTTGCCAGTGTGGAGCGTGCTTAGTAAAAGCTAAGGAGACAGAGGTTTGATTCTTGTATTCTTTTATTCACCACATTTCCAGAAGAAATGCCTAGAAAATCAAGGGCAGATCAGGGCTGCACACTGTTCACTGTTTGTTCTGCTTTCTTGCATATGTGTATGTGCACATAAGTAGGATCCCCGCTCCCCCTACTAGCCCCCCTACTTCAGTTGGGCTCTTAAGTGTATATCTTTCAACTTCAGGCCACCCAGGACCAGCTTCTCACTTCTCTCCCTAGCTCTGCCATGTACCCAAATTTATTTCCACCTACCTTGTGAAACAGGGTGCTTTTGTGGTTCTATTAGTTGTGCTTTGTGTTTGTCAAAACAATTGCAGTAAAGCATGTAAAACTGAAAACAGAAATATGACTGTTTGTTAAAGTGTTACAGAATCAAAGTGTTCTTGCTTATTAAGCTTATTACTGAATAGTATGGGCTTCTAGCATGTTTTACCTGACATGGAGTGAGTGGAGTTCTTTTTTCTGTTAGTTCAGTAAAAACATAGTAGCAGAGACCAGTATAAAAATACGATAGAATACCATATTTTTTCTGGAAGTTACATGTTACAGTATTACGGTTTTTATCAGCATGAGATTTTTATGACATATTTTTTAACCTCTGTTTTTGTAATGTGTCTCACCGACATCAATCAGCCTCTAAACTAGCCTTGGGCACTTTCCCTGTAAAGTTCTTAATGGATTGCTTTTTTAAGGATTTGAAGTTAAGTAATTTTAGAAGGCCACTACTGCATATATGGGTTATGGGTATGCTGCTACAAGTTTGCCAATATTTTGATATTATATTTACATTAATATGTTGTTAATGATTTATTTCCAGATGTAGCAATGCAAAATGGAGGGCAGGAGAAAGAAAATACCTGTTCTCTAATACTAAGAGAAAATCTTCACCTTTTACCTTTAACAAATGGTTTTAAAAAGTACTAATTAAGTTGTAAGTTGGGGGCAGGGGGCAGACTGGACCGATTGTGAGAAATTTGCATTAGTGAAAAACATGTGTGTCTCTCACTGTGAGTTCCAAGTGAAGTGCCTCAGTACAGATTCCTAAGCTGACTTTGGCAGTGTTAAACACACTTTTTGGGTAGAAGAAAAATGTTTAATGTTTACTTTAGTGTTGGAAACAGTGGACATGTTCTTCACTAGTAAGCATAAATTTTTTATGTTTCCTCCGTTTTTTTTCTCCTTCTTGAAATGCTATTTGATGTAAAGGGGAGAGACCTCTGTCATTTATGTTTATATATGCCAATAGGAGCCTTCATTGCTATCAGAGAGTCTCCTGTGCATTTTCATGATGAGAGATTCATGAATTGAGGCTGAGTGATTCTGACGTTCTACGGATTCTTGATGAGTCTCTTCAGGGTTTTGGAAGGCCTATAGCAGACATGCAAACATCTTATTAATGATGATGCAGTCTTTTAATATATTAGAACAAACAAACCTGATTGCCGTATTGTAGAAAGTTTTGAGCCACAGTGATCTCTGCAAAACAAATTACTTGAGCATGTAAAAACTGAGTTCTGAGTGGATTCATAGAAAATAATGCTATCAGCAGTAGAGAAATTTCATTTTAGGAGCAGTGTAGATTAAGCAGTTGATGGTTTGGAGATCTCTAGCATGAATGAAGTGCCAAAAGAGCTAAGCATTTTTTAGAATGAATTAATTTTGATATGATGGGCCGAGTCTGCAGAATCATCACGTGTTAAATTGGCTCAGTTTACTGTACAGATGAAGTAACAGCTGAAAAATTCAGATTTAAATCTGGGTTCTAGCTCTGAAGCTCTGCAGATTTGGTTGGTCCTTACTCTCGGTTTTGTTCAGGCTTCCTTCAGTGTTGAGCAATGAGCAAATACACAAGTTCCTTTTTTGATAAGTACTGATGTGTATATTTTAGAGAGCAAATTAATAAGAATGCTCTTACCTGAGGGAAAATTCCTCTGTAATTTCTCAGAAAATCTCACCAGATTTATCTCTAAATATACTAGGATGCATTCTGTCCAGTGATGCTATTGAGAATTGAGGGTAGTTCAGGGTTGGGCATTGAGTTTGTCTAAGTTTAAAGGCTTATATAAACAGACACTGGTGGAAACAGGCAAGGGCAGATCATGCAGGATGCCGCAAAATGTTGGGCAGTCACAATGGTGGTGGAATTTTTTCTTTATAGCAAAGTCTTGATACTTTTGATCTCCCCGTGAAATTAAGTACATCCTACCTACGTAGTGGCATCACACGAGAAACTTCAGCTGACACAAGAAACATGAAACAGAAAAATGAAATAACTTGAGGATTTTAAGAACTGTATGTAACTTTGAAAAACTATGTTTCCCTTTTAGTGTAGAATTCATTTGTCTTTCAGTAAATGCTGATCAAAATAATGTTTAGTCAGTTTTCTCAAATGACATCCAGTTGCAATAGTACCGTTTTAAATATATGTTTTAGGCACATATATATTACCTCTGTTGATTTTCTTCAACTTTGATATGCTCTGATACTTTTGTGGCTTCACTTCTGACTCCTTCCATCAAGACAGACAAATAGGAAGACTTGTGATTTATTCTGGAAGTAAAACCAGTGCTGCTGCATGAATTGTGTAGTGTGTAAGGAGGTGCTAGTGCGCGTTTCAGAAAGTTGCATATACTTTCTTTGAAGGCTAATCATGTTTCTCTGTGTATGTTTACGCTCTGCTGAGCTCAAAGTCACTCACTGCCTCTGCCTTTATACTCTAATGCAAATTAAATAATGTAAGGCAGAAAAGGTATGTTCTTAAATAATCTAGAAAAGGGTTAATCAAAATCGACAACTGCTAAAAGGAATCCTTAACTGTAGTGCCTAACCATTGTTCGGGCATACAGTACTAATGTGTTCTGCCTAAGTTAGCCAGAACAATGTCTCCAGCTAGTGATTAGGCTCAACTCCAACTTTCACCTCAGGCAAAATTTATGCAGTTATACTACTGTTTGTCAGGTAATTAAAGGAAAAAGAAATATCAACCTAAAGTAATTTTTTTAAAAAAAATTATGTGTAAGTAAATAAATAAATAAATGTTCCAATTGAACAAGGAAAAAAAGAGTTGTCAAAGGCTTAAGTAGCAGGCAAACATTTAGGGCTGAGCTTTGCATACAAATTTATGGACGCCAAGCGACATGTGTCCCTCAGACACATCCGTGTAGCTCTGTTGAAGATGTGTTGAATCTCCTGTTATGTACAAGTCACGGTGCCATTAATTAATTAATTAATTGCTGGAGCACAAAGCAGCAGAAGAACTTGGGACAGGAATCAGAACCTGTCACATGTCAACTGCTATAGGGGAGACTGACTGGGAAACTTGTAGCTCAGAGTGTCTTAGAACCAGTCCTCTTCTGTCCTGTCTTCATCTGTGGGAGAAAGACTTGTTTCACAGTGTCTACCTGTTTAGAATATGCTTCTCTTACACCTAGGGGATGTGCAGCAGAGCTACAACCAACTGTTAATATATCTTGGACTCTCCTGTTGTGTCCTTCATGACACATCAAATCATCATTTGTTACATTTTCAGTCTCACTTACCTGGGGTAGGATTTAGAAAATTGAAAGTATATTAAAAAATTATATACTATGTTATGATTTCTGGGGAAGTTACTGTTTACAAATATAATTTACAAATGTTATGGAATAACTAGCAATTCTCAGATCCCCAAATAGAACCTGAAGAGTATGAGAATATGAGCAATGGCTGCCAGTTGCCTGTATGCATGTTGTACACTGGGCTCTGTAGGGAACGTAAATATAATAATGGGGTTAGCTTGACTAACATAGGTAGAAACAAGTTGTACCATAATTAATTTGTAAAAAGAGATGGAGTGAAAAAAGAAAGAAAGATTGCCTGCACTTAAATTTAGGTTTATGACCATTGGCCAAGAATGGTTAGGTTCATTTTACTGACTACAGTTTAGCTACTGCTAGGTTTTACATTGTGTTTAAAAGAGATTTTGAAAGTATTTTAAGGCTACATGTAATCCAGTTTTTGCTTTGTGTTATTACTAGAACACTCCAGAAGCAGTCTTGGTGTGTCATAAAGTGTTCCTCATCAATGCCAAATCAAAGAGTAGAAGTTTTGGGAACAATTGAGCTACTTGCCTCTATTCCCTTTACACACTTTAACACATTGGTGTATAATAGGCAGACATTACCTGCAGTATTGCTTTTTTATTATTATTATTTTTTATTTCCAAGTTCTAGATTTACTGCTCCTTTGCTTTTTACTGCCCATTAGCTCAGCAATGGCGTAGGACGTAATGATGCCCTTCAGCCAACTTGTTTTCTGAGGTTTACATTCTGCCAGCTTCTCACTTTTTGGCTTGTGTCTATAATACCTTAGACTCTTACCTAAGTATTGGAAAATGTAGGACTGCTGAGCTGCTCATAGAAGTTGCCTATATGTACTGATAGGAATTGGATAGATTAGATTAGACAGATTAGATTAACACTTGTATGTTAATGCATATTTCTCTGTAGGCTGTGGATCCTATGTTAATATACTAATATCCCCATCACGGATTTAAAAGTCCTGCTTCTCTTTATTGTACTAATAAGATATTTATGGGTAGGGAGCTGTGCATCACAGTGCACCGTTAACTGATCTTTTGCCTCTGGAGAGACAACTTTGAAACCTCTGAAGTCAAAACGAAAACAGGCTTACAGTTATTATCCAAGTCCTGTTTTGTGACATCCTATAAAACAAGTTGGCCATGCTATTCTGGCAATCTCTATTCATGGGAAGTCTAAGAACAAAACCAGCATTGATGAGCCTGTGGAAATACTGATGTAGGTTAGTGTCAGGTACTTTTGATGAAATAATTACTGTGATTCTGGTTCTTTCCCTAAGATGGGACAGAATTTGAGTAATAGTATTTGTAGACACCTTGCAGGATAATTGGTCTTCATGTGTAAATAAGCTGTGATGCATATTTGTAGTTTTCTCTCTGGTCTTTATATATATGTACGTTCAGACTGTGGTTGAATGTAAATACCCCGCTGTGGAGGGCTGTAGAATGTTCTCTGATTCACTATTTGTAACACATCGATGTATGTTGTGACTGCATCTGTAGGGGCCAGTACATCTCACAGCTTGGTTTTTTTCAATCCCGTGTGGCTGAGTGAAGCAATTTTCAGTAGTGGTGTTCCTGCAACTAAATCAGTTTTGTTTGTTTATTTTAGATGCTATCTTACTTTTTCTTCTTCTTCAGAATTTCTGTTTATTTTGTCTGAGGTGTCCCATCTCCAGGATTGCCCTGCTTGTGATAATCACTTCTCTTCACTGAAAGAACTCATCCATCATTTGACTACCCTGTCCTGTCCTGCTCACTTGCAGAGGAATGAAGGCACACAGTGTTGAGTCATCTTAACCAATAACTTGTGAGAAAAATAATCAGTTGTCCATCTCATCTGGAAAGTCTGAAGGGATTGTGGAGGGCTTTGGCGTCAGGTCTGGAGAAGGCAAGAGGTAATCTCAACAAAAATCAGTTCGCATCTTACAGAATATCCAGTGCCCGGTCCTGGAAATCTAGCAGCAGAAATCATTTCTGAAGATGAAATTTTTACGCTTAGTCAAGGGTTCCTGATGTACTTTACATTCTTCTAAAGTCTGCCATTCAGCTGTCAAAAAATGTGAGTTTCTCATTCACATCCCAGTTCGTTTTGTCAGCTTTCTCTTGTTTGTCAAGCAGATTACACACAGTATGATTCCCTCAGAAAAAGGCAACATAGCCATTAGTTCTACTCATCAGAATGAATTTTCATGAAAATACACAATTGTGCCTCCAAACTGACTTGTATAAAAGATGCTGGAAAAAATGTTTAATGCCTCATCCTACTTTCTCTTTTCTTTCTTGTCATCTCGTTGGGACTGTGCTGTCAGATACTCTTCAGACCTTCATATTGAGTCTACAAGAGTGTGATACAGTACCTCACCAGTTTCCAACACAGTCTTGCTCCAAACCCACTTCTTAATCATTCTCAGAGACTCATCAAATAAGGATTCTGAAGTTGATTTTTAGGAGAATGATGTGACCACCTGAAACTGTTCTGTATTAGAGGAAAGTTGTTCTACAGCAGCTATTTCTGAAAACCAGGTTAAAAATAGGAGATCCATCAGTCCTGGACGTAAGAGGACTGAACTCCAGAATTAAAGTTCAGGCTGATGACACTTTTGTTGCTCCAGCAAGTTTTTTATTTTAACCTGCAAGGTTCTTTCTGCTATGCTTTTTCTTTGTGGTAGGCATCTGCCACTTCTGATAACACTTCCTAGTGGACCTCTTAATGAAGATCTGAAGAAATTAGAAAAAACCCAAGTTATCATTAGGCCATGTCTATAAGATTGGCTCATAAAACAGATGGTGCAACTTACTGAAAACTGTGCTGGAATCCTCTCTTGCCAGAAGTTGAACTGTTGATTTTATTAGCTCTGACAAAGCTAACAAGGTGACTCAGGTTACCTCTATTCTCTTGGAATGGAATGTGGCCATATTTGGCTGTAGGACATCCTGCACTTACATGCAACCTAATATAACACTCCACATTCATTTAATGCAGATGTCATTTGAACACTTTGTACTCCTGAGTGCCCCATTTGATGGACATGTTGGTGACTATTGTGCAGCATGATGACTCCCTCTGTAAGGAGAAAGCAAAAATTAGGCAATAATTGGCATGGGTTGCTTTTCCCTTCATCGTTGCTTTCCAGATCGGAAAAGTTTGGTCTCTACGAGACTTGTTTTTTCACTGGACATATCAGAACCGAAGGCTTAATTTACATTTCAGTGTCTTGAGAGGTCACAGCAGGAAGACACCTGTGACCAGCCTTCAGCTGACATAGTAAGCCCATTGCAAACAGATGACAGAAAACATGATCACCATGCTTTATATTAACAAGGTGATGTGAGATCCGCTGCTTTCGGTGGTAAAGCAGATGGTGTATGGAATGGATGTCTCCAAGAACATCTATGTAACTCTTACCTGTCTGGAGCCTGTAACTAATTGCCAAATGGATTTACCTGTTTCAAGATGCAGCAGATCACAAATGGGAAAAGAATGGATGATGCCCTAGGTACTGCTTTCCAGGACAGAGGATAGCCTGAGGTCTGCTTCTTCCTTTCAGATGTCAACAAGAAATGCCAGTGCTTCTGCTCCAGGATTCTTGTATTCCTGATCTTGTGGGGAAAGATATTTAAGCACAGCTTCCCTGACTCATCTTCTACTAACAATCCTCCCCAAGGTGAGGCAAGAAATAACATGATTGATCCTTCTGGCTCCAGCTTGGCTGAGGCAGTTCTGACTTCAGCACCCTACCTTTGTTCCTACTCTGTTTCACAGTGAGCTCTCACAGATTTAACACCCAAACCTCACATCCTTCCACATCATGCTATGAACACTGAGTGGCTTCCAGGCTTTAAATCTCACTTGCTCATCCTGAACCAGAGATATTTTCAGCAACAGCAGAAAGAACATCAAGAATATCAGAAGCAGCTGCATGAACCATGTTTTTTACATGAACTACTAGGAAGGTTGTACCTCTTTCATGTCTCTGTTACACACATGATTGTGGATTATTTTTTAATCCTAAAAAGTTTTTACCTAAAATCATCTTAGGTTCATCCTCAGCCATTTCCAGTGTGCATTTCCATGTGGTAGGCATTTCTTTTCTTTTTTTTTTAATACCACAGTTATTTGACTGATTAAGATCTGTCTTTTAGTGAAGTGCCCTGTTTCCCATTGGGTCTGGCATCTTGCTAGCTACCTTTTGATGAAAACTACTCTTCTCGTAGCTCATAACTATGACTAAAGTGATGAGAGATCAAAGCCCTATTATTTGTCCAGTTTCTGCCTCTCCCTTCCCCTCTTTGACTTCAGATGTCTCTGTGTTAATATGTTTTCAGCCTTAGGTCAACCGCTGTTGTTTGCCTATATCCATGCCTGAGGTTTAAAAAGATGCTACCTGGAGCTCCAGCAGCACTTTTACCACTCATTTTGCCATTTCAGAAGCATCATGACATCATGATTTCTTGGGAATTGCAGTCTTCATTCAGCTATATGTTTCTCTCATGTTTGGTGGTAAACGCTGTGTACAGGCAGGCCTTTTAAAGAGAAATATCAATTAGTTGTAACTGTTTTACTCTGAGAGGTATGCTTATGGTGTCAGTACAGGTATATTGGATTATTCTGCTTCCTTGTATTTGGTCTCATGTAAGCACAGGTTGTCACATGGCCAGCAATGGCCAGCCACGTTTCCTTCTAAGAGAGCAGGTGTAACCTGAGATCACTTGTAGTAACTTTATCGGTAGTAAGAATCGACATCATGGCCTTTTTGAAGACAAAAAAAAAAAAATTGCCATAGCAGTACCTCGGAAAATAGTTCTTGCTATGATGAAAAATAGTTGCCGCTATGATGAGGCAATATAAGCCCTCTGTTACTCTGGCATTTCTGACCTTGTCAGCCTTGGAAACCCCAGGAGTTGTTCTGATATTCCAAGGGAGAAGTGGTAGGAAGATGAGCTCTCACTGCAGAGACAGATGGCCTCTCAAAGAAGAATACCCAAATTTAAGTTGCTTTCTTCCCTGTGAGGGAATATCTTAATGTAGCTGTTCATAGTGTAATGAGAAAGGAAGAAAAAGTACCATGAGTTTGTAAGGGATGTTGCGCATGTAGTGCATTTATTTTTACTTTCCTTTTCCTTACTGCTGAAAGAACCTTTAGTATTTATGCATAGCACAAAATTTCGAAAGGTTTTTTTGAATGTGCAAGCAGCACAGAAGTCTCAACATTCCTACTGAAGTAATTCTACTAAATCAATGAGAGTTAGTTACTGAGATCAGTGAAATCAGGATTTAAGGAATAATTTGTCTCCAAGCAGTTGACTCTCTTCTTTGTCTTTCAAAATAATAATATGTTTCTGTATTTGTATATGCATCATATATGTTACATAAATATGAGAGGGAACACACATACAGATGACACGTGATGCATTTTGGTTTCCTTTGAGACTTGACTTTATGCTGAATACCATTATCCCTCTGAATGCCTTAGGACTTAAAGTTAATATGCAGTGAGAAGGCACTAGTATGTCCCTGTGGACCTACGTGGTTTACAATGGTAATTCACTGTAGGAGTACAAATGATACAATGCTGAGTGACTCCCAACTTTCCTCTGGGTGTGGTGCTTGACAGATTGTTAAATTTCATGTGGAAGTCTTTTAGTAGCCTTCTTTTTACAATACTCTTTACAAATTGCCTTGTTTGTCATTTGACAGAAGTGTTGTCATCATCCCTGTCTGGGATTTTCTTTATTCTCTTTTCTTGGTGGGGAACAGAGAGGGACAAATGGGAGACAAAGGATGTGAATACATGATTAAATGTCTTTCTTCTCATTCCTGGGATTTCTTAGATGTAAGTCGTGTATGTTGATGTTAACATTCAGTGATTAGAAAACTGAAGTTACTTACTGTATCAGAGGAGGAAGTTAGAATTTCATGACTACTTCTAAATCCTTTTTTCCTTTCCAAAAAAATCNTTTTTCCTTTTTCCTTTTTCCTTTTTCCTTTTTCCTTTTTCCTTTTTCCTTTTTCCTTTTTCCTTTTTCCTTTTTCCTTTTTCCTTTTTCCTTTTTCCTTTTTCCTTTTTCCTTTTTCCTTTTTCCTTTTTCCTTTTTCCTTTTTCCTTTTTCCTTTTTCCTTTTTCCTTTTTCCTTTTTCCTTTTTCCTTTTTCCTTTTTCCTTTTTCCTTTTTCCTTTTTCCTTTTTCCTTTTTCCTTTTTCCTTTTTCCTTTTTCCTTTTTCCTTTTTCCTTTTTCCTTTTTCCTTTTTCCTTTTTCCTTTTTCCTTTTTCCTTTTTCCTTTTTCCTTTTTCCTTTTTCCTTTTTCCTTTTTCCTTTTTCCTTTTTCCTTTTTCCTTTTTCCTTTTTCCTTTTTCCTTTTTCCTTTTTCCTTTTTCCTTTTTCCTTTTTCCTTTTTCCTTTTTCCTTTTTCCTTTTTCCTTTTTCCTTTTTCCTTTTTCCTTTTTCCTTTTTCCTTTTTCCTTTTTCCTTTTTCCTTTTTCCTTTTTCCTTTTTCCTTTTTCCTTTTTCCTTTTTCCTTTTTCCTTTTTCCTTTTTCCTTTTTCCTTTTTCCTTTTTCCTTTTTCCTTTTTCCTTTTTCCTTTTTCCTTTTTCCTTTTTCCTTTTTCCTTTTTCCTTTTTCTTTTTTCCTTTTTCCTTTCCAAAAAGGGTTTTCTCTTTTTTGGGGGACAGTATGGTGAATAAAACGTGTGATTCCCACCCTCCTGTAGAATGAATGTTAAAGGTAGTACATGAAACAAGAAATGAAGAGTAGAAGCAAGTGGGACCAGAAGACACAGTGTGCAGTCTGTTGATCCGTGTCGCTGCACACTCTTGTTCCTTCCATACGCTGCATAATCAGAAGGGAAGAGACAAACCAAATTCTTTTAGTCCACGGAGGTTACAGTGTCCCAGGTTCACTGCCAAGTGTCATTTTATAAGTACACGTTGCTGTGCTAAGGAACTGCAGCCATGCGTTATCCAGAAGTCACCTAAAAATTATGCAAGAAGTCCAGGAAGGAATTATGATGCAGTTTTTAATTTTGCTTTGTTTTCTTTAAAAAAAAATG
Source organism: Steatornis caripensis (assembly GCA_013398225.1). NCBI lineage: Eukaryota > Metazoa > Chordata > Aves > Caprimulgiformes > Steatornithidae > Steatornis > Steatornis caripensis. The sequence goes on along the minus strand of VZSC01006119.1, from coordinate 165,608 downwards.
TATATAGGGTGTCTAAGAGGGAGTGAACTAAGCATTGTGTAACTTCAATTTCCTTACATACAGGCATTTAAAATAGCAAATACTTGACTTATCTATAGCATCTTTATCATCAGGGAAGTAAGCCTTGCAGCATGCCTGTGCATAGTTACATCCTATTACTTGAATTTTACATGTGGATAAACAGAAACACAAAATGAAATTATTGGCCTAATATCCCATAGCACATCATTTGAAACTGAGGAGTAAGCATACGTCTTCACACCCAGGTACTTTTCTTAACCACCAGACATACATTCTCCCTACTAACGAAGTACAGTTAAGCAAGTATGTAAGTATAGATTTCTCTTCAAAAAGTAGTATTTTATATCATTATTAACAACCTGTTACATTCTGTACTGCTTCTTACCCAAAGGATACCCTGTAATTACAAAGATACAGTTTCTGTTTGTGCACATGGCATATCACAAATAGGAGTAATTTCTGGAGTGAAATACAGAAAATAGATTAACAGCATAAAGTAACAGATTGCAGGTAGTAAGAGACTGGAGAGTGGATTGGGAAAGTGAGCAGTATCCAACTGTCTAGATGAAACGGCAGTGTAAATTCAGTAAGTGCTAAGTTTTTACAAGCTATTATTTTGGTTGGAATGCAGGAGTCAATACTCATGTTTCAAGAAAAATTCTCAGCTAAAGGGATGTGTAATTCATTAAAAGTACTTAGTCCTTATCAGAATTTTTCTGCTCAGACCAGAAGGCACATTGCAAAAGAGAAAGTGCAGAATGAGCGGTGACTGAAGACTCAGAACGAGTGTGTTCATTTGATGCTGCTGTAATAATTTACAAGTCATTTAATACTCAGTATCCACAGTTTCCTTGTATTTCAAGTACTTTTTACTTCTCATTTCTATCATATAAAGCAGTTTCCTTGAGGATCGAGGGGAGAAGGAAGAATGTACATTGTATACATGACGATTGCTCTGTGTTATGATGTTCATCTTCAGTCACAAGGTTGGAGGACATAGTACTACACATGGGTTATACCTTATTTCTTACTTAAGAGGATGAATTTTATAACACCACTCAGCCATGATGAGGACTCTATGTGTGTGTTAATGTCTCTCTGTTAACATTTAGTTGCTATGTTAGGCTTTGTTCTTAGTTACTAGCAAATAAGCAGACAGGAAACCAGGCAAACCAATAAGATTTACTCAAGTTGGCCCCATTTTTCCAGTTTTAATTAATGCCTTCATTTGTCACGGGATACTATTGTTTATTCTGTTCACACTAAAAATGAGATGCAGTCTGAACTTCATCATAGTTTCAGCATAATGCAGATTCAAAATGAATACTTCTGTTTCTAAACTGTTAAATCCTTTTGTGCACTGTATGCGGGCACACTAATGTGACTCCTATAGTACATCTCTGAGATACTTGGAGAGCAGCATTGTTCCTTTTTTGTTCCTAGAGACTGCTCTGCATCATCTGGAATTTCTCAGCCTCTGTTAAATTAGTTTACTAAGAACCCCCAAATTATTTCTGAATTGTATTTCCAAGATAGATGTACAATTGGTTAATAGCTTACATGCCAGAATGGCTGGTACTACCTGATTTTCAGGAGTTGTAGAGGTAGGAGTTTTATAATCTGTGTCTAAAACTGTGTAACCTGTGGCCACTTTTATCAGCTGAGATGCACTGACTGTCCCAGGGTTGTACTTCTTAGGGTGGGTGGAAGGATCTTCTTGGAACAAATTAGAATTTGTCTAGGACTTGAAGTAGAATGACTTTTGTAGTTAAAAAAAAAAAAAAGATAAAATCCAAACCAAATCCAATAACATTGGCCTTCTGATAATCCATCCTCTCCTTTCCTCAATCCCATCTGTTTCCAGTATGCCTGCTGTCCTCAGTATTTCCTCATTGCAAAGGTTAATCTTTGTGCTTAGTACCTGGGTCTAATCTGCTTGTATGTGACTATTGAAACGCTTTTGGATTATTTCCCAGCTGGCTGGGTCCCTGTGGGAGAAAGAAGTGAGGAAAATGTAGCGCTTAGTGTATCAGTAACATGCCCGCAAAGTGGATGAGTTAAACTATGTAAAGTTAAACCACAGAACCTAAACTTCCATTTGCATAAAATAGCAAAATCTTAGAGCAGTTTCAAAACTGGATTACAGTTGGTTTTCTATGTTTGGTTTAGAGAGATCTGGAGATGCTAAAAATTATATGTATGTAGGTTATCTGAGCTTTTGACGTTAAAAATTATGTTCTCAAAGCAGCACACTAATTTATAAATTTCCTGTATTTTAAAATATAACTAGAACTGTTAATTTGCGTTTGCTACTCTTTGTACATACTCACATGGTTGATGTGTGCTAAAGAAAACCAGGTAAATTCTTTATACTACTTCACGTTGCGCATAAAAACAATGAAATGTGTGAGGGCCTTATGAAATACAAATACTGTAAATAAATATATTTTCTAAAGTCCTGAAAATGCTAAATTCATGTTCACCAGAACTTCAGCACACAATAGCTGCAGGAAAGTATGTCTTTACAAGTATTTTGGAAAGTCTGATGCTACTCTGGAATTTGTACAGAATTTTTAGTTGCACACATGTCAATAGAAGATCTGTACAACCCAGACACTGTGAATGAAGCATATTTGACAGTCTTTCCAAAAGCAGCAGCCACTGGTAGATCTGCAGTAAACCATCCAAAACAAACTGTCACTAAAAACAGCAGTAGGCCACCACATAACAACCACAAGAATTAATTTAACAATTGCAGTGGTTACGGCCTTGTACATTCAGCATTGCACATCCCTGTACCTCTGTGTTTAAATTAACCCGACCTCTACAAGTTTTAATAATTCCATCTAGGTATTTAAGTTGGTATGAAGATCTCTCATCTAGATTTCTCACTTTTATTGCCCTAGTTATTGTAGTTGGCAAATACTATTACCCACATATACTGCAAATATACTGAAAACATGCCTGTAGGTAAGAAACTCCAATAGCTCTCCGGTCTGGGAAAGATTAATCTTAAGCATTAATTACTGTGCAAAATGAAATTCTCATGTTATATAATCTGTTAATCTTGGCAGCAGCAGTTTTTTAGAGAATTTTAAACACAAAATAGGAATCTACACAAAAAGAAAGGAAAAATCTCAATTGTATCAACATACATTGAAAAATGCCGTGACAGAGGAGAAGTGAGGAAATAATGGATCAAATGTTTTGCCAGAAAACTAGTGTCTTGGCAAGGGAAAAAAAATCAAAACAGAAAATTCACACTGTAGGCTACTAACTTTCAGTCTTGCTCTGGCAGTCCCAAGTGCCTTTTGATGGTGTCTAATAGGAATGTTTTTCAAAAGTCCAAAAGCAGCACTATTAGTTTCAGTGCATGACAACTTAAAAAATTCTTCTCTCTCATAGGAAATTTATACAGATG
>VZSC01006119.1:142166-157166 GCA_013398225.1 Steatornis caripensis | reverse complement strand
AAGTTGGGAGACCAAATACATAGACTAAAAATACAAGGAAAAGACTTCTGGTTACCTCCTACAGCTGTAGAAGATAACACATAAACCATCTCGTGTTTTGCATGCTGGCCAGTATAACAAAGTCTGTTTGATTAGACACCTGTATTACTACCCTCTACAAAGTAAGTAGACTCCCTCCTTAAGCAAGGCAAGAAATGGCAATCAAATGAATTTGCCTTCTTAAAAATACTGTTTGGCCAGTGAAGCTATAATTTTATTCCTTAAATCAGTTACTTCAAGCTGCGATAAAGGAAAACAATTAATCTGGATGGGCTCAGGAATGCAATTTAGAGGTGAAAGACTCCCTTTAATGTGTTTTTTAACCACATAGGCTACTTTATTCATGAGTAGTTAATGTATCTCTGTATCGTACAGTGTAGTAATTCATTAGGAATGCAGAGCAGTGTAGTAATTCTGAACTACTAGATCAGGTATTGGAAGCAATGCAGCTTCCATGCTACATTGCACCTCCCACTGTAACAGGACATATTAGTCTAGGAAAATTGCTGTACAAAAGCAAGTGTAATTATTCTGACATCAGAATGAGTTTCATACAGAGCTTGCTTGGGTGTTTCTCCAAAAACTGCCTGTGAAATATAGGCAGACACTGAATTAAAGGGAAAAATTAGGTGCCCAGATACACTAAATTGTTTGACATCTGTTCTTGAAGCCACTCAGCATTTGCAGGTTTGCCCTGTGTCTGTCTAAAACTATGTGCTTCTATTACAGCCTATCAAGCGCCTGTTTCTTCCTGGTGGCTTCACAAGCCCCCGAAGGGAGTGTTGAAATGTTGAGATCGATGTGGTTCTCCCTCCATAATCAATTAAGAGTACTCAGCAACTTAAAATCTAAATGCCATCATTTGCTTGTTAGAATCTTCACAGAATCAAAAGAATCTGGGTTAATAATCTTCAGATAAACTTGGTGATCGTGAAAGAAACAGATTAAAGTCTCTGGAGTCTCTCTGCTGCTAGTGAAATGATCCAACAATGCATGAATGCATCCCCTGCTTTCTTGCCTTCTACATGATAACTCTGTAAAAGAGGGGACAAATACACTGGGAGAGGAGAGAAGGATTAGTTTCATTCTCCTGGCCATTCAGTTGTTTATTCTTATAATAAATGGTTCATATGTATGGCTTCTGTGAAATGTGGTGAAAATTCAGGCAGTGAAAATTCTAGCATATGTTCTGAGTAAGAGATTGAGAGAATAAACAGTCCTTTGGGGGAAAAAAGTAGTTTTGCTTCTAGATTGTGGAAGAAAATGAAACCTGAGTTCTTTAATCTTACTATGATGTGAAGCCTTGTCCATTAGGTACATGCAGGCTAAGATCATGAAATCAGTTCATAGAGCATTGAAGGGCTAGCTCTTTCTATCTATCTAGTTTGGCCAACTATTGCAGTTACAGTGACTTTGGAGACTGCTGTCTCACCATGGAGCTGTGTAAAGTTCTCAGTGGTTTTGTTTAAGGAAATGCTGGAGTGATTCATACCTCACTAATACCTCCAAAAAGCAAAGGAGCACTGGATGGGGAAGATACAGACTGTTGCTTGTCTGTCTCTGGTTCTTCTGCTGCAGACTTCACAACGGTAGTGACTGCAGTTATCACGGGGCAAGTGGAATTGAGTTCAGATAGACCTTAGAGAAGCAGCAGACTATTATTAAAAGAAATTGAGAGATATAAACTCAGAGAAGTTATTTAAGGCTTTCCCTACACCATATATGCAACATCTAAAGTGGCAATGAAGCACATGAAGGCAGTAGAGAGGTTAATTGAAAAATACATGAAATAGCGTAATGATCTGATTAGCAAAGAAGCTACGTAGTTCTGAAATGTGTTGACAAGTAGAGACCTGGCTTTGAAATCACCTTCACCTGATCAGGTCACTTGTAGCTGTGTTATTTCATGTTGTTTTATGTAATCTACTCTTTGTGGTGCAATAGGCACATCATTCACGGCAGTTACTTCCTTCTGCAACTCCTAAAATCTACCATAACAATATCATAGAACTATTTCTGGTTTTTACTTTACATGAAAACACTGTTTCACTAACAACACATTTAAAGCTCATGATGAAAAAAAAGGTGTTAACTTGTTAGAGTGTATTTCATTTGTATGTTAGAATGAGTGCTTGGAGAGGAGTCACAGGACATGTAAAATCACTATGCTGTGGGGAATAAAATTGCACTGGCAAATGGCACTGGCAAAGTTTTAGAACTATGTTCATCCATCAATATACTGTAAAAGAATACTATTTCTGTTTACAGGATCCTTTCAGGCATCTATCTGATCTGCAGAGAAATGACTACACTACCCATTTAATGTTGTCATACAGTTATAGTTGTGTATTTGCAACTATGATGACTTTTTATGTGATGATATATAGAATATAACACTTCGCACTTTTTAGTTTTGTGGACAATGCCTTTATACAGATGCAGTTTAGTTTTTACAAGACTTAGTTGAATAGATCATGTTGGAAGTACAATCTGGTAGTCCTGTAATAAGAAGGGGTTTTGCTTGTTTTTTTAAACCTAGCTGTTTGAGAAGTATTCATAAAATAATGCATGTTTTGAATATGTGATGCTTTAAAGATAAGGGGGAAAATGGCTATTGGAGGTTAAATTGAGATTAATGCGTGTATACTTGTGTGACTTTGGTCACATATTTAGGTGTCAGACATGGATTCAGACATAGTCTTATGACATGTATGTGAATGAATCCATATTCAGAAGACTGTATAACAGTTATAAGTTATTTTCTGTAGATTTTATTGAGCACTGATAGTTGTGCAGAGCCATGCTACCAACCTCTGAAGTTATGCTGCCATAATCAATGACTCAGATATAAATTGTTGCTCACTTTCCTGATTTAAGATACTAGATACTAGTCTGCTCTTGTAATACCTAGTCATTGGAAAGAAATGCAGTAACCTTCAGGTCAGTGTCCCATTTCCAGCTGATTGTTCCTTAGATGAGGAAACAATGAAATTATTAGACAGTGAAATATGCAAATGGATTTACTTTATTTCAGTCAGTCTGTAAGAACATGTATCTCTATGAGGGTAATAGGGTACTAGGGTCTGAGGCAGTGTAGATCTGAGATGGGAAACAATGACAGAGCATCTAAGGTTTGGGCCACAGCTTATGGTATGGAGGTGATGCTTTAAGGAGGCCGTGTGACAATCCCGTGGGTTCCTGTGTTTAATAATATAAATCTGCATCATATTCTTCTCTTTTTGCATATGCAAATTGTCATTGTCTCTTTGTCTTAACAGTATCTTGCCATATCTCTGAACCACAGAGAGGCAATGGTTTTCATTTTGCTGCAGTTTGAGAATAATTGGAGGAAGTAATCACCTTTATGAAATATAGCCTCATTTTTGCATGCTAGTTAACTATTTAGAAATGGCAGCCATTGACTGTGATGACAGATGGTGGCCATTTTGCACAGGGAATAACCTGAGAGCTGACATCTTTTTGCATGACTAGCAGAAAGCATATCCAAGTAAATGTGGTTATGATAAAAAATCATTAAATAGGGTTCTTACAAACATGACTATATAGGGTTCTCTGATAAGGTTCAGCTCCAACTAAGGTCTCATCCGTGTTCTCATTAGAATGTGGGAACTAAACTCCTGCTGACAGTAGGATCCTTAGCGATGCTAGGGGTGTGGTTTTTTGACATCTTCTGGGTTCCTATGTCCCTATAGAGGAATCCCTCAGTATGGAGTAAAGGAATAGCAGAAGACAGCCAGCATTTGTGTCAGTATGTGGAAGGAGATAATGACTTATTTCTGCAGTGGAACAAACCAGTATTTGAGGAGGAAGAGGTTGGATATCCTGAAGCCTTCCTCCTTCTTACAGAATCACAGAATGGCAGGGGTTGGAAGGGCCCAGTGGAGATCACCCAGTCCAACCCCCCTGCCAAAGCAGGTGCCCCCAGAGCAGGTTGCACAGGAACACGTCCAGGCGGGTTTTGAGTATCTCTGGAAAAGGAGACTCCACAGCCTCCCTGGGCAGCCTGTGCCAGGGCTGTGTCATCCTCGCAGGAAAGAAGTTCTTCCTCGTGTTCAGGTGGAACTGCCTGTGCTCCAGTTTGTGCCCGTTGCCCCTTGTCCTGTCTCTGGCCACCACCGAAAAGAGCCTGGCCCCATCCTCTTGACACCTGCCCTTCAGATATTTATAAGCATAGATGAGATCCCTTCTCAGTCTTCTCTTCTCCAGCCTAAACAGACCCAGGTCTCTCAGCCTTTCCTCATACGAGAGATGCTCGTCCTCCCTATTCCATTTTCTTGTTTATTCTCCCACTTCACTATAATAGTCATGCATTTCCTTTGGAGTGGTGTCCCTCCAACTTGTGCAATACTTATCCTGTGTGTATGTGCATGCATATTTATGAGGAATTGTGTGTAGACAGGAAAATTAGTGCTTGTGGCAATGGTAGTATGTTTGTGTATGTACACATACATATGTACATATTTCAGAAATAACCAAGTTTTATAAGTGAGTAATACTGTTTTAGGCTGAAAACTTGTTCTGAAATATCTGTGACATCTCTTTTTATTTTATATGTTGCCTGCCAAATGATGAATGGTAATTGCTTCATAGTCTATATTATTTATCACTGCCTGAAAACCCAGTATAGTCTACAGAATCATTATAATGAAGAAATGAAGGTTAATACAAACTATGTTGACTATTACTGTAAAAAAAGTAAGTAGATATCTAAGTCCAAGTTAATTCCTGACATAATTCAGCTGTAGCTAGAGTAGTTATACTAAATATGATTTTTTGTCCCATTTGATGTTATCATCCTGGTTTTACTAGTCAGTAATGGAAGATTAGGTAGAACTTGATTTTTGTTCATGATGTACATGAAAATCTGTTCTGTGTATTGGATCTGGGAAAATTGTAACTATACAGCAGTGCACAGCAATGGAATGGTATTTCTGTTGCTAAATTTAATTTTCTTTTTCACTATGGTTTTCCCATTTAATGCTTTGATGTGAGAAGGATACTCCATGGAACAGCAGGACAAAATATTCTGAGGCCCGCCTTAGTTTTAATCCTTGGAAATCCTCTAGCAAACTAAGGTTATAATTGTACACTACGTTTTAAAACAGGAATTATGGCTTCATGGTAGCAATGTATTATAATTGTTTACATCTAGCTGAGTGACAAAATTGCCAGTACTTTATATTGTTACTGATAATTTTGTTTATTTGCTTTTTGGTACCCAGATGTCATAGGCCAAAAAAAAAGTCAGTCTCAATTTGTGGAATTTTACTTAATTTAGTTTATTGCCAATTATCATTAACTTTTAATTATTTACTCCAATATTGTGAAATAAATATAAACATTTAAACAAACACTTAGAGAAACACGCCTCAGCTTCCTTCTGGCCACCTCTGCTCCCCACTCGCTGGTCTGCAGTCCCCTCACTGCACATCACAGTCAGTCCCTTGAGTGAGGTGATGGCGGCGCAGAAGCCTGGGGTCGGTGCGTAGTGGTTACTTGGCTTTCGCCATTGTTTTCTTCTTATTCAGTGGCTCAGGCGTGGGCTTCCCCATGGGCTGCAGTCCCCTCAGAGGTGTACATTCCTCCTGTGTCTCCCCTCTGTCTCTGCTCAGGCGTCTCTTTGCTCCAGTGCTAGCTGGGTGTCTCTTCGCCCTGCTCCTGCTCAGGAACCTCCTTTCTCCATCCATGCTCAGGTGCCTCCTTGTTCCCGCCCTGTTCAAGCATCTCTTCTTTTTCTTCAGTGTCTCCCTGTCTCACAGGTGCTACCTCCCTTTCTGAAACATGTTTTCACAGAGGCGCCATGTGCTCTGGTGGGCACAGTTTGGCATGTGGTGGTGGGTCCATTTTGTCCATTGCAAAGCCAGCTGGGACCGGCTCAGAGCAGTCCCAGACCTCATCCGGCACAGGTTGCCCCAGACCGCTGCATCCACCACCGACATCTGCCAGCCGTGCCCCAGTGTCAGAAGGAGAGTACGAGCCAGGCTACGCGTGAGCACACTGCATTATGGAGGAACATTCATGTGCATTGTATGCACTCTTCATGTCTAAGGGAAAAGCTGTGTGTCACTAAGACTATATAAACGTCCTGCATGTGTTTATGTTTTCTGTGTTTTTTTGAGAAATAATAACAATGGAACACACTTTAAAGTCAGTCTTTGTCTTGTCCCCTTTAACTACCCAGTCTTTGCATTTTTCCCCTATTCCTTTGTAAAAAAAAGTGTCTTTTTGTCTCTTAATCTGTCTATAACTTTAACGTCCCCTTTTTTTGTTATTCAGTAGAATTTGATACATACCAAACATAAAGGAATTGTTTTAAAAATAGTTAAATGTTTTTCCTCCTGTCAGGAGATGTAAATGTCCTCAGTCTTTTGAATGTAGAGCTTGCACCTTCCTTTCATCTGAAATCCCAGTCAAGCAAAGGAATGTTTTCATTTTGTCTTCTCTACTCACCTAATTAGAGGTTGATCAGAATATGTTGGTACTGAAACCACTCAGAAGTAACATCAGTAATTGACCTATGCAGTGCCTCTTGTCTGTGCTCCTGTCCTCTCATTTCATTCTCCTTTGTTGTTACTCAGCTTACTGCATCTCCCACTATTTTATATCCATTTCCTCTTACATCTTTTGTCTGCTTCACTTTCTTCTGTTATTATCTTACTTTGCATTGACTCCTCCCTCACTTCCTTAGTAGCCTTGTTTTGCCTTGTGAACCCCTCTGTTGCCAGTGGACTCTTGGCTGCTTTTATCACCTCAGCAAAATCAGAAATGTGGTGCTTCCAAGTAAGTGTGGCAGCCTTCTGATGGTGCCAACTCAGAGACCTGTTGGTACTGGCAAAGTGAACAGTTTGTATCATCACCTCCATTGCCTTTTAAGAAGAGGGAACTGGAACTTGTGATAGCTTGTTTTCTCAGAACTTCCCTAGAGATGTCATTACAGTCTTCTGGTGGGATTCATAGGAAATTTCTGAGTAACCTGCATAAGTACAAGTCATGACTTGCTGTTTGGACAGATGTGTCCTGAATAGCTTCCTGTGTCTTTTAACACATCTGTTTTTGTACCAGAAGTCTTTCCTAATGCCATCTTCTGTATATTTTGTCACTGCACCTTTATGAATGCACTTCTGAAATGGAAAGCAAGCTGATCTAGAGGGCACAATGTCATTGGTCAATAAAATATATTAAAATTGATATTTCAATTCTAAAGTGTTGCTAGACATCTTAAAAATATGGCTAAATTGCCTCCAGTTTGTGAACTGTGGAACCTCAGTGGTTGCTTTTTCTCCAAAAAACTGACAGCAATTATGTTCACTTTCCCTTTTTAGGTAGCTATTGTTTTGTTCACTTTACCACCCGAATGCTGAAGTTACTCTTTCCTACTGCGTGACTAACCTATCAATATTTTTTAAAGTGCATTTACTAAAATCTGTATAAATGTGCTCCTGCAAGCCCGTTCACATATCTAGTTATCCTTTAGAAACTTGACTGAATTTCATTATTGAGAGGTTTCTAATTAATATGCTTTTGTACAAAATTAGAGTCTTCTCCTTTTTACTATATAATCCCTTGTATTTGGGTATCCCATCTTACTGCAGATGGAGTTGGAATTACGTTTGTTCCAAAAAATAATGACCGTATAGGCTACTTGCAGTTGACTGATCTGTGTCTGATTAACGTGAAACCCCAAACAAGTGGCAGAGGGAGTGATGCGTTCTCAGTCCATTCTGCATCAGATAGTTCCAGTGTGAAACAGTATATTAATTTACATTTGTACTTACTAACTTGTAGTGAGCTGTAAAAACAGCATGTTGCTACTTAATTGATCTAGGAGGCCAGTATTAGCCTCATGTTTCCTGATATTTTCTTCACAGTTCCCAAAGAGAATTATGTCTGTGAAGGAGGTGTTTAATCCTGCCATCAGCCTTGCATCATCCTGTATCTAAGCATCTGTTTTGTACTTTAATGCGTTCATTTTATCCTTTACTGTCTTCTTTCCTTTTATGTATTTGTAGAAAGCCTTATTATTCTTCACTATATTGCTTGCTGTCCCCTCTGATACTCTGCTTTTCTCTTGTGTAATTTTCTTTTTTTACTCAGTCTAGCTCCTAACATGTATTTTTCCTTTAAATCATTTCTTCTTGATGGTTTTAGTTGCATCTACACCACATTTTTCATCAATATTTCTTCTGTTGCCTCTTTACTTTTGCCATTTAGTCATCTTGGGATTTTTGTCTCCTTAAAAAGGATGCTGTTCCATTAGACATTTGTTAGTACATCTTTGAAACAAGTCAATTCTTTTTCCACGTATAGTTCCTTTAAAGTTAATTCTTGACTTCTGTCACCTACTATTTCTTTTGTCCTTAAACACTTGTCATTTTAGAATTTCTCACTGGTTTGTTACCCTTTGCATGCTTCTTCTCTTGAATGACGATGTAGGAATTGAATGTATTCTGAAGAGTTGTGTTTTCTTCCTTAATTTGTGAGGCAACTGGGCAATGAAAGTGCAATCGGGTAGTCTGATTAAGTTCAGTGCAGATATGGGAGGAGTGAAGACTAGCAGAGGAGACTCGTCTGCCTTCTGATTCTTAGTCTGTCCTGGACCATTTTGGCCTTTAGTGTGATGTGAAGGGTTAGTTTATGCTGGTCTCTAGCCGTCCATGACAACACTTACACTGTAGTACCATGAGCTACTTCTGCAATACTTGTGGAAATTGCTTTTATGCAGAGGGAATTTCCAGTGATGCAGTTAAACTGCTTTTATGTCTTTTAGGCTGGAATAATGCTTACTTAATTTAGAATTGATTTTCATTTAAATTTTCTACACTGCCTACCTTACTGGGACTGTGATTGGGGACTTTAAATGCTGCAATAGTATAAATGGAAATGGGATCATGACAAGACTTTGATTTGTATGATAGTCTTAATTGGGATTTGCTGATGGACAACTCAGGAGAAAACTGTCACCTAAATGGCATTATAATAAAACTGAGTTATCCCATTTTGTTATGCCTACACGTGAATTAAACTCAGTGTTTCTCTACTGAAATCAACAGATTTGGTGTATTACTAGCTTTATTATTAATTACTACTGTAGGGAAAGTGGGTTTTTATTCTTCAGTGAAACACAATGCTTTCCTCTGAAAACATTCTCTTAATATTTAGAATGTCGATAATGCAACATACTGTTACTTCATTTGTAAATTGCACTACCATAAAATACTTTTGCATATACCTGTACCTAAAAGTATGTTATGTTACAATGTGTCCTGTCAAGTGATTTACTGTAGGATCCTGAAAAAGCAATTGTTGTAAATTTAAGATTCAGTTCACCTGTAATATTCTAGGTGACATGTCCATAATCCACTATACTACAATACTTAGAGATCAGTAAAAAAAAATATACCATACAGTATATCTCCTCTCGCATTGTACAGACCAATAGCAAATTTGTTCTGCTAAATTCTTCAAATAGTGTTAAGTAATATAACATTTTGTGTAACCACTACTTACTGTAGCTACTCAGAACTGAACTCTGTCAGAACACTTTTGTGCTTTGCAGATTGTGATCCCTTTGAAGCTTCATAGTGAAATCAGTGTAGGGCTAATTCCTCTTAAAAACACAAATCTTCCTGTAAATCTTACTCCTTGTCTAAGAGCAGCGTGGAGCTCATATAGTTGATATTTCATCTTTTGAGAGACAGATCAGCAATAATTTGATTTAAAATATATTTGTGTTTGTTTTGATAGAGAGCAGAGGCTCGACATAAGTGCCCCTTTTTGATTTAAGGAAGACTCAGGGTGACCTGGCTGTTCAATGAAAAGAATATGTCCTATGTCAGGACTGAAAGATCTGGATCAATTACTGTTTTACTAGCCATGCAGACATAGATGGAGCTTTTTATCAGTCACTGGTGTTGTTCTTTCTGCATCATCATATTTGAATTTGATGTTGCTTTTGGGGGACACTAAGATCAGATTATACCCATAACTTCTGCCTGCCTGAGATTCTGTGGTGCCACGTTCTCTGTTCAGATCTTTCACATGCCTCTGTGGGTCTTTTTGTTCCTTGATGAGCCATACTCATGAACAGTGGATACTACTTGAGAAGAATTTCTTGGTTTTGATATCATTATTACTTTTAGCTCAGTAAGACAACTCATCTAGAGTAGCAGTCAGAACACTTGAGGTTTAAACTTTTTACTGTACGTAAAAGGGGCTTCTCTCTCATGCGTTACATGAATGAAAGATATATCTTAGAAAGTCAACTGCTTCCCTCCCAGTTGTGCAGGTCAGAAGAGCTTTCTTCTGGAAGCATAGAAATCCAGCCATCCTGATCAGGAGTATTTTTTACTACATCAAGAAACTTGGAGACAGGTTTTGTGCTACAACGAAACACCTTCACCAGTAGCTAGCTGAAAGTATTACATGCCTTCCCATTCCATTTATAAATCTTCACATACTTCATGAAGCCATTGTTTTCAGACCTAAGGAAGCTGTTCTTGGAATCACAGACTGGTTGAGGTTGGAAGGGACCTCCCGAGGTCATCTTATCCAACCCCCTTGCTCAAGCAGGGCCACCTAGAACAGGTTACCCAGGACCATGCCCAGGACTGTTCTTGAAATTGCCAGTGCATTTGCTAAATGGAGGGAAGTCTCCCATTCTAGAGCCGTTTTATTCAGATAATCTTTATCATGGTCATTCAGCAGATAAAGGATTAAAAAAAAAAGGCCTAGTCATCATATGGTTCTGTGAAAGAAAAATCCAAATATTATACAAGATTAACTCAGCTCTGCACAACATGAACTAAGCTGTGTTAGTAGGGCAAAATTTACCATTTGGAACCAAGAAGCTTGAATTTCCAGCTACCTGAGAATTCTTACAACTCTCCATAGTAATGAGGCTTCAGCCCTTTATAATAGTGAAACACTCTCTTGTGGTATTCCATGTAAAAATAGCCTCACAGCTGATGGATATCTTGCAGTAGCAAGTTGTTTTTAAGCTAAGAATCTCACTTAATTATATGGGAGTTGCTCTGGTTCAACATGTTTCACAGCATTGCCTTCAAATCCTTTACTACTTTCTGTCTGTATGTCAAGATCTATTTTCTACTTCCCATCACTTCACCAAGATTGCTTTCTGAGCAAGGCAGCTATCAATACAAGATTCTTTATTTTGTTACTATGATGATAAAATGTTTCCTTAAAAGTCTGAAATATTTTTTCTTCTTTTTTTTTACATTTTAATTTTTACATTTTCGTGTTTTAATTTTTCTTCCTACGCATGAAGAAATTGTTCCAGATTCGTCCTTTGTCCTGTAGCATAATCTGGCTTTGTGGAAAGTATTCAAGAAGTTTTGCTCACTGATTTGTCTATACCTAAAAGCTCATTTGGTTTAGTGAAGTATGAAAGAGTAGTGATCTTTTTTATATAGGTGAATAAGATTTGGTATCACAGAAGTAAGTATTCCTGATTTACTCCCCATTCAGAATCACAGATTGGTGGGGCTTGGAAGGGCCCTCTGGAGATCACCCAGTCCAACCCCCCTGCTAAAGCAGGTGCCCCCAGAACAGGTTGCACAGGAACACATCCAGGTGGGTTTTGAATATCTCCAGAGAAGGAGATATTCACAGCCCCTCTGGACAGCCTGTGCCAGTGCTCTGTTACCCTCACAGGAAAGAAGTTCCTCCTCATGTTCAAGTGGAACTGCCTGTGTTCCAGTTTGTGCCCGTTGCCCCTTGTCCTGTCTCTGGGCACCACTGAAAAGAGCCTGGCCCCATCCTCTTGACACCCACCCTTTAGATATTTATTAGAATTGATCAGATCCCCTCTCAGTCTGGTCCAGGCTGAACAGACCCACATCTCTCAGCCTTTCCTCATAAGAGAGATGCTCCAGTCCCCTGGAGCTAGTATGCTTGCTTTCTGGAACAAGTATCTTCATAGAAAGAATTGAACTATTCAAGAACAGCTTTTCTGCAATTGCTGTCCTTGAATTTTTATTCCCAAATAGCTGAATGCGTAGCCAAGCTCTCAGTTAAAAAGTTGGTCTTTGTGCTGTTATCCATTCTCCTAAACTGTTTATGTGTCTGAGGATCATAACTTATATAGGCTAGATAGCTGAGATGCTAAAGTACATAATACATCTGTTAAATCAGNATCCAGGCGGGTTTTGAATATCTCCAGAGAAGGAGATATTCACAGCCCCTCTGGACAGCCTGTGCCAGTGCTCTGTTACCCTCACAGGAAAGAAGTTCCTCCTCATGTTCAAGTGGAACTGCCTGTGTTCCAGTTTGTGCCCGTTGCCCCTTGTCCTGTCTCTGGGCACCACTGAAAAGAGCCTGGCCCCATCCTCTTGACACCCACCCTTTAGATATTTATTAGAATTGATCAGATCCCCTCTCAGTCTGGTCCAGGCTGAACAGACCCACATCTCTCAGCCTTTCCTCATAAGAGAGATGCTCCAGTCCCCTGGAGCTAGTATGCTTGCTTTCTGGAACAAGTATCTTCATAGAAAGAATTGAACTATTCAAGAACAGCTTTTCTGCAATTGCTGTCCTTGAATTTTTATTCCCAAATAGCTGAATGCGTAGCCAAGCTCTCAGTTAAAAAGTTGGTCTTTGTGCTGTTATCCATTCTCCTAAACTGTTTATGTGTCTGAGGATCATAACTTATATAGGCTAGATAGCTGAGATGCTAAAGTACATAATACATCTGTTAAATCAGATGGAAAGAAAATAAAACTATTCTCAATGGCAGCAGCCTGGGCAAAAAGGTCTCCTGCTCTGTAAAGGAGACACCTGCTCTTTAAAAGAGTGCTTTATCAAGCACTACAGTGTAGTGTTCTTGTTCAGTGCTGATGGATTCTTTGTAGAAATACACTGCATATGTTGAAAAAGTGTATTCCTTTTATTTTTTTCCTGAGAAAAGGGGAGTGCCCCCTTTTCTTCTTATACTGTCTTCAAAAACAAAACCAAACAAACACTATTCTCCATTTCTGTTACTGGCTGAAGGTTACTTCACATCCATCACAAGGTGCAGAAATGTAACTGAGTAACCAATCATTCCTTCTTATCTCTGATCCTCGTTGTAGGTAATCTAACCTCGCCTGGAACCTGAATGTGAACTCATGTGCATAGCTTTTGTCTTGGAAAAAAACAGCGATAAGTAATGGAATATTGTAAAATTCTGAAATGTCAGAGTAAAAATCCTCCTTCGGTTGACCAGCCTATGCATTTAATAAGATTTTCTGTATGCTGCAAAGTCTAGCCTTTTCCTGGCTTTTTGAGAAGAGGAAAAGTTGAGCCCTAGATAGAGAAATGTATTTTTTAATATATTTTTGTTATAAATTAATTAAATTATTATGTTGGCCTTCGGTTTCTCAAAGGAACAGGTAGTAGCCAGTGTAAATCAGATTAGCTCCACTGAAATCAGAACTACATTCGTTTACAAAATCTAACAAACTGTCTAAAATACGTCTTGAAATTATTCATGTTTAGTGTTCGATCCTGCTTTGTAAGAAGACTTACAAACCTTATATCCTGGCTTGTATTCTGGTTCAGTTTGTGTAGTTTTCCCTTTTGTAAAACTATCAGAATATATTTAGGTGTGAAAAGTAAGATACTGATTTGAACTTCATAGAATTTAGAAAGCATCAGTTCAGGAAAATTCATTCTTCATCTCTGGAGACCTCTATTTCTGTCCTGGTAGTTGTCACAGCACCAGATTTTTTAAAATGAATTTTGGTCCCTTTGTTTTAAAAAAAAAAAAAGATTTTTTATTAAATACAATTTAAAATACTCTTAAAATGCAATTAAAAATACTTTGATGATAACTAAGGTCTTCTATATTTTGATCTGCAAGCAAATACACCAGAAAGAAGGACATGGAGAAGCTATGCCAGATGAAGACAGGTATCTGCTTTTTTGAGATTAGTTGGTTAGAAAAATTTCTGGATACCAAAGAGGAGACCTTCAATAAGACTTTGGCTAACTTCAGGAAGCAACGCTTCTTGCAATCTGACGGGTTTTACCATGGGGACAGCAGCAACAACACAGCTCAAGAGTCCCATCAAACTGTTCTCTATAATGACTTTAATGTATAGATAAACCTAGTTTGATGTTAATTTTTCAGACATTCTTGTACCCGAGCCAGCTATACTTCATTTTCACCAATGAAATTTTTGCTTACTAATTTGAATTTGAAACTAAAGCACTGACATTCATAATTTTAAGATGTTGATTGGTTTGGTTGTATGATTGCTTTGTGGGAAAGGAGGAGGTTTTACAATTATGTTTGTGTTTGGATTTAATTTGTATGGTAAGTTAAGTATGAGATTTATGGAGTGCAATGTGCAGAATGTTTTATTTACTCTTCCAAAGACTGTGAGTACACACAACATCTGAATTTGATCTTTGGAAACCAAGTTCAGAAAATATGGCATAATTTGATGCTAATTGTCTCCCTTAATTGCACCTTCCATCTGCTTATTGCTAGTTCTATACTTAAGTCGTTACAGTATTTATTACTTGATTTCTCTTGTATTTCACTTTATCTAGAGATGTACTTATTACATGTAATATCTCTGGGGTTTTTTTACTTGCGTATTATCAGTGTCCTATTCTTGTGAAAACATTTTAATTTTGTTGAGTTGTAGTTTGCCAAAAAGAATGTATTTTCTTCTGTGTATGAGAATACATAGGAAAGACATAATAATTTAGCATTTCTGTGTGGACAAGGGATGAGCTGTTCGTTCAGTCTGTAGATGGTTTTTTTTCCTGTAGTGCCAAAGTGGCACTTCAGAGGTAGAAGTTGTAAGATGCCATAACAGACAAGTTCTGTCTGTTCATAAAAAGTGCCTTTCACCATGAATTTTAATAAAAGAAAGATGTGTTGTCTCAGCCATATCAGATATATGCTTTATTTTCAACAATTACAGCTCTGGACAG
>VZSC01006119.1:113987-142079 GCA_013398225.1 Steatornis caripensis | reverse complement strand
AGATCTCTGGACAGACACCTTCTATCTCTGTATGCAGGAGAGGTTACTTATTATTCTCTCACCATGTTGCTGGTGGAAAAATTTGTATGACTGCTGTCACATTTAGTTCAAGCAAAATTATCCAGGTTTAAGTTAATTTGGCTGTTAGAGGTGGAGGGAAGGTTGCTTTTATTTGCCTGATGTGAATGAAAAACAGCTTTAGGAGCTATTCAGGGAGCAGGGTAGCCTCCCTTACAGAACTGGTGATACAGCTCCAGAGGAGGACATGCTTGTATCACCTAAGATTACTTTTTTTCCAGCTACACATGAGGAAATCCAGTGGAAACTGGAAAATTATATCTAAATTCTGTTATTAAATAAGTCAAGTGTGAAGAACTTCTATCTAACTAGATATGATAATTAGAGAGGAAGCTAAGTGGTGTTTTACATGGGACACTTCTATTCTCAATGACTTTAGAGAGTTTTAGACCCCGTGACTGAAGACGAAATGACACTTCCTTTTCTTGATTTGGTGTGGAAATGAGGAAGGGAGGAGGGAAAACACTGGAGTTTGTACATGAAATTTTGTATATCGGTATTGTAGGACTTACAGGATGTTCACGTATGTGCAATTTTTAAATGTAAAGTGAAATATGTCTCAAGTCACACAGGACTCAGTTGAAATGGTTTAATTAAAGGCCAAGTGAAATTGTGATGGAAACCTTAGGGAAACTTTAGAGTGGCCACTTAGGACAAGGGTAACTTTAATATAGTTGCTTTGGCAAAAAAAAAAAAGATAAACAGCACACCTGTCAAGCTTATCTAATACAGCAGATTTCACACTCATTTTTCACTGTTTTCCTGGAGTTTTTGGAAAACTTAGGGGTTACTAAGAATCTCAAAGCAGGCTTGCATTTCAAGTGAAATTGGAGTGGTTACCATATAGATATGATTAAAGGTAGTGGAGGGATGGCTTCAGCATCTAGTCTGTAGTGGCAGTCTACTGCAGAAACCACTTTGCTACAGGTCCTTGAAGCCCTTATTGTCTGCTGTGGAGAAAAGCAGGACTTCACTCCACAACTAGCCTCTGGAGTGGAGGGCATACTTCTCTTTCAGATGAAATTGCAGCATATGAGTCAGAGGACCTCAACCTAGGGAGGCTGGATTTGCAATCTTAATATGCCCACTGTTCATGACGAAAATGGAAGTCTGGATGGAGTTGCTGAACTGAAAAGCTGTGTAAGAGTGCATCTTAGCTCTTTTGTGATAATCTGGTCAAGTATGTCACTCTGAATGTTTTCATTTACAAAGGCAACCTATAAGAGTTTATCTATGAGATATTCCTGCTTGCCAGGTGAGCAGAATAATTGATGAACATACCAGTATGGAAAAATGTGGAATGAAAGAAGTGCATGTATTCTTGGTGTAAAGATGGCACAACACAGGAAGAATATGTTTGCACATGGAAAACACAGACAGAAAGCCTAGAAAGATTTACTTACAATCTGTAGAAGATGCATAATGCACGTAGAAAATTTTGTCAATGTAACAACATGGGTTGTTTGCTGATTCTGAAAATATTTATCCCATGCCTGTAATGTATGTATTGTAATATATCTGTTGGCCGGATTTGCCTCTCAGATAGTGTTCATATTTCGAAGAGACTTGAGTGTATTTGAGGAAAGAATTCAGCCCAAAATATTATTCTTTTTTGATTTCATAAACCTAATTTATAGATTAATCTGATGACTCAGATGAGGAGAATGAAAGGGTAATTACACTTAGGGGTTGCTTTTAGAACAACTGTACTCCTACCTGTTGTATTGTTCAGTCATCTTATACATAATACCATTTTTCATAAACTTATCAACAGTAACTAGTGATCTATAACACACTTCTGTGTTATTTAGCAGGAGATGATTTTAAATAGCCTCTTTATTTGTTCAGTGGCATACACTTTCTTGATATGTGTTTTAATCTTTGTGTCTCAGTTTCCTAGCTACAAAACAGAGCGGATAAGGCTTTGCCCCCCGCCCTCCTTACGGTGTCTCATCTGTCTATACAGGTTGCCCTTGGCAAGAAGAGTTCCCTTTGTTTTTTGAGCAAAACCTAGAAACATTAGGGTTTCTTCCTTGAGAATTCTAGGCACCTGCCAATTCCTCTGAAAGCATATACAGCCTCCTCGTTCTTACTCGAAGGAGAGCTTTCTGTATCACCTGTACTTTAGCTTAACATTCAGCATTTAAAAAAAATGTTTTTCTCCCTCGCACATTTTCCTCCTCACTCTTTCTGTGTTCAACTGGTAACACAGATGTATCCTGTACTAAATCAAACATAAGGTGCATAGTTTTTGATCTGTGTTAGTAAACTAATAGTCAGGCCTTTTGTGTACCATATGCTTTCTGTCACTAGTGCATGGGGATTGGGGCCTTCAGCTGGAGGTGGCAGGTAAATTATTCTTAGGAGAATAAAAGGGTAAGACAACAAAAAAGTTAAAATGTATAAAGGCTTCTTGTGCATAACCTGTTTGACATGAGGTTCATGAAAGGTGAGAGTAAAGCGTGTTAATTAGTGGCTAATAAGTAGTAAACTATTGCCTTGATAGATAGGAACTCTGAGACTGCATCAAACTACCCTCACAAAATCTCTTACAAAGTGACTAATTTACAGGGCTGTACACAGTAACAAAGTATTTCTGTAATTACTGTTGAGAAAAGTCCCTTGTTCTTTGCTGCTGTCACTGAGAGTAGTAATTCATAATCTTTTAGGAAGACTGTTTTTGTTTTGTTTATTCACAGCAAAGTTTTTTGCTCTTTGATGGCATGACTTGTGTGGTCCTTGTCTGCTGTCAGCAATTAAGAGATGGTCTCAACCGAGCAAAAGGCTTTGTGACATAGGGAACATTTGCTTGAAATGTTCCCATGTGAGCCATGGGCTTGGTTGCTCTCTGAACGGGTGAAAAAAACAGGGCTTTTGTTAGAATGACAGGCAGGCAGCAGAAGCAAAGTTTAACCCAAATCCTTTTGTAGGTATTGGAAAGTCATAAGCCTTGAGATGACACTGGCACATTCAACATGCTGTGTGATCTGGGACTCTGTTGCTTGTATCACTGTGTGAATGTGTGTACAGTGTAAACATTTTATGAAGTGCAGTTTCTGAACCATCGGTCTGTCTGGGCAAGAATGTCCCTTGATACTAAAAAGAACAGCAATCAGGACAGAATTGGTCAATGCGGCATGTCTAATGGTGGGAAGATATTTGAAGAACTCACTGTAGACACAACAGGCTCTCTAAATAGCCTCTTTGCACCCGGAGTCTTATTGCAAACAGGTTCATTAAGGAGAGACATTCTGACACACAGCATCACAGTAATGAAAGTAGCTCTGTTTTTCTAATATTGTGTCTTGCCACTTCAGTTATGCTGCTGGTACAAGATTTCCCCTGTGTTGTTGTATATTTCTCTAGAAAAAGAATCAGTCTTCATAGAATATACAATTATTTTGTACGGGAATATATAACTCATACCTAAGAATCTGTCCTTCCTGTTTATGTGCACTAGTGCAAAAATAATTGGCAATCACATCTTCAATACCAAAAGTGCTTTCACCTTTGATTTGAAAGGCTTGTATACGTTCAAGTGGTTATAACACAAAAATATGTATATACAGTTGTAATATACTTTTGTGAATGTACAAAGTCAGATAAAATGTTGTTCATGACCAAATATAAAATGAGTATTAGTAATTTTTTTTTCCCATGAGGCACTTCGGTTTGTTTTGCTTCCTTTCTCTTCTCTTTAGGCACTGAAGTATAAGTTCATAGAGAGGAAAATCAAAAGGTTATGGTTTATCCTACTTTACATATAACTGGTGTGTGACTTAAGCTGTTGGATCGGCTTAATGTATACTTTCAACATTATGACCATGGGGGGAAAAAAGGTAATATTGGTTTAAAAGTGGATATGGAAAATTTAATGTGCTCAAGTGGGAACAATGGCATATTAAAAAAAAAAAAATTCATGACACAGATCTAATAATTCACTTGCCCCTGTAGGAATGGGGTATCGGCTCTGATGCCGCTTGGTAGTTTATTTTTATATACGCCCCTGGTCCCTGCTGTATATCCTTCGTATGGGTTCCAGAGAAAAGAAAGAAAATAACCTGTAGGGAAATCAGCTTAGAAACCTTTCATTAAATACATTGTGTTTCATATCATGTCGTTCACAAAATCTTCAAGAAAGAAAGTGTTATCAGACTGCATGCGTAAAATACTATATTTGAATACTATAATTTGCTGGAAGATTAAGGACCAAGGGTATAGACATATTCGTTATTTAATTATTCACTTATGCTTGATGGATAATGCTTCAGGGGTTCTTTTCATTTTTTCTTGCCTAGCACAGATATGCAGTTTTAACTTTTTATTTAATGCTGCAGAAAACATTCCTGTTTCCCTAAGCTTTACTGTCCTGCTTGTTTGCTTTCTAGTGCTGTGATTATTATTCTTTTGGAGGGGTTTTATATTGCTTTTAAGTTTGTTGGTTTTTTTCTTTTTTTCTCCCACAGGCATATACATTAGTTTACAATTAGCTAAACTGTACTGATTATAAAAGAAATTTAAAATTACTTTTTGGCAGAAATTAATTAATGGTTCATTTGTGATTGCAAATAATTATTATATCTCAAGGTAAAAAAATTGCAATTACTTTTGTTAATCTGTTATTGAAAAACAGGATTGACAGTACATATTACGAGAACTTCAAAAATCTATCAAAATTTTTTGACTGTTCATGAAGCATAGCTTGATCAAGCCAAATTTGGCCTATGACTGTGATGTACACATAAAAAAAGTTCATTAAATAACAAGAAGAAAAACTAGTTTGCTGAATATATTGTGCTTTTTTTTTCCCCCTGAAGTGTTATTACATGTTAACTTGTGTGGTTTTGTACATGGAATTAATGGAAGTCGAAATTCAGCTGCATTTGCACAAGTGCTAATACTTGGACTAGTATTGGTTTAGTTTGTGGAGGGACTAAAAATGGCTTGGTGTAGTGGCAGTGTTACTAACAATGAGCCTCTTACTCTTCCCCCTGTTTTTCTTCCCTTTTTTACCTATCTACTTATATATAAGTAGATTTCTCTTTCTTCTTATTTTGTCTGATTTAATATTCTTCAGTGGTTCTCATACACAGAGAGTTGTACAACCTACAGTGTTTGCCATTCCAAACACCACAGGCTCAAGCTCCACGTAATTCATGGCAGAAGAGGTGACTGCTCTTCCTGTGTGGCATTGTCTACCGTGTAAATTACAATTCTGTAAAAGTACAACGTTGTTTGAGTGTCTTTGCATTTTCTTCATTGTGTAGTGCTATGGGAAAGAAAAAAAATAGGATGCGCCAACTATGGGAGCTGGTTTGTATCCTCTCAGTTGTCCTGGGCCAGAACATTGGTATCTCTTGAAGAATAACTGTGACAGATGAAAATGGAAGTACTCCCCTCATGCCTCTAGAGCTTGTTCCCCAGCAGCAGTAGTAGTACCATTGAATTCTGTTTCACCATGTGTTTGCCATCGTCTCAGTTTCCAAGTCATTCCCATGACTCCCCTCTCTACCCATCAATATTTTTACATCATTGCAATGGAAATCGAATACCATCAAAATTACAGTTGGTATATGAACACATCTCCTAGTTGGAAGGGCATAGGTGCTTTTTTTTCTTTTTTCTTTCACCCCCAAACAGAACTGAGTGGTTTTCTTTGGTCTTTTATTGTATGGAGATGGCAGTCTCTAGGAAACCAGCCTTGCATATTGTACTTAGGGTAATGAGGCTCGCTCGTCTCTTTTAGTTCCATGTTTGTGACCCAACTGTCAAGGGCTCTCTGTTGAGGATGCACATACTTTTTCCTCTAAATGTTGACTGTCTATAGTAATGGGTGCTTCCTGAAGCAGCCTGGGGAATTCTGAAACAGGTGCTTGGAGTACCCAAGCCTTAACGTTAAATTTAGTCCGATACTCCTTTGAGAAAATGTGAGGAGGACACTATGTTGAGGTACCATCAACTGCCTGTGCTATTAAACTGACAGGTGCTGTATTCTGAGCTACAGGTGGCTGAAGTATTTGCTTTTTTAAAAAAGTTGTGTTTCTTGCCCCAAAATTATTTTATTCAAATCCACACATCATTCACGTAGCAGACTTACTAGATGTACATAGAAAAAGGTGTCTTTAGCAACCTTTGTGGGTGTTCAGAGGCAGCAGCATGTGACTGAACTGGAATCACAAAATCATAGAATGGTTCAGGTTGGCAGGGACCTCTGGAAGTCATCTTGCCCATCTCCCTTCCTCAGGCAGGATCACCTAGAACCAGGATCCTGAACCCCACCAACTCATGATCACTGCAGGCAAGGCTGCCTTCAACTTTCACACCCTCAGTGAGCATTTCCTTGTTTGTGACTATGAGGTTCAGCTGAGCACCTTTGGCTCCTCTATCACTTGACACAGGAAGTGGTCATCAGTGCTCTCCAGGAACCTCCTGAATTGCTTATGCGCTACTGTTTTGTTCTTCCAAGACTGGTCTTGCATGAGGACCAGGGTTTCTGAATCTGAGGCTCCTTCCAGCTGTTTGTAGAAGTCCTCATTCACTCATTCTTCCTGGTCAGGCAGCCTATAGTAGACACCCCCTGCAATGTCACCTTCACTGGTTTGCTTCAATCACCTGGCCTAGCACCTTTCAGGGAGGGCTGGCAGCCTGACAGGTTGCTTAAAGTATAGTCCTTTCCTTTGCAGCATTCTAGCAGTCTTTTGAAGAGTTAACTTATGCCAGTCTTCTATCACGCAGTTGTTGCTTTCAGACAAGTCGCTGAAAGGCAGAGGGTTGTTTGCACCTGAGATGGCAACCATGATATTTTAATTTGTTTATTGCTGTCATTTTAGACTGGTTTTTTTTCAATATCCAGGAAAGGCAGCTGTGCTGGCTTTTAATCCTTGTATAAAATTCACCTCTGCTGTGCTTACTAAGTGGTATTGACAACTGATAATGACAGAGAAGCTCGCAAGTAATAACTAGTGATGATTTTGCAGGTAGCTTACCTTTCTTTGCATTACTCCCTACCTCCTTTCCTGTCCTCTTTCCTTTCTTCCTTCCTTTCCCACCATTGCCCCCCTCCTCTTCCACCTTCCCCTCCTCTCCTTCTCTCTCCTCCTCCTCCTCTCTTTTTGGCCTCTCTTCTTCACGGAATTACAAAATTACAGACTGATTGATGTTGGAAGGAACCTCTGGAGGTCATTGGTCCAACCACCCCTGCTCAGGCAGGGTGACCTAAAGCCAGTTGCCCAGGACCGTGTCCAGACTGGTTTTTAATATCATCAGGGATGGAGACTCCACACTTCCTTGGGCAACCTGTGTCAGTGCTCAGTTACCCTCACAGTGAAAATGTGTTTTCTGATGTTCAGAGGGAACCTGCTGTGTTTCTCTTTGTTCCCATTGCCTCTGGTCATGTCACTGGGCACCAATGAAAAAAGTCCATCTTAGTCTTCTTCGTGCTTTTCCATCAGATATTTGTACACATTGATGAGATCCCTCCTGAGGCTTCTCTGCTTCAGGCTGAAGAGTCCCAGTTCTTTCAGCCTTTCCTGATAGGACAGGTATTCCAGTCCCTTCATCATCTTAGTGGCCCATAGCTGGACCCTATCCAGTGTCTACATAGCTGTCTTTTACTGTGGAGCCCAGAACTGGTCACAGTACTCTTAAGTGTGGCCTTACCAGTGCTAAGTAGAGGTGAAGGATCACCTCCCTCGACCTGCTGGCAACACGTGCTCCTAATGCAGCCCAGGATACCATTTGCCTTTATTGACACAAGGGTACATTACTGGCTCATGCTCAAGCTGGTGTGCAACAGGACCCCAGGTCCTTCTCTGCAAAGTTGCTTCCCAGCTAGTTGTTCCCCAACAAACACTGTTCCATATGATTGTTCCTCTTCAAGTTCAGGACTTTGTAATTCCTCTTGTTGAGCTTCACAACGTTCCTGTCAGCCCATTTCTCCAGCCTGATGAGTTTGTGCTGGACAGCAGCACTATCCTCAGGTGTACCAGCTGCTCCTTCCAGTTTTGTGTCATCTACAAACTTGCTGAGGGTACTCTCTGCCCTACCATCCAGATGGTTACTGTAGACATTAAACAGGATTGGACCCAGTACTGGCCCCTCGATATACTGCTAATTACTGGTAGCCGCCGCCTTCTCCATCCCACCTTCTCTTGCCCTACTTGCCCCTTCCAATTCCTGTCTTCCTCTTATCCCCTTTTTCTTCTGCTTCACACTCACCCCTTTCTCCTCCC
Organism: Steatornis caripensis; assembly: GCA_013398225.1. Lineage (NCBI taxonomy): Eukaryota > Metazoa > Chordata > Aves > Caprimulgiformes > Steatornithidae > Steatornis > Steatornis caripensis. The sequence goes on along the minus strand of VZSC01006119.1, from coordinate 133,770 downwards.
TGCACTTCCCTTCCTCTTTTTCCCCTGTTGTTTTCCATCTGGTCCCAAGTTGTGAGGTCTTTGATAACAGTGTTCATGCAGTGACTAGTACGGTACTGCTGACATCTTTGATTTAGGGTGCTTGATTTAGGTGCTGCTGTATTACAACAAATATCAGAAGAGCATAAACGTGAACGTCTGCTTTTCATATGGTGCCTTGCAGCCTGCTTTAGAGAAACCAGAGTTTTAGCTAGCTAGGCTGAGAGCAAACTTTTAATGAACTATTCAAGAATTCTGTGCATTGGCATTTTTCCATATCTCTTCACATTTTCTATTCGCAACACTTTAGTTTCCTTCCTATCCTTAATATTGCTACTGGTAGTCAAGACATTCTGCAAATGTGTTCATAAAAGAGTGTCAGTGGGAATGGGTTAGTGATTGACCATTGGAACAGCCATCTAAGTAGTTATTCCTTTAACAAATTCTTTATTTGACAGAGTGTGGATTGCTGCTGCCCTAATGCCAGGAGATCTGTTAAATGAAACTGGAAAGAGCTGAGCAAGACGGGCATCCTTATCTCAATATTCTCCTACATTTCTCTGTTATGGAGAAATCAACTAAGATTTTTTAAAATATATTTATTTTTGTGTGTGTGCATGTGTGAAAAGACACTGTTGTACTTTTACTTCACCTGTACTTTAAAGGTTCTGCCCCAAAGCAGTAATATTAAATCCTGTTATAATGTAACAGTAAGGGTTCTTATGCTATCTTTTTTCACAGTGCTTTTGCCCTCCTCTCCCTTCTCTTCTGTTTGCTGTGGTGTCAGACACGGCTTTAAAGCTGCTGTCTGATTTAGAGCATGGTTGCACAGTGTCTTACAAAACCCGGAGACGGTCCTGTCTATGAGTGAGAGAAGACACTTCTGATTTGTGAAATGAACTTAAGCTCTTCAGCAGGTGCAAGAACCCTCAGTACTCCAAGGGGAAGTTTATGAAAAGTTGAAAGAAATTAACCTCAATTAAAAGGAATATTGATTGATAGTTACAGAGTTAAATATGATATATTGCTCAAGAAAAAAACTCTACATTAAAAGAACATTAAAGTTCTGATAGAAAACATTAAACCCAAGAAATTTTCCACAGAGGGTGAAATGTAAAATTGTTTACATCTCTTTCTAACATTTAAGTGTAAGAGGACACAGTAAGAAATTAGTTAAGAACATCCCCTATTGAGCCAAGGAATTAGGGTTCTTCAGAGTGTATTCTAATTTTGTTTTGCTGAGATTTTATTGCTCAGCAGTCATTAAATCTGTAAACTGAAAATCTGGGCCCTTTCAACTTTGAATATGTCTTCTGTGTTTTCCATTAGTTTATGCTTAGTTTCTTAGGTTTTTTGCCCTGAGGTGAAAGTCTTCGAAGTTCTGTAGGCAAATAATAACGGTTTAAACACTGTTATTGGTTATATAAGGAAATTACCTACTACACAGTAGAAACAATCATTTATATATACATAGGTGTGACTAGAACCTTAGAACTTCAACTGTAGTTAACTTTAACTTTACCAACTGAACATGAAGAAAAATAACAAAACCATTGCTTGCCTTTGGCAGCCATAATAGTCATTTAGGTTTAGTAGTTGGCCATGTGGATCAGGTGATAACAGGTAACGTTGTTCATACATTCAGTACTTGTCAGGAGGACTCTGTTCTACTCCATCATCTGCTGACGCATTGTGTTCAACAGGGCTATGTTTTAGGTAGAAGTTTGCTACTAACTTGAAGCTACGCAGAATAAGCTAGCACCTGCATGAAAAGCACTGTCATTCTCTGCAGCCCAGGAGATAGCTCATGCCAGTCCTAATCGTAAGCCCTTAAATGTGATATTTGTAGCTGTTAAATGTGTGGATTTCTCTTGAAATACGTATACTTACTTCTGGTAAAACGCAAATGTAAGTAGGACAAATAGGTGCTTTTGACTCCCTACTGGGAGCAGCTGCTTTTAAAGAGTGGGAGTCAAGGACTCATCCCCTCCATTGGGAATCTGCAAGTTTTTTTTTTTGTTTCTTCTGACTCTGTCTAGAACAAAGATGAAAGGGAAGTGATAATTCCTTTGGAAAGTCACATTTCACAACCATCTGTTAGGCGATAATACATGTCTTCCCAGAGAATTAGCATGGTTGAACCCCATTGAGTGGAATGGCACAGCTATAAGTTCAATGAAGCCTTGCTATAAAAAGTGACAGTCCTTTGAAATGTAAGCATTGTGATACTTCTTGTTCAATTTAATGTAACTGGAGTTTCTTTATTGTACTTTAACTTCAGAATGTCTTTTAATAACTCTGTATTACACAGGAATATACTTATAGATTAGAAAGTCCTTAGCCTTTGCAGAGAGGTGTTTTTTAGGGCCAAAGTAATTTTTTGTAATACGTGAAATGAAGTCCCATAGTGACAGAAGAGTGCATGACATAGTTGTAATAAATCTGCAAGTTGTGGAGCAGAGCACGAATGTTTACAAAATTAGAGTAGGACTGAGTGAACCTCAGTAAATTGAGTGCTGTCTTCTGTGTGTTAGTCCAAATTTAAGAAACTGAATAATCTGAACAGATGCAATGTTTAACGGCAAAAGCGGGGTGTTCTGCTCTGTCCTTCAAGAGTGGTTGATGAAGGTTTGGACCGTAAAATAGAGACAAAATATGTGTGGCCATGACAGATTTGGGGTTAATTTGGTATGTGTGGATGACAGGTATAATTATTATTTGGAAGAGATTGGGGGAACAGGTATCATGGTGATTGTAACAAAGTGGTGATTTGCCATGACCCACGTCAGCTGTTTTTGTCAGAGTAGGCAGCAGTTTTTGCCTAAGTATTAGCATTGATAAACCAAAACAGGGAAATCAGGAAGACTTTGTGTTTAGTGGTCAGGACTTGAGACTTGCTCATTTAAAGAGAATGGGTAGGAAACAGTGAGAAGAGAGTGGAACGGGGTGAGGAGAGGGAGGGAAAATCAAGGAACAAAGAAAGAATCTGAGATACTCTCCCTTCTTGCTATAATCTGTGATTGTCCCACTGCTGTAGGAAACCATTTGTTTCCATGACCTTTCTGGCATCTTTTTTCTTAGTCTCACCTGGAAGGTAATGGAAAAATGACTTTTCTCAGTGTGTTGGAACAATATGAATGGTTTACAAGGCTTTTCCATTGCTACTGTTCATCATTTGTCTCCTGGTAAGCACTTAAGTATTGCAAGCTTGACAAACGTTGGCTTCGTGTATTTGATACTCTTGAGTATCTTGAACAAGAAGGTGAGCTGTTTGGCTGTGACTGTCAACCACTCAGGGATGGCCCTGCTCGAGAACTGAGAACTTCATATAGTCCAGGTGTCTATGCTTTACCTGTGGTGCCAGGTCAGTGTCACTTTAGATGGGGTGTTTGTTCACTGTATGCCCGCAACTGGCCTTTGAGGCACCAGTGGTGGCATCTCTAATGTCTAATCAGACATGAAAGCAGGAGGGAATGGCAACCATGCGGTGTGGGGTGGAGGGTGAAAAAGTGGAATTTGCAGGTAAATGGAGCATTGACAACTTACTTAACTAAATCTCTACTACAAAAAAAGTTTGGGATCTCATGAAAAAACTGCTGTATGATGTATGTACTTAATTTAATTTCCTATTATTTCAGTTGAAGGAAATCTGAGACTTTATTATTTAGACAAAAGACTACTCAGTATACAATTGTTTGCTAAGGTCATAGATTAAAACTGTCTGTTGTAAAAAACCTGGAAGTATGGTTCAAGTAAAGTAATATATCGTTACATATGTGAAGGATTTGATTAGTGATTTGAGACATGTATAGCATTGCACCTCTAAAGGAAAATGTTCTACTGCATTAAAATTCCCTCATAAACCTCTTAATTCTAGAAAACTATATCTGAATTATCTTACACCTGTAAAATTAAGGGACTGAATAGCTATGCATTTCTGTGGGGATAAGGTTTTTGCAGATTTTTTTTTCAGAATAGGGGTCATTATTTCTGCCAGCAGCTAACATATGTATAATAATCACAAAAGCACAGCTATTTGCTTAACTGTCCAGTTTCATGTGCTGTGTGAATGTATATGCAATCAAACTTGTGTACATAGCTCTCATAGCTTTACCATCAATGTACGTACTTTTGTTTCAATGGAAAAAACAAATGTTGAGAGGCTAAGAGTTCATAGGGTATTAACTGAAAATAAAATTGACTTAGTTCTCTTAAATGTATTAGAGGAACATCCTGTGCCGTGTCTTTGTTTTCTGTAGGCGAAAATAAAATCTGCAAGCCCATTGGAGTTTTAAATACAATATAAATGTCATACATAATCATAACAAGTATGCAAAAAGTTTTCAAACATTTGTATTGTATGGAAGCAATTACTGGCACCGACTGCATCACACACCCCTCATATGGGTTAAGGCCAAAAGAAATGAAGGTCTCTAAACAAAATTACTTTGTGTGGGTGGGAAGAGAGTGAGTTTTAACTTTTATTAGGGAGCAACATTGAGCCGTATTTTAATGCCAATCACATACTCTGTAACTCAAATAAATACTAAAGAAAATTATTCAGTTAGGCTTTTCTTACTTTCTCTTGTCATTCTCTGTCACAGATCTTCCAAAGGAGACTCTTGCATTTTAACAGTTGAAGACTTTAAGGTATGATGTGTACAAATACAAATCGAGCAGGAAGGTACTTCTCCATTTGCTGTGCAGACAGCTCTGTGCTTGCTGAGACAGTACATAGCATTTTTTTTCTCAGCATGTTAATTTTACTTACAGTAAATCAGCACTGCCTTCCATGCTTCCATTTCATATCTGTAAGTTCCTGTGATTGCTCTGCCAGCTGCTTTATTCAACGGTGCATTTGCAATTCTGGATGTTCAAAGCAACCTTCTCTGGAATCCTGCTTTCTGACATCAGTGAAACTGTCTGTAACACACGGTTTGTACACATGGGGATGGAAGCAAATACTCCATCTTGTCTTCTGTGAATAGTTACTTATTTTCATTCAAAGAAATACATTCTCATATGTTAGTGTCTTTCATTTTCCTTGCATAGTTCCTTCCTCCAAACTTGGGCTCTTTGTGACCTTTGTAAGCTTCTGATGCTTGCCATTTTAGGAGCATCCTTTCGTATGACTTGAGAAGCCTTAATGCCTCATGTGCATAAATTATGGCTACTTCTTCCATGCCAGCTGGTCTGACGAAGGACATACCTTTTTCTGACAATTTCTCTCTATCTCTCTTTTAAAAGAAAGAGACTGTCCTTCCTTATGTCCTGGGCTGTTAGTGATGGCAGTTGTGCTACTTCATTGCACGTAGAAAGCAAGCCTCAGGGGTGAAAACTGCAACATTTCAAAGTTGGAGGAGACTATCCACCAATGCATACAGCCTATTCTTAAAACTGGAACGTCACTTCTCTAAGGAAATACTTGTCCAGAGTCTTTCCTGCTGCGACTTGTCACAGTGAAATGCTGACGTTTAAGAGTTTCCCCCAAAAGACTGTGATGTTCTTGCTTTCATTGACATGCACTTGAATCATTATGCTGCCACTTTGTTACAATGTGCGAACATGTGTGTGGTATGTTCTGCACAAAGCTATGTACCAGCTGAATTCTGAATAAGAGAGAATACTTCATTGCAGAAGTTTGGAGACGTTGCTTAGTATTTGCTCCCTGATGTTTCATGTGGCAATGTGAGTTTATAATAGATCTTGACGTGACGCTCATGATTTGTGAAAATCAGCAGTTAGGAATTCACAGGCAAAATGCATTGTATGTTTTGGTCCACAGCAGAGCAGCATCTCTGAATGCTGCTACCGCAGGCAGAGGAACTTTTGGAAGATAATGCTGTAGCAGTGGGTGTCACGAACATCATATGTCAGTAGGGACACATACAAGCAGCATGGTTAGGAAGTTTTGAATAAAGTGGTCTTGGGACTATGGATTATGCAGCTGAGTACAAATCAGAAAGCTGAAAGGATGACAGAAGTGGATGAATGCGTTTGTTAGGGCATAAGGTGCATGGAGGATATTGGGATCAGATTATTTTATGCTAAAATGAGGCATATGTTGAGCTGTTTGTGTGTGTATGGGCATTAGGAGTGAATCTGTGGATATAATATCATACTTTAAACTTTTGTGATTTTTATGATCATCGGAATCCCGGTAAGGCTGTAATTTAGTTATCTATCTCAAATTATCAGAAAGAATATAGAACAATATTGATAAAACAAAGGGTACAAACCATTGTCCTTCCCCCTCAAAACTCCTTCTGAGCTTCAGGGTGAATTCCAGTTAATAAAAAAATAAAGGCACTCCCTTTTGGCTGGAAAAGAGAAATTTTAATAGAATTGACTCTGTGTCTGTGTAAACAGCCGGTGATGCTATGTGGGTACATGTGTACACAAACACTTAGATACGCATACACAAACACACAGACAGACTCACACACACGTTGGTAGGCAGATACTGGAGTAATGCCTTTGAATATTTCTGTTAATTTGGTGGGATAAACCAGCTGTGCTTCCTGTAGGATAAAACATTCATTCTTAATATTCTTAAAATAGTATTTGTCACTTGCACAAGTAATTTGCATGTAAGTCATTTTTAGATGTAAATCTTTGCTGTATCCCTATTAGGTAGCTGAAGCATAATTCCCACTTTATACACAGTTTAAAGTCACATCCTCAGAAGTGACTTGTAAATTTGGTTTCCTGATTTAGGACCTGTCAGGCTCTGATTACTCTAACTATTCACAGCTGTGACAGAAGTCAACTGGAACAGCAAATCAGTACCTATGAGCATTAAATCAGTCTCCCCCAAAATGAACGCCTGTAGGAAAAGACTGTCTATTTTTCTCTGTGAAGAGGTTGTGCGATATGCTATTAAATTGGTCTGAATTACAGTGCAGCACTGTTTATATCTTGGGTTCTTAATCCACTAGAAAAGGTACCTCACTGAAAATTTTTTCTGTTGCTTCCATGCATACCTATAATGTTCAGGCGTGTTCTTACCGTCTACAAACCACTTTAATTGCATGCAGTTTCATGATCGTGTTACGGCAAGTGTGGTTGGATTTGGAGTTACAGTGTGGCTTTTCTTTGGTGCTCGCATAAGAGGGAGTGCCCATGGCAACTTTGCCTGTGAATGAAGCAGAAATTTGCTAGTTAAACAGTTTTACTTCCTATATGATTCATCGATTTTTTTTTTTCTTTTTGATGTAGTATGGCAGCGGGGTAGTTGGGTGTACAGTATGTGTTGGGGATAAATAAAATTTATACTAGTAATATTATACATCAGCACACAAAATGTTACTTTTTGCCTGCTTCCTTGGGTTAAAGTAAAATCTGGACCAGACTACAAAAACAGTGAAGTAACTTTAATAGTCTGTCTTTTTTTTAAGAGCCAGCTAATTCAGATCTCAGTATCATGATTCTCTTCAGCATTCATGAAGACAAGAAGAAAAGTGTACGTAGTATTAAGAGTTTTTTCAGCTTTGCAAATTCTGCTTGTCATTTGATCTAAGAAACTTTTTAAAATACACATGGAGAATATTTTTATTGTTCTTTTTTTGAGTTCATAGATTTCTGTGTCTGAGGTGGTAAGTTTTCCAGCAAGCATCACCACCTGATGTTGTGTTACTGTTTCCAATCTGTACTGACTTACTGGTTGTGGTGCAGTCTTCCTGCGTTACCTACTTATTGTGTCCTTGCAGTGAGTTTTGTAAGTTCAATTACTCAGGTAAACCACAGTGCATAGTATGTTTCTATCTTTGATAAGATTTTGCCAGTCCTATTTTGTATTTCAGTCCTTAACAGCCTTGCTCTGGCTGCAAGGTTCACTTCATTCGGCCAAAGAAAATGAGACAAGGGAAGGTAGAGGAAACTTTCGTAATTGGAAGTTTTATAAATAGATTTTATATAGACACGTATGTATATTTAAAGAGCTTGGCCAAATGATGACTTTGACAAAGATTTAACAAACCAGTAGTGTGAAGTGTTCTGTAGGCTAACAGTTTTAATGGGTTTATCTTAGATGGTTCTTCAGTTGTGAAAGTGTCAGTTAATAATTTACCCATCCCAAGAGGCAGTGGAAGCAATCACACTCAGCAGCGAGGTACTCCTGGGCCTGTCGCAGTGCTGCAGCTCATCTTGACTACAGAAATGCGCCATTGGATGCGACATCAGCACTGTGTCTGCACTTTGACAAATGAGGTCTTGTAAGAGCTAAATAAGGCATGGGAAGTTTTGGAACGAGCAAATAGGTCTTCAGCTGATTTCTGCAGTAATAGATTACTGTAAATGTCCATCTGCTGCACATCAGAGGGGACACAGATTAAAATGAAAGGCTTTGGGGCTTTTTGGGGTGGGTTTTTTTGTGAGGTTTTTTGTTGGCTTTTCTGTAAAAAAACCAACCCTGAAACATGGAAAATGTTTCTAAAATCCAGAGGTACAGTTAGCAATGTTTGCATGGTATTTGGAAAGTAAATGCTCTGCACTGATGATGCATTGCAAGAGCCAGACTTTTCTACCAGAAATGTGAATGTTTAACATAAAAAAGCCCTGAAATATAGTACTTTTACCATCACCCTTTACCATGCAATTTGTTCAGATGCAGTTGTTAACATGAAATTGCAGTAGATTAAGCACTATTTATGTGAATTTTATTCCAGCATTTACTCATTGAATTATACTGTACTACCAGGATGGTAAGTTTTGTAATTTGTTTTCCGCTATATGAAGAATGTTTCTCCACAAATATTCACTTTTGCATGCATATTTTTTTATTAGACATTATGCCATTCTAAAGATTTACAGTTATTTAATAATGATTTATTATAGTAATTTATTCTACCAGCTGTGGCACATTTTTACTGGAATTTGTAAATCAAATGTATATTGAAATTCACTAGAAAAATGCATTTCAGATTCTAATGAAATGTACTCCAAAATTGTTTTTAGAAGTGAGCAGCTATGTGAATGAACTGTAACTTTCAGTTTCTAGTGTTATATATAAGCTTCTCCTCCACCTGTTTTATTTACTTGCCAGTCTTGGATGTTTCACTTACCACAGGATTAGTGAATCTTGATGCTCCTGTGTGAAACAAACAGCAATGAAACCGTAGAGCCATTGACTTTGTCCTCCAAGGCATCAGTATCAAATCATGCACTTGACCTGCAGTGATCAAGTCACATTAAGGATTAGAAAGACAACCTGACAGCAGTTTCAGTGTGTTTCTAATTGCTGTCTCTGTGTTGTGATAGAAAGTGCATGTCTTGAATTTAGTGAGTCATAAGAGACACTTGGTGAATTTAGTATTTGAAGTGATAGAAAAACGTGTATGTTTACGGGGTGGAGGGCGAAGGCAGGGAGAAACCAACAGTATTATTTTTACAATATTTTGTGAAAGTCTTACAATTTTTTTTCAATAGTATTGTTTCGTTTGCAGCTTAACTACAAACTCTACATTTAGTTCTTTTTAAAGCTCTGGTGAAGCATCATGCCAGTAACTCTCTTCTCAATTTGTACTCTGATACCTGCTATTCTTGGCTCTTTGAAAATCTGGCATGAGCTATGGGTGTGAAGTACTCTTTAAAATTCCAGCTCTATGTATCAGTTTCCCAATAGGAAAAATCAAAATGAGATACTTCCTTTCTTCTATCTTTTGTCTCTCTTGATTATTCAGGCTATAAACCTTTCTAGGCAGGAACTCTCTCTTCCTTTTGTTTGTACAGCACCCAGCACAGCTGGAGGAGGGAGATGGGCTGAGCCTGGTTTTAAGTCTCCTAGACTTTGTTTCAATACAAATAGGACCCAGCTAACAGCAGTGAAGCTGTCTCTCAGTTCTTGTGTAAATAATTCTAAGATAAATTGTCTTTAAGTGAAAATTCAAAATAGCTTCTTAGAGAGATGTACTTTGTGGGTTCGGTTCTGATCTCAAAAACAAAGCACCTGTTGCTTCATACCTTGTGAAAATCAGCTGCTGTGCATATGTACACAAGTATAGGATCTCACCTCCCAGATAAGCAGCAATGCTTTCTTATTTATCAGAGATCAGAAATAAACGTCAAATGAATTCAACACAACATGTTAAGATACCGAAAGATTGATTTTTTAATCTTTGTGAATATGATCTCTTCATGACAGTAAGTGAAATTATCATGACAGAATTCAAAAGAGAGAAAGGATGGAAAGTGTAACATTTCTAAATGAGTATCTAGGGATTTTAATTACTGTCTCTGAAATCATGAATGTGTTAGAAAAACAGGTAAACAAAAAGTCAATTTAAGTACATTCACTTTCAAAAGCTCCAATATAAAACATAATGGTAAGTCATTGATTGAGAAACACGCAGAAATTTATTCCCATTTTGCGTATAGGGATGGGATGATTTTTATAGTGTGGTAGCAGGGACATTCACAGCAATATAGAAACTGAGAGTTCAAGGTAAACAGTTTTTAAAAGGGTGATTTTTTTTCTTGAGAGCTGTTCATTATTTGACAGAAAACAGCTGATATTTTCTTTGGTGCTTTCTAGGTGTTCTTTTTACCTCAATTACCTTTGTACAGTTAGCTCTTCTAAGTCAAGTGTATGTCACTATATAGTCTTCCATGTGTTTACATTGATGCTTATCCTGTATTCCTTTTGAAAAGTGACCTGCAAAGCAAATAAACCTGCTTGTGCCCTGATTTTGCTTGGCTTGGCAGGTTTTTAGTTTTTCTCAATTCTTCCTGTATTAATTTTGTATGTGAGGAGGGAGTAAGAATATAGGAAAACTTTTCATTGTTAAAATTTCTACGTTGCTTTACTTTTTTAGTCTCTTTGATTTAAAACTCACTGAGGTTTTTCTTCTTTAGAAAGCACAATCCTAGAGGATCAGCCTTCTACCAGAAGAGAAAAAAGGCAATTTTTTCTATTTTTAAGTCAGAATTTCTCCATTCATCCAAAGGTGCTCCTAAGACAAATTTCATCTTTTAAGTAAAACAGGACATACCTTCCTTTCTTTTGTTTTACTTAAGGTGCTAATTTTTTGCTTCTAAGACACCTTCAGAGTGTCAAGAGAATATTGTATTTTCAGGAGGTTAAAAACCTGTATAGTTGCTTATCAGGTTTTGCTTTAGAATATTATTTTAACATCAGACTGGAGAGTAGAACGTTTTTGTACTGTTGTAAACTTGTTGAGCTGCGTCTCGTGTTTTAAAAAAGGCCTACTCAGTAGCTCATCAGCAGACAAAATCTTAAAGCTTTTTCTTTAGCAGCTTTGGACAACAGAGGCATAGACCACTGACGTCCTCCCAGGTTATTTTCCACCTACAAAAATCCTTCCTTTTCCTAAAGTGAAACTAACTTTTTTCTTATGATTCACTTTTAACATGTTCACAGGTATCCTGTAAGTGAGTTGGATGAAGGAGAACTGATAGTTATCATACTAGAATTATCCTGTGCTGTAATGACTGTCTCTATATTAATTCTATCTTTAGCATACAACCAGCTGATTAAACCTAAACAAATACTTGTAATAGGTTACTCTTCTTGCTGCTCAGTTTTGCTAATCATCTCATTGGAAACTGAAACAGTGAGACTAATGTTGGGAAAGGAAGGGAGAAAGGGTTTAACTGCTGGCATCCTGAAGGAACTCGGTGGGTATCATTGATGCTCAGCCATACTGTCACATTTCCCTGCCCTGGATCTTCTTCCTCCTTCAGACCATATGTATGAATGAAGATGAATGCTCTTCAAGAAGAGTTTTCTTCACCTCCCATCAGCCAGCTGTGGGAGAAATCAGTTGATGTTACTGTCCTTTCTTCACATTTTCCAAGTAACCATCTTGTTTTGGGGGCTGTCACTCCTTGCTCTGATTGAACCACGCCAATGTTTCCAAGATGTATTTGGCACAAAGAAGAAAAAGGTGTCTTGCAAAATTGGCAAGTTTTCAAAAGGGCATTTATGTACCCCACAGGAACTTGCAAGCCCAGTTTTCAGATTAAAAGTACTAAGAAAAGTAACTTAATCTCAGGTGGTAAAATGTTTGTCCGATAGTTAAAGCTTCTGTTTGGTGTACAGTACAGCCAAAAGGCTGGGCTGGGTCCCGATCCCAGGGACGAAAAGGAGTAAAAGACATATACTTCTGTTTTAGGACCCATTAGAGTGAGAGATCTTAAAAAATTTGGGCTGTAGTAACTTGGAAGTATCTGCCTTTCCTTATCTGGGTTCAGAAAGGTCTAAGGATTGTGCTGCAGAGGATGCAAGGTATTTCGATAAAGGGGAGGACATGTTAATTCTTCTCAGTTGTGCATGTAATAAAGTTAGTAACACTACTGAACGTGTAGCACAGGGCTTTTTTGCGAAGTGGTAGTTAAAACTGTCTCCATGCCTTTAGATGCAGGCCAAAGGGCAGAGGAGTGTCCTACATATGAGGGCTTAAGCAACAACCCTGTTATCTGGAACGCCCTCCAGTCCTTTCCTCCATCCTTGAGCAGCTCCCCTGACCCACCTCCCAAACCCTTGGTCTTCCCATAACAAATAGGCTTGTAGGTGCTTCTTTGGTGCCAGCCTTGTAAGTCTGTTGCAATTACTGTAAAAACAAAATCCGGTTAGTCTTTAAATAGCACTTTTAAGGTCTCTGTGGGTCAACTTGTCCCAAGTAGGCCATATGTGAAAGCCAAGGCAGGGATTATCCATTGTGATTTTTCTTTAGAGCCTATTTTCCCCCTTTCCCCCAACACTCCCATTCTCTCTTCAGTTGTGTGAATGGAGAAAACCCGAAAGCTTCAATTTCAGGTCTGGCTCCTGAAGAAAACCAGTGTGGTTCATTTGTGGGTTGGGAATAGGGGTTTGAATTGGCATAGACTTGTGGGTGCTTTGGGGCTGGAGCACACACAGCTGTGGGTTCCAGATGCTTGCTATCCTGTATTAATGTGGCTTGTCTGTGAAACCATGGCATCCGCAATACTATACAAAGGTCCACGCCTGTGGTGGTTTGGGAACTACTCCCAGAGAGAGAAATTTCAGTTTTTAAAGTGGGTTAGAACAAATTTACAGACATCCAGCTCAGAAAGGCTTAGATAATGCAAAATTCTGCTTACGAGTTTCATTTTAACAGATTCAAACAGCATTATACATGAAAATTTCAAACTCTTCATAAACAGCATTTTAATGTTTTGAAGATGAACCAAGGAAGTAACAAGCTTATTTGCCCCGGAATGTCTCAATAATATAGGAGCTCAACCTGTTTATATGTCCTACATTGCTGGCATAACCAGTATGCAAATATCATAGAAATGTGCTTTCAGTGTTTATGTGCAGTTAGTGTCTCTTCATCTACTATGGTAGCAATACAGAGAACATCTTTTCTATGGGATGGAAAAGAGAAGTACCTATCCTGATCTTCTTCCAAATGTGCAGAACGTTCTCAGATTTATTTGTCTTTAGGAACTGTATGTTTTCCGCCATTTTTGAAAAGCAGGCCAACTCATAATCTTTTTCCCAAAAATGTGAATGAATTACAAATATTAAGAATAATTTTCATTTTGTTTTGAAGTCACTTGATAAAAAATTCACCCAAACTGTTGTCTTGTATATGAAATTTAACAGAATAGGAAGTATTTTTAGATCATTTTTTATTGTAAGCTCTGTCCTTGCAATCACATGATTTAATAAAGAAATGTCTTTGTGTAGTATCTTTGACACAAAGTTTATCTCCAAAACACTGTGCAGAGTTAATAAAATTAAAAAGTTTTTTTCCTTTTTACTAGAAGTTAAGAGACATAGACATGAGAACAGAGACATATTGTTTCCAGATGAAGGCTGAAAATAGATGGAGAGTGAGGGAGAGAAATGCAGCAGGGTGATTCCAGATGGCAGGCATTGCAGAGGAGAAGGTTCTTGCAGCCATGTTGGCCAAAGTGTACAAAAGGACAAAAAAGGAGTCTGATGCCAAGCAAAGGAAGCTGAAATACAGAATAGTGAAAGTAACATCGTAGGAAATTTATAAAAGATTTTTAAAATTAGTGCCCTTTTTTTTAACTGAGTGGAGAGCTGGATTTGTTTGTGTGCATTGAGGATATTTCAGGTGAAAAGATATTATAAAAATTGAATTTTACTGATTCCCTGAACTAAGCAGGTGAGCAGGTATTTTTTTTTTATGTTTTGAAACAAAATACTAGCTTGTAAGTATTTGAAAGTTTATTGAGTCTTATTGCACTTCTGAGTATCTTATAAATTATTTAATTGTCTGATGGATATGTGGCTACCTAACTATAGGGCATGAAATATGCACTGTTCCTCTAATACACTGGAGGGAGACCTGTTTATAAAGTATTTAGTATTGGTTTTATAATGCACTGTTGTCAACAGGAGACCACGAAGCTCAAAGATCAATCTCATTTTGGCCCACAGTATTAATGCTGCTTTATGAAACTCTAAGACAGGTCACTTAGACAACAGCTCTTAATGAAAGGACTTTGTGCTTAGTGTGTGGTCGTGTGACTGTCTGTTAGTAAGGCATACTTTAGTCGCTGCCAAGGCTGCAGATGAATCTCTTTGTCCAAGTCCCTGAGGTGACTTTGTGGCTGCTGCTACTGCTGGCCAGGTGATGGAGCTCATCATTTCCCGGGTCCTCCAGAGACGTGAGACAGAGACTGCTGAGTTCTTGCTAATGCAGCTTTTCCTAATTGTCCAGAGAGCTAGTGGGACACTGGGCAGTTCAGGCAATTCTGTGTACTGTGAATGAGCCAGTAATTAGAAAAACATAGCCGCTCTTAATTCAGTCTTGCATTTGTGCATGAAGTGTCTTTTCAGCCCTCTAAAATTTGGCTGTTCTGTAAACCACCAGGATTTTTAGGTCAGCTTAGTTATTTAATTATGATAGACTTATGTTTTTAGACACCAAATAATTGTTACTAGGAAGTGGCACAATAGATTATATTATCGAATAATTAGATCATAAGCTTAGCCTACACTTAAACTCTTTAGGCTGTTGTGGGATCCAAAGACCTTGCTTGTTATGGAGGCAGTTAATAAAAGAATGAGAATAATCAAATTAACTACAAAAGGATAAATTGTTTTGTGAAGGTCTCATACTAAACTAGCGTCCAGCAGACGATTTCCACAGTTTTAGGATTTTTTTCAGAAAGTAACAGCAAAACTTGCTGAGTTTAATAGCATATTAAAAACATAAAGCTTGCTTAACCCTGGATAATCAATAGCTGAAAGGTGCTGTGATATAGTAGTACACCTGTATAGTAGAATAGTGATAATCTGTGCATGTAAACATGTGTAAATGTGGGGGTTTTTAGATCAATTGTTTGAATTCTTCTTCTTGATGGCTTACATAAATTGGGCTGTTCCATTGTTATTTTAACAGTTGCTGTGATCTTGCTACTATTTCTGTTGAATCCTGAACTTATGTCTCAGCAAATACAACTGGTTCTGAAATATTTTATATTAAAAGTGAAATACATTTATTTTTGTGTTTTACATCTTCCTATATTTTATGGCATGTGAGATGCCCCCTGTCCATTTTAATTCCTTGTAAATCAAACCTGAATCCCACTATTATTTCAGTGGTGGGCCATACAGATGTTTCATTAGATGCACATTTTAAATCAAAGTCTCTTGGAGCTTGTTGTATCTACTGTGCTTTGAATCAGATTCTCATACCTTAAGACAGTTATCTTTTACCCTTTGGTATAAACAATTAAGTAATAAATAGATAGTTTTGTGTCAAAAAAAGACAGGGGCACAAACAGAGATACGAAATGAAGACTGGATGTGAAACTGCACCACATGTGCAGAGCAAGCTGCCCTGTTGACCTGGTTGCATATTAAGGGTTTTGCACCCAATTTTTGCTAGGCATGTAAAATTCTACTGAGAAAAGCATGACCTTTCTTAGTTTAGTGTATTATCCACATGTATGTAGTGGTTATTGTGAGTTAAATACTATGCTGATGTGTAGAATACTTTTTAAACAGCAAGTAATTACTTAGAAAAGTTAATGGCCACAATCAACAAACTGCTATTACTTGGCATTAGGCTGTGTGTGTTTACAAGGTTTTTATCAAGTTACTTGTTTTTTTTAACCTTCTGCATCGTCCATTTCACCTGCATTTTGTCATTTATATATGTGTATCCACTGTAATCATGATTCTGTTGTTCTCTCTGCTTCACTTGTGTACTCCTCTGTTGTTGAGCAGGGAAATTTGTATATTTGACATATCTCCCTTATGAAGCTGGTGGAGAAACATAGATGTGATTTCGCCTGTAAAAAGGAGTTTCGGGTGATCTGAACTCTCAGTATTGGCTTGTTTAAATAACAAACAAAAAACCACAACAAAAGCAAAACAAGAAAACTAAAGTATATATTATTCATCACCTACAGCTGACAAGAACTTTCCTCTAATTTGTATAATGTCCACCTTGTTCATGTTCATCCCCCAAACCTGCAACTGGGCGTCTCTGCCAACATTCACACTATGAGGGTGTTAAATACTGAAGGACACATATATGGATGTCATCGTCTTGACTGTGTGCTTACTTTTTCTGTATTTGACTATTCTTTTGTTTCTGTAAGTTGTTAAAACATAGTGGCTGAGTGACTGAAATCCTGATGATTTCTGCTTGGTGAGGTTTTTATCTGCAAGCAATAGGTAACAGTTTTCATTTTACTTTTTGCTAGTGTTGTGTCACAGCAGTCTTTGTAAGGGTTTTGTGGTGCGGGGTGCTGATACGTAGTTTGGCAAAATGTCATTAGGATCAGTTGCAGTGTGACAGATTGCTAGGAACTGAAGCTTTCATAACTGGAAAGTACACTTTCAGACTCATCATCAAAAGTTTTCTTTGAGGATAAAGGTCCTGTCACATCACCTAATGTATAATGGGAAAGAAATTAAATGTCCAGCTGAAAAAAAAGGATGAAAAAACAGCTTAGAGTAGGGTTTCAAAATATGATTTTTAATTGTAAGTGAAAACTTAACTGATGTTGAAAAGTTCTGCCATGCTTCAAGTGCCTGAAGATCTGGATGCTGAGTACTTTTGACTTGAAAAGTCTTAAAAAAAAAAAAGTAAAATATAGTTATGGACACTTCCAGAATCTGTGTGAATTAGGCATACATATAAAAGTGAAAAACAGATTCCTAAATGCACTATACTGTTGATAAGATAAAGAAGAAGTATTCAGCAAGGTCATTTGGAACGCAGGGGACTAAAAAGTATTCAGCCTCATTGTTGCATGATGACATAATCAGTCCTATGCATTTTGTTTATAAGTCAGAAGCTACCTATTAAAACTCAAACAAAAATGTTTTACAAAGTAAGGATGACAGGTTTCAGAGAAAATACAGTGCTGCCAATTTTTTTCCATAGGATATGGAAATTTGAGTGGATTATCTGTTTAGAGGAGGTTTCCTTTATTAATCCCCCCTCCCTTTTTTTTTCATTTTAGACATCTGGTAACATTTCATAGGCTATAACAGATGTTGCGGAGTGACTCCCTTATATAATTCTTAGGGAGAAGGGGATGATAAAGAATGATATTTCCACAGTAGAATCACCACCTCTGTGAACATGACCATCAAGATGGCTTTGCATAATTTTCAAGTATGAAATTATGTTCCTGATAGGACAAAATTCAGAACTTTGTTGTTATCTATGGATGAAGTATAAGTGTGATTGTTACAGTATCTGCTCACGCATTTTTGTAATGACAAATAGAAGAATTCTCTCTTACTTGGTGAAATATATATTTTTTTGCAGGCAGTATGGAATACTCAGTTACAAAATGTCTTTAAAACAACTCAATTATACAAGCTTGGTTGTTTCAGCACAAGTAAGTGCTGATTGTCATGCGATGTGGAGGACCATTTTCATCATTTTGGCAAGAACAGGGACAGTTTTGTCCTGACGAGCTATTAGATGAATACCAGAATGTGTCACATGAAAAACCACTGATCTTTAACCCAGCTATCTACTTAACCAAGCCTAGAAATGAATAGTGAATAAGGGAAGAGCAAAGGCCAGTTTACTGTCATTACAAATTACAGAAACTGTTAATATCTGCAGCAAAACGAACTCTGGGAATTACAGGTACTATCCAGTAAGTCAGTCGAGGGTACAGAGATTTAGGAAAACTATGTATACAGATAGGAGATCACCAACTGTGTATGTCATATGTATATATTGTTTTGTTGAAAATTCGAACATTTTCATAAAAAGATATAAAGATTTTCTGAATCTTTTCCCACTACCTTTAATGAGTCCTGAGAATGATCACCAAATGTAAGGAACGCTCCTTTAGAAAAATTGATTGATAGTTATCATTAAATAGAAACATAAATACTAAATCAACAGAAATCATAAATCTATGCTCACTGTTTTATCTTTTTTTTTTTTTCCCCAGGAGTAGTCTCGGGGACACTGCTGCATGTAGAGTTAATATAAACATTTATACTGAACTCCTAGATGCTTGAAAAACAAATACTGTAAAGATCATTTAAAAATGATCAGTTATGGGAATTAATGCTTACAGAGAGACACCATTCTTTCTTGCCCTGCTAGTAGAATCGCATTGTCTCCCTACAGTCTTGTTAGCTCATACTAACTGAAATGCAAATTCTTTCCAACTAATTGGACCTCGTTGAATGTACATGTACAGTACATAGTTATATGCATGTAGATTTTTTTTTTTTACTAAATTCCTCTGTAATTATTTTCTTGATTAATATCTAAAGCAGAGACGTGGAACAAAAATCTCTTTAAAGAGTTTACATATTATTGAACATTAAAAAGATAGTAACTGTTGCATGTTTTAACAGCTTAATTAATAATACAGAATAATTGGAACAAAAAGAAGAAAATATTATTTCCATGTTTAGTCATTTTGAACTATTTGCATTAACCCAGTGACTGAACTAATTAACACTTAAATCATCAGAATAATGTAATTTAGGAAAAATAAAATATGTTTACGTTATATAGCACATTATCCTGGCTAGGTTTTCTTACTGGCATCACCTGGGCTTTCTGTAATCACCTTTCCTATCCTTTCTTGCCATATGGTGCATTTCTGTATCAGTAGTTTTAAGAGGAGAGACGAAATCAACAATGTTGTATTTTTAAAAGATTCACAAAGCCGCACATATAATGTAATAAGTATCAGATAAAATGAAAAGAAAGGAAAAACTCAACCTCACATACAGTTCACAAAGCACTTAAAATTCTCAAAAACCTAAGTAGACAACTGCAACTGCACTGTTTTAAGTTCCATTAGAACCTGGATTCTGTAGCCACCTCTTCTGTTCAGCACCCGAGTATTCCCAGGAGCTGAAAATGTAGAATAATTCCACAGATCCTTTTATCTTTCAGCACAAACACCATTGGATAGCAGTAAAATGCTTGCAGAACATATTCCTGATTTAAAATCTATTGAAAATGAGGTTTTTTAAAATGCTTTTAAAAGGATTTGTTTTAAATGCTGTTAGAGCCTTTACCTTGTGTGTACTGTTTCTGATTCTCATATGAGTTAGCCAAGGGGAGAGGGAAAATTACTGTTCTACTCAGTTTGTGCCAAACTTGTATACTAACTAGTAGTTCCAGCGCTTCCCACGGATTATTCGAAGAATATTTCTGCCTCCAAAGGAATTACAGCAATAAGCAGAGGGCAATAGAAGTAGTGAGTTCTAAGCCTGGATTCTGATTGTTACAATTTTTTCTAAACTTCATGTCAGTTTTGTTTCTTTTTTGTTTCTTATTCCACCTCCCCCCCCCCCCCCCCC
>VZSC01006119.1:64362-109362 GCA_013398225.1 Steatornis caripensis | reverse complement strand
GAAAAGAGAGGGAAAGTAATTAGGTTTTTATAGTTTACAGTGACAAAGCGTGCCTGAATACTGGCCATAAAATGGTAATTTAATTAAAAAAAAAAAAACTTTAAAGCCAAGAAAAACTCCAAAGCGGATAGTTATCAACCAATAGCGGTTGGCTATGGACAACAGTTTAAGCAGTATAGCTCAGGACAGGATGAAGGCATTTGAATAAGGAATATTTTGATATATCCTGTAGAGGGACCCTGATTACTGCTGATACAGTACGCTAGTATAGAATGTAATCAACATGAGGCAAATAAGCAACCCTGTTCAATTTCCCATTCTTGAAAGTAAAAAAGTTCATTTCCTGGTAGAGATGCACGTTTCAAAAACACTGCTTGGTGCTGGGAAGTGTGAACTGCTACTGCACTGCTTGCAAGCCTTATCAGCCGTATGCATGTCTGTGATACACAATGTATTTAGTTATATTGATATTGAGCAATAGCAAGAAAAGCAGTCACTCAAATTACCTGTTGTATTCCTGTAGTAAGAAGTGAGATTAAATTTCTGGGATGGAGAAAATGTTCTTTCCGTTTCAGCCACAAAAGAGTTAACGTAACTAGATCCAGGTAACGATCAATTGATAAATGAGGATTGAACCACATAGATAGTATTAGATGGCTTGTTTAGTATTAGAGCTTTTTCAACAGATTTAGCCTCTGTGGTCTCTGGAACACTAGAAAATGTTCAACACTGACAAAGAAAGAAACAAAACTAAATAAAAGAGCATCAGGATGTGTAAGGGGGTCAAATAATTTGAGACAACTAGCTCATTAGACCAAGCCAAACATTTATGCAAGTAAGCTAGGCTGTCTGGTTTCTATTTTATTTTTTAAATAGCATTTTAAATGTGCTAATTGTTGAGTATTAACTGGATTTTTTACATTATTGAACATGCATGGTCATGTTGTATTTGGTATAGCAACAGAGAAGTAATGTGTTGACTAAATGTGTTGTAGATGCTGCATCAGTGTGTATCCTTCCTTTGGAATACACACACAGTAGCACTGCAAAGGTGGTAATGTCGAACAGATTTATTTCTTAGAAGTCTGTACGTAATGCATTCGTGTACTGTGTTAATCTCCTTGTCGTAAATTGTTTGTTTGTTTATCATGTGTGAAACATATTCAGTCCAAATATGCTTTCGTCATGCTTATAAGAGGAGGGTAAGTTATTTTGCTAAACGCATTTCTCTCCTCTTTAAGGATAATATTTTGTCTTACATTTCTGATTTGTTAAGGCTGTTATAACTTGCTAGCTCGCGTAGACTATAAGCACAGACTGTGTGCAAGTGCTCCTGCAATTTTGTGTCTAAGTGCCAATGTTTCCTTCTAAATCACTGAAATTTTGAATGTTGTTTTCTTTTACCTATTTTCATCCATTTGTTAGTTAATTATTTTAAATCCCTCTTCTGGAAATGTAAGTATTTTAAAATTTTTTCCTGTGCTTTAAGAAAAAAACTGTTTTCACGAGTACAAATAACATGAAGTTATGAAATGTACGTAACTTGCAAGCAAAGTTTGGCATGATTTGAAAGAACTGTTTAATGAAACTTTTCCAGCTATACATAGTAATGCTAGAGACATTTATTTTAAAAATTTCGAAGTATAATGCTGGCTTTCCACATGTTTTTTAGAAGCAAACAAACCCCGAGCCCCATCACTTTTCCTAGGAGTTGTAACTTAATCTCAAGCAGGTTTTTAGTACAAAGATTGGAACATGGCAAAAAGAATGATTTAGAACAAAACAAAACCTTGCGATCCCTCCCTCCTCTTACCTCTCAACTCAGACTGCACTGCTATTTGCATGCTATAGGAATGAATAACTTTAGTCAGAGAAAAAGGAAAACCTACTTCATTATGACAAGGAGCTGTGTGTGTCTTAGAAAAAATTAGGATTGATTGTACAGGTTTGGGCTATTAAAAGCAAGTATGATGGTATTTATTTTTGGATTATTTTCTTAGAGGATGGGAGTGAAAGAAAATGACATCTCCACATTCCAGAGCAAGTTTAGATTTTGATGGGGTGAGAAGAGAAGAGGAATAGTCTCCTAAATTACCTGTGAGAAGTTTATGACATTGCCACTTGACTTCATTGTTTTGCCTATGCACCTTTTGTCCATGTAAAAGTGTGTGATTCGCTTGAAAGGGGTCATCCCATTCTGTATACAGAAGAATGTCTGATAACCTCCAAGGGCATAAATCTTAACTTTCAAAAAGGAGTGCTTATTTAGGTCACTTTGATCAGTGACAGGTCGAGAATGAGCAGAAACCCTTGGCTTCTCTTCCATGCTCATCTGGTTAAGTCCGGGGCACCCAGTGACCATTCTAGTTCTGGCAAGGAGTTGTTAACAGCAGAAAAGAAGGTCTGGATTTGATTGATTAAAAAAAGCAGGCTTTTGTGATTGTCTGCTTTCATAAATGTTTTGTGCATTTGTCAGAAAAGAAATGTCATTTTTCTTCATCCAGTTACCTTAAGGGCTGTAATGTTCTAAAATACTTTTAAGTCATTTCAGAAATGAGACCGTAAGAGAAATGGCTGTAACCCACAGTGACACAAAATGCCAGAGCCATGTACCTTTTTGTTAAGAAAGAAGTATGTTTAATCCATTTCAGATAAAAAGGTAATAGCCTTTCCAGAAGCTTTTCTCAATGTGAGAGTGAAAAAGCAGTATATCAGAATTATAAATGGATCTGTGCGTCATTATATAGTAATTTAGGATTCACTCAATGATGTAACAAAATTAACAACATAATTTCATTGTGTAACTGTATCTTATTAAAGAACAACTGTCTGACATTCTCTTACAGTTGCTTTATTTAACTTCATGCAAATATTATTAGTAGTGACATTTCTCTATTGTACATTAGATTCTCTCATTAGCATGATGTGTTAGTTATCACCAGAGAAATCACTTCTAGATAGGTGAGCGGAAAGCCAAGAAAACTAAAAATTAAATCAATGATGTATATTAATATAGACGCATCTGTTCACGAGAGATATGGTACAGTAAATTCAACTTTTTTTCTTTGCATAAATGCATACTTATTCCAAGAAAAACTAAATAATAGTAACCATACGTGGAGTATGCATTAATATTGCTAGAAATATTAAACTGTATACAACATGCACTGCCTGTTTTGAGCTGTACGTGTATTCTTCAATGTGATAGTTCCTAACATTGATGCAGACATAGGCACGTAAACTGTTTATTGAACCAGTATTTAAAAATAGGAGCACAGTGTAATGTCTAATGGATTGGAGGTGAAAGCTTTTCAAATGTTCCTGGGTTGCTGTTCATAGAGGTTGTATGCAATTTTAACATTTATTAAGTAATTAACTGTTTTACTGTAGCATATAACTGTTCTTTTAATATAGGTGTACATGCAGAAAGAGTTCAAACTTAATTTGACAACAGGCTATAATTCCATACATTGATTTATTATGAACATTTTGGGAGGAAGATTAACATTGGTAAAATGCAGTTTGTAGTTTGTGGTAGTTAGCAATCGCCTTTGTCAGTAAGCGTCAGCAAACATAATAATTTTATTTAATCTGTATATTTTTAGCACACCATTTTAAATATAGCTGACCCCAGGTGGGTTTTTTTGTTGTTGATCATGAATAAGTTCATGTGCTAGTATGGATTCAGAAGCTTTGTCAGGCTGTATTGTCTCATTTCAGACACTTGTTTTAATTTTGTTGAGTATTTTGGTAAAGCATGCTTTACACATGTAATGGTTCATGTCCTCTTAGCAAATTAAAATTATTTGTATCAAGAATTTTGCTGCTTCTGATGTGCCTCAGAATAGAGGCGTTAGAAAATACTGTACAGGACAAAAGCACAGGATGTTTTGTATGGCATATAGCGCTAGACATACAAGTACATGCAGTGATAGATACAAGTGCATGATATATAATTAAAAATAAAAACCCTTTCCAATAACATCTCTTGCTGTGTTCAGTATTTGCGAGAGAACGAAAACATAGCAAAATGTTTCCCGTTCCTTTATACATATTAATCTTGCATATATGTATAGTGTTTGAACATATTCGTACCATTGTATATTTTAGTTGATGATGTGCTAAGAACGCTGTCAGATCTTTGCTTAACTTTGAGATATGTATGCACAAAACTGTAAAATCTGTATGAATCATTGAAGCATACATTAAAGCACATGCCCAAATATATTGTGCAATAAGCGCTGGTGTTTAATGTTTTAAAACGTATAGTTTTTCTATTTTCTATTTTTCTACTGCGTATTTTAGTAGTTACTTATTCATGTATAGTTTTATGAGGATTTGATTAATGTAGTGACAGAACAGATTTGGTATATAACAGCAGCAGAGTCTCCTGCTCTTATGTCAGGGTTAAGAGCCAAGGCAAATCTTCCCTAACTAATTAGATGCTGAGTAAGGCATCTTAGTGAAGTTGGGGCAAAAGTGAATGGGTCACAGCTGAGGCAAGATTGCAAGGACTGTAGTGATAGTGAAAGCATTCACATTTGCCAGGTCGTTGTGACACTGTGCTGATTGCAAAGGAACACTCTGTTCACTGATACAGAACTGCCGTCATAAAGTACAATCAGAAACAAAAGCTTTAAAGAGCTTTTACTTTTTACTAGAAATGCTCAAAACATATGCCGTGTATAGCTTTCTTCGCTCAGTTATTTTTCTCAAACAATAGTGCTTGTGCTTTTGAGAGAGGATTTGCCTTGTAGACTAATGGTTCTTCGCAGTTTAGAAGAATTTCCAAACTTGAGGCTCCTAGTATACCCAGGAGGTGATGAATCATACTGGCTCAAGAAAGAGAAGGCTGAAACAGAGAAGAAGGAGAAAGGGAGAATTCCATTATTGCTGTCTCTTAATCTTTTAGTTCAGAAAGAGAATCACTAATGCAGGTTTTTACTATAATTCAGAGAGTGTAATGACAAAATTTCAGCATCTAGAT
Source organism: Steatornis caripensis (assembly GCA_013398225.1). Taxonomy (NCBI): domain Eukaryota; kingdom Metazoa; phylum Chordata; class Aves; order Caprimulgiformes; family Steatornithidae; genus Steatornis; species Steatornis caripensis. The sequence continues at coordinate 104,375 of VZSC01006119.1, read as the reverse complement.
AAACTGTAATTAAGGGATTTATTTTTTGCCCAGCCTGCCTGTAGAAAGTGGTAAACTTAAAAAGCAGTCATATTACATGAAAGTCTGTGTGTTTATATGCAGTTTATCAATGAGGCAAAATGCATTCTTTAGCTTAACATCAGTCTGTCTAACAAATGCCCAAAATAAGAGACTGTACATCAGCCTATGGACAGGCATCTGTTGCTTTGTTACTGCTCACCCGACTCGTTATAGTAATGCCCTAATGCCTCCTTTGCCTCGCTGAAATACTTGACAACTGTCTTCTAAATGATTTTCCTTCACTGACAAAGAAAACAGTGCCGCTTGTATGGCTGTGTCACACGACATTTTGTCATAGAGAGGCCATCTCTTTCGGGGAGCGGGGGATGAGCATCTCAGAACTGCTTTGATCGGTGTGAACTTGCCAACAATGTACCATTGGTGCTATTCTGACTCTCCTGGGAAGCCATTGCATCCCCATCCTCTACCGCTGATGCGTATCTGTGCACTTGTGCACAGGAAAGGGAGAGAGTGTCATCTGCCACTTACAGAGCACGGGAGTTCAGAAGAGAAAATGACACGATCACATCCTGCCCGTTCCTTCTCGCGCACTACACGGAAGTCAGCAAGCCTTTCATACAAAGTGAATAAGTGATACTTTAAGGAGCTGCATGGAAAGTGAGAAAATTTGTACTGAGGTTGTCATTAAAGCTGAAGTGTACTGTCACTGGCAGGTAAACTTACTGTGATACTTGAGGTGACGTTTATTTGAAAATGGACTGCAACACAAATATATCAGTAGGGATCAGTGCTGCAGTCTGCCTACCTGTGCATTTTGGAATATGCCCCTAATAGAAGAATTTGAGCAGCACGGTAAATGTCTCTGGGTTTGGGTTTTGGGTTTTTTTTTTTTTTTGTGATACCTACTGCGGCTAATATTGAAAAGAGCTTTAATTGCTCCTCTTTTTCTCAGTAATTTTTAACAACCCGGGAAACAGTGAGACACACCTGATGAACACAATTTGTTTATTTGTGGTGGTTCCTTTAAAACTTTATTTAACCAGAATTCCAGGAAAGGAGATAGATTAGCTGATTCTCTGCATGTGTATTTTCTCCATGTATTCCATACTGTATTTCTTAAAGATCAGTAATTTCACTTCTGGCTTTGGATGGTTTGAATGAAAATGTAATACAAAGTAGTACTTTTCAGATGAACAATTCAACACTTGGTGTGTACCAGTGAGAGGCAAATAGAATATAAAGGAACATATCCTCACCGTGATCCAAGCATGTGTTTTCCATTCATGTCATTCGAGGCCCTGTCATGCACCAAGGACAGCATATAGTTTAGGTACAGAATTACAGATAGCAGTGTATTAGCCTTCAGAGTGAGCTGTAACTAGGAGCTCAGTTCTGTAAGCCTTCTGTACGTGTGTAACTTTTATGAAGCTAAATGTTCAGGTATTTTGGAAGACAAGATTCTCCAGTGATAAAGAAAGTTGCTCCTGTATATTTTAATCTTTCCTATTACTTAGACACTAAGGAGTTGAACGTTATTTAAAAAAAAAAAAAAGTTAGGCATTGCACTTTCTTAAAGAAATCTAAACCTGGCCTTTTATATCACAATCATATCACAATCTAGAAATTAAACCAGGTTCTCTGCTGAAGTCTCTGGCCAGGTCTGAGCTTTTAGACATTATGGGCCTGTGTATCATTATATGTATAAGCTAGTGAAAGCTCAGTTTTTCATGGGTTGCCCTGGAAGCTAGTGTGTAAAATTATGGTTGCTTCCTGTTTGCCTTCAAAGTTTCGTATTTTTTGAACTAGAAATCTCAAAATGAAATTTGGGCAGTGTAACTCAACATGAAATTAAATTGGAGGAGAGGTGTTTACAAGACTTCTTGCTAGATGGAATTGCCAACTTTTCCATGGGAGAAAGAGCAACATGGTATGATAAAAGGTAATTTAATCAATAAAGTAGCATTTTGAAAGGAATTATTTTCATTTACATAAAAATTTGGCTTCCCAAAGTGTTCTGTTGTCTTTGTTTTCTCGTTAAGAAAAAAACAAACAAACCTGAAGATGTTATTGTCAGATCTTTTTATGCAGATTGATTTCCTTTTAGCATATTCATTGCCCTTTGCCTGCACAGAATACAAGACCTTGTGTACTGTACTATAGTTTTATTGCTGCTTTCAGAGGGATGTCTTGTGAGATGTTACGGCTCCTGCGGAAGTACAATGGCAAAATGTCATTTTATGATAGATCATTATTGATATCCTTTATTTATTTATGCCTTTCCTCATTTTTCTTTCCCTACAGTTTTTCTTGTTCTGTGTATATATCTGAATATGTATTAAAAGAAAGATTCTTCTTGGTAGTAATTGAATAATTGAAACAATCTTGATTATAAGGGACTGTAGGAAGAGATGAGGGGCAGTGAGCAGAAGCGTCCCTTCCAAGGATGGTTGAACGTAGCTGCTGACATGCAAAGAGTTCAGTGTTTTGTATTTCGGTGTGCCTGTGCGCAAGAGCATGATAAAAATGTGTGATGCCCTGGCTTATCACATGGAAGGTGCTGAAAAGCATCTCCGTTTGATCTCTACTTTGTACAATTTCTTAACCAAGGCGTTGCTAATATTTAAAAAGGAGCCCTCAGTGTATTTGTATTCCTATATCTCAAATATGAGCTTTGTGTTTATTTGACAAAATAAATATTAAGAAAAATGGGAAAATTAAACTCATAGAATGCTTGAACACCTTTTTTTTTTGCTACACACTTAGTAGACAAAAAATAATCAGCTTGAACATTAGTGAGTTGTTTAAAAACAATTAAAACCACAAACCTAGATCGCTGTGTTCAGACCTAGTTCTTTAGTTCTTAATTAAAAATGTGGCAAATATTTTTTCCTTGCAGGTATTCTTTAAAACTTAAATTTTACAGCAATCTGTAAAATGGAGTTCATAGGAAAACAGTCTCCTCAGAAGTGGTAGCGACTGAGTAGTGGACATTGGGGTTTTCACATTTCCTATCATAACTTTTAGTGGCTGTTTGTTCCCTGCACAGTTTACTTTTTAAAATACATAAATTTGATAAGAACATCCGAAATAGATGTCTTGGGGAGGAGGGAGGTACAAACTAATGAAGAGTATGCAAGGAAAAAAAATAATTACTTCCAGCTGGCTTTATATAATAAAACTACTATTAAAATGAGGAGCTCCATTAGCAAGGCTTTAATTATATATTTTCTTACATTTCTAAATAAACACCATAGTCTTTAGAAAAATAACACTTAAATGAGTTAAGCGTGACAGCCCTCGCTCGAGCCAGGGAAAAATATAAAGAAATACCAACTCATCTACCCTGCCTTAATGCCCCACAGCAGTTGACATTGCTGGAATGCCTCCTGCAGCTGGTGGCATATGACTGTCATTTGCAGGCAGGATATACGGAGAGTTTACACAATGGAGGCATTCATGAAAGTGTTCCTCATCTGGGACTCCTGCAAGCTCTCATTTTATTGACCCTGTCAGAATTTAACTGGTAGGCTGTCAAATTATGTGTTGCTTTATCTAATATTAGTTTTTCTTTTAAATTAGAATGCACAGAAGAAGGGGTTGTGGAAAACAGAAACAACTTCTGGCTTACTCTTTCTAAACCAGGAAAAAACATAATAGCTCTGTAAGAACTTTATCATTTGTGCTATAAATTGTAAGGATTCTATTTTTTGTTCGAGGTTAAATAATGTGATTCATTTATGGAGTTTTTTCAGGGTTTGGGGTGGGGCAGTGGTTTTTTAGCATTCAAAACCTTAAACAAAAATCAGTTTTCTAAATTACCATATCCCTCAAGTGTAACTCGAACATCGGTGTACAGCAGTTTTATGAAACAGCTCACTCTTTAACTGCTGGTGTCCGTACAGATAGCAGGAAAAGTGCTCTCTGCACAAGCTTCTCCAAAAAGAGATCTATTCATGTTCTTTACTGCATCTTTATGCAGAATGCCATAAAGAAATGCCTGATACTTAAGGGTTTTTATAATGTTCTGCAAACAATGTAATAATCTGAGAGGTGATTGATGATTATAAATACGTTCTTTATATCACAGATTGGCTGCTTATTAATTCAATGATGTTGAGGCATGACCTCTCCAAAGCCATAATTTGCATAAAAAAATAAAATGTATGCACAGCTTCATTGATATCTGGGAGAGAACTGGTTACAGCAGCAGACAGCACACCAAAACATTGGCTTCATGCAGATGGAGCATACTGCAAGAAAAGTACCTTACACAGTGAGTTACTAATTTTAACAGATCCTCCTATCCACCAGTTCATTGTTAATGCAATGCTAAAGTTCGGTTCAGGGTGGGGGGGAAGAGAGAGGGAATGAGAAAGAATGATCAGATTATTTTAAGGAAAATAAATTTTAACCTGGAGGCTATCACTTCATTTCTGCTAGGGAAAAACCCTCAGCTCACCATACGTGTTTTCGTTCATGTATGGGAATAAGGTATGGCATCCGTCTGTCTGACGTGGAATCTCCTTATCATAGATTTTACTTATTCAATTTTCTTACCGTCGTTCTACTTCTAAAAAAATGTTGGATTTCTACTAGCATAGTGATAGCTGAATAGTAAACACTATTTTACATTAAGAAATGTATATGGCTGACTGTGTGTGTCTTGTGCCATGTATAATTTGCAGTTTCTTCCCACTTCACTTCCGTCTTTCCTAGAATACAACATTATTTCAAACACAAAAGACAGAGTAATCTAAACAGAATATTATTACACTGTTTTGCAATACATCCTGAAATATTGCTCTGGAATCTACTGAGATGTTGATTTTTCTCTGCAGGGATAAATAAGAAAGACAACTGAAATATTTGAGTTCACTGGGAAATGTGTAATTTTTTTTTAACCTTTTGATGTAGTATTCTGAAGACATTGTCTTCCCTTAAATATTTAAAAGATAATATTGGTTGCATGAGCTGTAATATTAAATCACTATTTAGCAAATCAAAGATAAGTTATTTAGGAGAACTTGACAAATGTAGAATCTCTCTCATGATAAGGGAATTTTCATTCCAAGGAAAATACTACTTCTGCAGTTTTAGCATAGCACTCGTAAAGTGGCATTTTTTGTTTTCTTTTCCTTAAAAGTTGAGGAAAAATTCAAGTGGGTGCATACTGGTGTATTTTCTTCTTAGTGAGGGTAGTTTTATTAGTAGCTTCTCAGTCTGATTGTCTAAGGAGAGAAGTAAAAGCTGGGTTTTAGAACACGACCAAGAACATGGAGAATGTTCAGACAACAGTAAAAATGGTTAGTGAATTTCCTACGTCATCAGACTTATCTGGCAATTTATTGAAAAGAATTTCTATCTATTTTTTCCATTGTGAAAGCTTGTTTGAGGTAGTCAGCCTGTCAGTACAGTATCACAGGTCAAAACAAAGGCATCTCAAACTCTTCTGCTGATACAAAAGATTTCTGTGGAAAAACAATACTTTACAACGCTAGAAAATTTTAATTTTAAGTGCCTAGTCCTGTTCTCACTGAATTCAACACAAGTATAATCTATAATCACAGAACTGGTCTGAGGGCTTTTCCTACATTCTTTCCTCAGGAAGAGGTAATTTGTGTTTTGCTTGTTGTGTGATGGAGCACATTGAAAATGCACAGTAAGTGAAGACATAAATATAGAAGTAAAATTTGGGGAAAGGAATAAAGCATTAGAGCATTGTGCTCTAGTTTCAAATAATGCAATATTTGTAGAAGTATGACTTTTAAAATCTAAGTTCTTCAAAATTTTAATTGCACCTTTAAGAGAAACTGTGTGGTATATGTGAGCTGGTTTTTTTAAAAAAATAAACCTCTGATACTCAGTGCTGTGCATTTTTTGCTATAAAATTCAATTTTATTCTTTGATAAATATGTATGTTTCATTATATCTTCATTAACAAAATCTTTCAGAAGGCAGCAGAAGCAAATACAGCATAGACAGCAGTGATCTTAAAAAGTAAAACAACATCAGAAATCCCCAAAACAAAATTAACCCCACTTGAACCATCTTTAGTTGATATTTATGTATCTTTTGCGTAAAAGTTGCTTAGACATGATGTCTTCCTCCACACTCTTATTTTGCTTTTTGCTAATGTTTGGAAACTGAAAGCCAGGTGTGAAAATGTTACAGCAATTCAATCCATATGCAATTTTATAATTATGAAGTTGAAATTTGTTTTTCTCGAAATGGACCTGTATATGTCATGGGTTTTTTTCAATTTGCATTTTATAAGGCCTTTTTAATGATATCAAACTGAAATAAAACTTTTCTAACATGTAAAGTACATAAAGTACATAAATATGTAAAATGCATAATGTAAAGCTGAAGACATGAGACTGATTTAAAATGACTGGGTTTTTTTCTGAATGTATCCCTTCTATACCAGATCACCACCCCTTCCAAAATTCAGCAGTGGTCAGGTGTGGTGTTTTGATTCTATCCACTGACTTGCATATGCATGTTTATACACCCACAAACTGTAAAAAGAAAACTGACTAAATGTAGCTTCAGGGAAAAGAAAGGAGTGGTGGGCACAGATACCAGCTGGAGCTTGATGCATGTGTTCTCTTCTGTGGCACCATTTTGTTGTTGATGTGGGAATGTAGCTAAACAGTGGCTACAGATGCTCCACTAAATAAGGATCCACATAAATTCCAGCTGTGAACTTGTGATTCATCCTTCCCTGCACAAAAGATATGTTTCCATATGTCCCATTATGTTCCATATTTGATTTTTATCACACACTGTGTGCCAGTCTGAATCTCGTCTACATGCTTTTTATGAATCCTGTAACCCTTTCTCTCTTCCTCCTTTGAATTAGAGTCATAACGCACCCCAGCCTCCATGCAAAAAATCCACATTACAATAATACAGCATCCTTGTAAATAATTTTTTAATGAATCAAGTACATGAATAATGTATCTATGTAACCACCATAACATGGACTCTGGACATACCTATAGAAAATCATAGCAGTCCATTAGAAAACTATTCATCTTGAAGCTAACTCTGCAGTCCTTAAAATGATCTGAGTTCTAAATAATTTCATCTTTAAAAATACTGGTATCTTACTTTACCTACTCTAAATGGATACTTTTGATATTATCTGTAATCATTTCAAGTATCTAGTGTACATAACTTCTCTGTATAAGTATGTAATTGGTTGTTAAAGACTCAATTTTGAATTATGAATAATATCCATTGTTAAACCATTTATGCTGTTTGAGAGTCACTGAAAAGAACTGCAAAACTCACTGGTTCCATGTTACCAAATAAAATATATTAATAAATTATTTTTTAAAAAATATTGTTCTTAGCTGTTATAATTTCTAGACTGAAATTCAGGATATTTGTAGTTCCGCTACCATAATGTAGATACGGAAACTGACATCTAGAAATGTAGGCAACTGTGACACAACAGCATACAAACCCCCATACTTTAAAGTATTAAAAAACAAAGTAAGGTTTTAAAAAATGCCATCTGAATTGCAGCGTAGGCTTACTCTAATACAGTTAGGAGAAACATGGTCCCTGCCTCCTAACCGGGGTGAAATACAGCTACTGGTCAGTTCTGTAAGAGACATAGTGTTTGCTAGAGCTTTGCAGTAAGTTTTACACATTATAGTCATTGACTATCATGAAACTACTTAGAATATGAGGCAGAAGTCAGCACTGTTGTGTTAGACAGCTGTAGTCTAGAAAGTGTCTGTCTTCGTGAAGGTAGAACCTCAGAGATTGCTGGCATTTATTGAAGTCATGATTAAGGTACTAAATTTGGTCATGGGCTTTTGGAAGTTGTTGAAGCCAATGCTTCTAGCTCCGGCACAAATTTTAATCAGGAGCGGCATGAAATGCTTGCAGACTTCAGAAGTGAAGGTATTGTGCAGATGTTGCAGCAGTGCTGTGATTTCCGTACTATTACTGTATACTCACCTACATAGGTAGTTGTAATTTTGTTGATTGAATAAAAGTGCTATGAGAACACAGTTTTCTGAAACAAGGTGTATCAAAGCAAATACTGGTATCTGCTACAAAGAAGCATCATTTAGCTGTGTGCAGAATTTGACGTCCACTGCTTTTTTGTATGTTGTGTTGCAAGGGAAAATAGGTCTGTTCATAATTGGAATTCTCCAGGCAAGTCGGATATCAACATTATACCAACATTTTTCAACAGAACGGAGAGTTAATTAGTTTGTATTTTAAATTGAAGGTCACTGTGTTATAGATTTCTATGGGAACAAAAAGAGAGAGCATCTAGTTAAAACGATGAGTAAGTGGGGCCTGTTCTTGGCAGTGTCTGAGGCACCATTGAGTTGAACCACTGGTCACTGTCAAATTCCAATCAAAATGCAGATAAGTTTAGCATAAACATAATAAGGTGTTGGTGTGTTTCCAGAACTGTAAAGAAGACTTTAACTGGAGAAGAGACTGGAGATTAACAGTTTGTTTTACAGCTAGGTTAGGTATTTCAAATCAAGTGACTGGTGCTGCTTGTAACGAAGCATCTGCAAAGTGTGTCAGTGTGACGCTGGTATTCTGTGTTCAAGAAGTTCAATGTCAACACAGCTGTGACTTACCACTTTTAGCAACCTCTCAACTGGGAATTAGATAAAATACCTTTAATTCAGGCGTGAGGTTGGGGGATAGTGCTGGGACAGGAGTATAATTTCAGATGCTATTAATTTTCACAAAATAACATTTGTGTGCTTTGTCTTGCCAGATAGTCTACAACGCTTTTCCTCATTTCACGTGCCAGGCTGTTTTTATATTATCATTTCCTTCTCTACTGTGTTTATCTTTTCTGAAAATGGTGAATGTAAGCTATTACAGACTGGGTGGGTGGCACACATTTGCACAGTAACTTTTAAAACACAGAGCAAGCATTTTATTTGGGTTTTGAAAACCACTGAGAGAACTTAATGCAGCTGCTCTCATGGCATCAAAGTGAAACATGTAAAAATCTCACTTTCTATTCTAAATAACCTTAGGGCTGTTGAGTCAGATATTTCCGGGTTGACGTGTTTTGCACAGGAGTGACAGTGGCATTGAGTATATATAGTAAATCTTAATGTTCCACTGAATCTCTTCACTCTTTTATGAGCTTCACAGGGTACTCATCCTTAAAAAAAGTCAAGTTAAAACATGTCACTTTTCCATAGTTGAAATTACTTACTTGTTTTTGATCAAAAGGCAACTCTTAATGGGCTGTTTTACTGTAGGCAGTAAGGAAAGCAGCTTTCCAGTTTAGCAGCAAGTAGTTCTTCTGACCCATGATTTGCTGTCATTTCTACTTCTCATCCAGCAACGTGAAAAGGGTTGCATGATTAAAATCTGAGGGTGCTGAATCAGGATGCTGCTACTGCATATCTTACACCAAGAGGAATTAATATTTTTAGGAAAAGCTAAGCCTTTTTTTAATGCATGTCTTTCAGTTCCATTAGGCAGTAGTCCTGTGTTTCATAAGAACTTTCATATATCCATGATCTCTGTCAGCAGCAGAGGTGGTCTTGCTGATAGTAAAGGTGATTTGTGGTACAGTGCTGCTTTGATTTTTGTTTTCCAAAACTCAGGATTAACTTAAAATGAGAGGTGCCGTATGTTCAACATAATCATTGGATCCTATCCTGTGAAGTAGAAGGCTTTCTAAACTGGAGACAGTCAGATGCTCAAGCTGTACAAGTTCAGTGAATTCAGTTCAAACTCGTTTTAAGACTGAAATCGTTCTTCAGTTTCTAGGCCAGTTAATAATCGTCCTCGTAACTATGCTGTACGTATCGCATATGGTGCTTGACGGACTAGTCAGTGTCTAAAAGGTCACCACGACAGTATTAGCTACATCACTATGCCCTTTGTTTATTGAGGATGCTTCTGCTACAGTACTTGTTACTTGAAAAAAATTATAGGAGCAAAGTTTGAGTTTTGCTTTAAAAGAAAACCTTAACCACTTCTCGCCAACAAGCGCTTCAGTTGTGGACTCCTGTCTTGTCGGTGACAGGATGCTGGAGTTTGGCATTCTGCCAATACAGGTGTACCGGGTGGTGTCATTCTGTCCATAGTGGGTTTGGTGTGAAGATATAACAGTGAGGATGACTGATATTTTAATTTTTGTTCATAGTTGCCTTTTGGACCTTTTATTATCTTTTGAGGGCTTATTTCAGCACCTGAGAAACAGGAACGATTGAAGTCGTCTAGAAATTCTTGTGGCTAAAACTGTATGTGTTCCTTCCGCGTAGCTTGAAAACACTGAAATAACTAAAGGATCTTTGAAAAGCAAATAGGAAAAAGCAAGTCTTTAAAGTCTGTTGTTATTGCTTTATTGAAATGTTTACAACCATAGCCACAAAAAGCTGCACACCTTTGTCATAGCTGCAGAAATACATAGTGAAAAATCTCTTTTCTGTTGGGGTAATGCATGTTTGTCAATGTATTTTCCAGCAGAAATGTCATTCTTTTGTCTTGTAACTCACAGTCCGCACTTGTTTGTTATATTACTGAAGTGATGTAACTTTACAAGGCCAGTCTCAAATCTGGAGGGATAACTTGCAGATTGCAAGCTACTTGTTCTTCATCTGAGACGAGGACTCTTCCTGAGGCAAGTTCAGCTATACTGTTAATATAACTCTTAAATTTTTTGCTTACATTCATTGTTCAGTGCCAGACTTTTTAAAAGTTCATTCACAACATGTGACATACATGTCGCTTTTTCTGTTACATGTAAGAAGTCAGGTGAAACTGTATGATCACATAGAGCTGTCTGCTGGAAATTATTGTGTAGTCATTTGTGCGTTTTCAATAATAAATGTTCAGGTATGTATATACTTCATTCTTTTTATGTGGGCAATTGAGTATCCTGCTTCTTTAGTCTCTGTTCTTCCCAGTTTATTATCTTTGATATCAGCTGAAACTCCAGTTATTTACATCACTTTCATTTGTTTTATTTTCATATTAGCGATACAAATTGCATTATCCCATCAGTAGGCAAACACTCAGGAAAGACTTGAACTCCTTGTGGGATTTCCACTGGTGATCAAATAGTTAAAACATTATTAGAATTTCACGTTGTATTATAAAGTGAGCAGTAGCATCCTGGATGAAAGAAATTTCTCATATACTAAAAATAAACTGAATGCAATTATTGTCATTTCCAAACAGGACATGCGGACGTTCTTTTGTGGTACATGATCTTTGTCACACAGAGAGGCATGCTGTAGAAGTGGGGTTTTTTATTTACATGAAACACACACAAAAACATTTTGCTAATTCATTTAGCGACTGACTCTCTAAACATTTTTAAACTACTTTTCCAGTGTAGGAAATTTCCATTTTAATTAGATTGCTACAGATTAATAGAGGGATGGGAGAGATGCTAGAAGTTAATTCGTATCCAGCCAAACTCAGCTAATTTCTTGTGTCTTTGTACTGCCGTGTCTCCTTCTCCCTATGTATTACTTTTAAATTGCAAGGTTCCGGGAATATCAAGAAAACATTTCATATTTCAAAAATATTAAATCTTCAGAGAACTATTTGAACTGGCATTGCTTAGTGTCCTTGTCCCCAGTCCCACCGCCGCCCCCCACCACCGCTGCCCCCCCGCCACACAGCTGTCACTAACAGAGGAAAAGGGCTGGGGGGAGGGAAGGAGGGAGCCCTGCTAAAATCGTGTCACGTAGCACTAATTCATCTGCTCTCATTAGAGTGAGCGAGGGACAGCAGTGATGGCCAAGAGCTGCACTCCACACATGACACACGAACAGTTTGGGGAATAGAAAATTGCTTTCTCAGGAAGCCCAGCCAATTAAGGACTTGACCATATTGAATGTCAAGTGTTAATTTAGGTTTTTCTTCATTTTCCCAGTAGTAATGCGGGTCCTGTGATGAGCAAATACATGTCAAGTAAAAGTTGATTGCATGAAGGACCTGGGTATTATATGTCACTGACAAGTCACAAATGTACTCTAGTCTTTTAACCCCTTAGGTGAGTGCGGAAAGCGGGGGAGGGGAGTAGCAGGGGGAGATTAAATGTACTATAATGATCAGAATAGATAGCTTATATTAGGGCGAAGTCTAGATGGGACAGACAGGAATAGAAATTTGTGCAAGAGGCTGGGATGCAGACCTTCTGCAATCAGTGCACATGTGTGGAACCTTTCTGGGTTATAATTAATAAACAGACCTAAAGGCCCCCTCAGGATCCTTTAGGGTTTGAAACAAGCCTGTGAAGCATGCATGTTACATTCTTCATAAGGTTTAATCTGAAGAGAAGGTGAAGAGGTGCATGGTGCCAGAAATATGAAATACTGCTTAAGGAGTGATCTGTTTTGAAAGAAAATAATTTTGCATTCTTTATGGAAAAGAAAATACGTATTTCCAAAGTATTTGTTTTAAAAAAAATAGTCAAAAATAAAATACAAAGCCAGCATGTGAAAGCATGAAATTATAGAACACTTTCCTGTCAAAAACAGATTTGTTTTCCAGCTTGTGTGTTTCTCCAGGTTAATTTCACAGACATCAGAAACCCCCCGAAAGGCCGCCTACCCTCGTCTTATGTTGTACCTGCCTGCACTAGGGAAGCAGGGGATGGCAGGAGCAGTAGTACTGAAGTCTGTTCAAGTGAAGTAGCATTTACTTTTACTAGATGTGGATACTTACGTATCATCTATAGCATCTAATTTCCATTCATCAGCATATTATTTACATATGAATGTTCTGAAAATAAGACAGTGTCTGTTTCTATTGCAATTGTATAATTGACCAAAAAAATTTCCTACAACAATGTAGGCGTTGTGTAGTACAAATACAATGAAATAGAAGTGGCAATTATGCAAGCACCTGGAAAGTTGTCCGTGCCTTTTTAATTTAATCTAAAATGGTAAGAACTACTTATGCTTTCCAGAAATTTTTAGAAATTATTTGCTCTCCTTAGATTTTCTTCTATGTGTTAGTATCTAACCCACAGATGGATAACTGTTTGTTTGAAGCTCGTCAGTAAGCCCTGTATCTTTGCGTTAAATATGACTGAGCTGATCCTAATTAGGACACATTCTCCCTATTGCTCCTTTGGATTTTGCTCCTTGTGCATTATGATGAAGGTATTTAGAGGGCAAGGTACACTGCCACTGTCCATGCCTTATGTGTTCAATTGACATAAAACAGATGCTATTCTCATGCAGGTTACTTGATACTTTAAATGAACACGAAGTTAACCAATAAGGGTTAAATTGTGAAACAAACACGTTTTCCAAACAATGGCAATTCAGGTTTCATTGGTGTTTTCTGGACTGATATTAGATTCTCTATGCATATGAAACCGTGCTGTCTGTATGATTAAAAGAAACATGTTTTTTGTTAGAAAAAGAGTTTCAAGAATCTGACCAGAAGACAATTGGTAATAATTTTCTTCTACAGTTCTACTTCAAATTTTTGTGGAAACTCCTTATACCTACAAGCCATTTCAAAACAAGCCCAACTTACTTCTCCCTACTCAGCCTCCTCTCCTTTGTATTTTAGTAGGTAGTGTCTGTAGATCTCAGCTGGCATTTAGAATGGCATTTTAATTGTAGCAGCTTCTCTTCTGCTAAGGTGCGCAGAGGGATTTTGCTAAGTTTCCTTAAACTAAATTCTGATGATGGCATCTCAGGTTGCTGATTCAAGATTTTGGTGCTCTGTGGTGTCACTTTTGACGGATGGCACCTAACGCAATCAGCCACCACTAAGTCAAGGCCTTCGTTTGACCGGAGTCAAACAACAACAAAAAAAAAAGGTGGGGGGAAAAAGAAAAAGAAAAAAAAAGTAAAAAAGGAAAAAAAACCCAGCCCTAGCCCTCTACCCAACAACCAAATAGGGCAGGCTGTTTCTGAATTGCTATTTTCCAATGCTTTAGCAGAAGATGCTTCCCTTTGCACATGTTTTTGATAAATTTAAGAAGTCAAATCACTGACACAGATGGATAATCCAAGTGTATAGGGTGAAGAGTTATAAATTAACACATTATTCCCTCTTAATGTGAAATACTTGAGAATGCATTTTCTTGGTCCCCTGACATCTACCCAGTGAGGGCTCGCATTGTACTTTTCAAGTGGCATTGATTTGTTAAAGCGCTGAATTAGCATCTCAGGCCAGCTGCCTGTTCCACTGTTGTGTTGTTGGGTTCATTCTCTCTCCCTCTGCCTTGCTTCCCGCTGCCTTGGCCACACACAGGGCTTCAGCCTGCTTACCCCAGCTTTTCCCCTCTGTTATTTTAGCTAATCCAGGTAATACACTAACCAAATGTGCCTTGCCGAGCTGTGTAAATTAACATATTTCTCATTGCATAAAGCTCGTAACATGCACGTGTGTCTGTGCGTAGTATTTTAGGTTGGACTGGGGAAGAAGTAAGCAGGGGGCGGAGGGGAGAAAGCGATGCGCTGTGAGGATGAATGACTGCGTTTACCAGGCTCATTCTCTAGTGAAGTTACACATTGTTCTTTTATTTAATTTGTGTTGTACCGAGGTCTTCCGTACAGCGGCTGAGTCAAAGGGGAAAGAGAGAAGAAAAAGAAGGAATATATGTCAAGTCAGAAAAGCAATTGGAATGCAATGTTAAACTGCGTATCTGATGTCTGAATTTTAGGGTCTCTAGTACTGTGTCTAGTTGTTCATTAATGAATGTCTGCACAGATCTAAAGATAGTTCGTGCTTACATGCCTGTATTGAAATATGCTATTTATAACTGTCGGTTTTTATTCTGATTATAATTTGCTGGTTTTAAGGCTTTTCTTTTCCCACTCTTTCTTTCCTCTCCCAGCCTATCCCTGTTACTGCTATCTTACTGTTCACTTTTAATGTTTTCGATGCAACTTCATACTTTACATTTCTTGAGGTGGCACCTGACAGATTTGTAGCTATGCCCTAATTGGCTAAATTACACTAGTAATACCTGTATTGCCGTAATGAAGATTATGTACATGAAATTAACATTACATTTCATTTAAGATGGCTAATAAAATGGTCATATTTTTATCTGCGGTTCCTTGGCATAGACGAACCAGATTTCTGGACGTAATGCTGACTAGTGAAATTACTTTTTTTTTTATACTGCACATTCATTATCCCTGCACTATTTTGATCATCTTTTTCTTACCATTGTTTGCTATGAGAGTTTAAGGTGATTTCTTTCCCATATTATGCTTCTGATAATGGGAATCTCAGGAATAATCTACAGAAATTTTCCTTTGCGTCTTTTATAGCATGGGAAATTCTGGTTTTTGGGATACGGAGCTTCTGGGAAACCTTTTCTTCTTCCAGATGAATAAAAAGTGATACATTTTTCTAGGCATCAGAAACAGAATGTTTTTGCAGGGCTCAAAATCTCAAATAAACTGAATAAGATCAATATTGGTCACCTATTTGGTTTATAGCTACTAGCATAATCTTCTAAAAATTGCATAGTATTTAGTACCGATTAGAGGCCATATTTTGAAAATCTTAGTTGCTATTAACACAATGAGACATTTTGACTGCACGAAAGCATAGAAAAGATTCCTTGCCTGTTTACATTTTATCTTTTCAATGGTTATGCATCTATTAGGCTTCCAACGCAGTAGAAATAGAGTATTTGCTATTTGCAAAATTTTTATCAGTTTTCAAATATAAAGTAGAGTATTCTTTGCCTTGAGATGCTTACATTCAAAACCTAACCTCAACAGACTAAGATTAACATAATGTCCTGGCTGAGTAATTGGTCATGATTCCATGGAGATATTTTTTGGTAGATAACAGTTTTAGAATTATGGCTTCATAGAGTTAAGGGGATTAAACAACTTTTGTCTTTTAACTGGGCTCTCAGAGGCTAATTGAAACCACCAATGAGGTAAAGAGTAGAAACGGGAGACGGTAGCTCTTCCAGTATTTTTGCAATAACATGTTACTTCCTTCAGAGAGCACTGCCAGCATCACCACTGTAACTTTGTGCAGCATGCATGGGACAAACCAGGTGTGCCCTGTTGTGTTAATGTTACATAAACACGAGATGCCATGCTGAAGTGCATCTGATTGATACACAGTGTATGCCTATGAATATATTTCTATGATATTAGGCAAAGAGGGACTCTGAACCATTGGAGACTGGTTTAATCATGCAAGTTATGGGCTCGGCTTAGGGGCCCAGGAGAAATGAATGCTGCATAAATGCTCTCAGAGCTCCTAGGGGCAGCTGAGGCATAATTTATGGTGGTTTTGGCAGAAGCTTCTGGACTCTGAGGAAAAGGTGAAATAAGAGCAAGGATCTGCAGAAGGACTAACGGAATAGGTGACCATATGGAAATGAAGCCACTCACAATACTGATACCAACAGTTAAAAGAAATAGATCTCTCCATGTCCCAAATTCAGTTCAAATCTGTAACGCCTATCGTTTAATATCAGGAATGTCTAATGTCATGGATTATATTAAAGCTGCTAGAAGTACCCATGCCATCTTGCCATAGGTAAAAAGTAAGGTATTTGGCATTTGTAGCAGCCACGTATTTTAAACAGGCTCTTTCATGAGGCCGGAAGCAGTGTCCTAACTGTGGTTTTGTATCTTCACTAGGGTTATTCCTTGCGTTCAGTTGAAGCCTTGGTTGATGATGTACTGCCGTCTCCTGTTGTCATACAGAAATCAACATTCTTGTCAATACAGACTTTAGAATTTAACACAAGAAAGGAACAAGAAAATGTCGAGAATGGACTATCACCATAGCTAATCTGACAATAAACGTGGCCAGAGTGGTCATTCCTTATAATAACAAAAAATTGCAGTTTATAATAAAGAATTTAATTCTGTCTTTTTATTATTTTTAGGAGAGGCACATTAGGAGCTGGACTTACATAGAGTGAGGCAGAGATGTGCATTTGACTGGAGGATCGTTTATATGTATTCCACCAAAGAAATTTGAAGTACATGTGTGGGTGTAAGAAAGAGCCATCACGAACCTCCTCTGCCCCATTTTCAAATTATCTGAAAGCGGTTCAAAAAAATAAAAATTGTGTTACATAAGTTCTGTGGAATAGAACTTTATTTCTTGTGGAAGCTGGCACCCAAGCAGAGAATTAAGTTACTACCTTAAGTACTATGGCAAAGCATAAACTGAATTTCTAAGCGCCACTCCTGTTTCTAACCACAGGGACTGAATTGTCTCTGTAGAGAATTTAATAAGAGGTATTGCTAGTGTACCATGATTAAATTCTTCTGTTATTTCATATTTTTGTGCGCTGTCTTTTGCCAGAGATGCCAGGAGCACTGTGAGTTCCCAGTAAGAGGAACAATTTGTAGACATTAGTTCATACCTATGGTTACTCAATAAGAAAAAACCATGAAAGACAGGTTACACTGCAGCACCTTTGTCAAAGCGTTCCCTACATTTTAGTCATTGCACTCTGCAAACCTCATTTCAGTAACAATGATTGTTCTCCTGCTTACTGAAATGACCATCAGTAATGTCGGGTCATGATTCAGCTGCACAACACTTAGTGATTTGAAATAGGTGCAGGCCTGTCTATGATTATTTTATGATACAAGTATTGACCAAGCTTTGAGAGACAGTTTTCTAGACCTTGCTTTAGTGCCATGGTGGAAGGACAATGGAAAGGAGCGCTGATGGCCAGGCTTCAGATAAAGAGTCTTTCATATGAACTGCCTAATTCCCTGAAGCAACTGTGTGGGTCTCTGTGTGTGAGCCATAAGATAGCTGATGGAAATAGCAGAGTTCATATAGTGGCCTTTCTTTCTGTGCCCAATTTACCTACCTGGTGCAGGCAGCCATTTGCTATCACATCAACTAAAGGCAAGCTATGCTTTTGTATGAAGGTGCAAATGTTTCCACTAGCTCTGCCTGGGAAGAAGTCTGTATTCAACCCCTTGGGAAAGCTTCCATGCAGATGGTAGTACGGGAGCCCCCAGAGCCAGCCCCTGGCAACCAAATAAGCTGTTCATTCCAGCTCTTTGGAGGAGGAGGAACAGAAGGGTTGTACTAGTTTGATGCCTCAGCATCCAAGCCCCATGAACTCAGTTGAGGACTGTCATTTGAGATGCTTCTCCAGAGATACACGAACCTGAACAAGCAGCCAGAAAACTTTTCACTGAAGATGTGAATTCACTCACTCGCTGTCTTCTCAGGACCCTGCAGCTGTCTCCTCTGGCACTGGCCCCTGCATTGATTCCAAATCCTAAATAGGAAAAGATTCCTATTGTTGTGGAGGAGGAGTCAGAGAGGCACCCAGATGTTAAGTTCTCTTGCAGCTTCCACTGGAGTTTTGTTGGTGCTAAATGTCCATCCTCCGTCAAGGAATTAATATTATTTAAATTGTTCAGAGGTACTACCTAATACTGATTCTTGGCTTTTCATTTATAAATAGTCCATTCTCTTTCTTTGGACCACTGTCTTTCTTATCTTCTCTAGTTTTGTGCCAAACCCCCAATACTGCAGCCATCCTCCCTCAGAAAAATGGTTGACTGAGGCTTTTTTTCCTGTATGGCTCTGTTTCCCAACATATTCTATACGGGCAGCATTCTGATTGACAGGGTTGAGTTTTTAATGTTCTACTATCTCCTTTCCACCCTATCAGCAGATTAAAGGTTAATGGAGCACAGAAATTTCTAGACATTTAGAACCTGCTTGCTACCTTCACGCATTCTGTCATCTGAGGATCGACTGATTAGCTTAGAGAAAACATAATTTATAACATGCAAGGCCACTGTTCCTGATACAAGCTTAAAGAATATGGCAGGATCACAGAGTGTTTTCTTTCTCGTTGAAAGTGTTCAGGACTGAGGATTATTTGGAACGGCTTGAACCAAGACTTCTGTGGTACATTTAAGAAGTAGTAAGATGCCTGGTATGCTGGGGGAGTATGCACACGATGGATACCATTGAGTTTTTCTACAGAGATGAGCTTGATTGGGGATCTTTCATCTTTTCCAGATGGACACTTTGTCAGTGGTCTGAAATAGGTAGAGCAGTGAAGAACTTTTCTCCCTATCCTGCATCACGTTAATTTGAACTCCTTGGGTATTCTGAGGACCTGAAAAAGATATGAGATATGGTGCCTCATTTAGTGTATTTGTAAGCATTCAATTTTACCTTGGTATCCTAGTGGCCTCTTGACACTTATGTTACTTCAAGGTGTCTAGGGGGGTCAAGAGAAGACAGACCACTCTTAAGATAGAAAAGTCAACTATTTCTGGAATGACACTTAAGTGGTGTCGAAGTCAGTCCATGAGATCATCCATCTGAAGTGAAGGCAAGGAAATACTACTGGAACTCCAAGGTATATCAGCACTGGTAGATGATCACAGCTACGCTATAGAGACCCATCAGCTTGTGCTGTGTGTATGTTTCCTAATTTTTGTTGCAGTGATGAGAGTGCTGCTCGTACGAAACATGTCCTTCCTTCATTAGCTGCAAAACAGACAATTCTTGCAACTTTAGTCAGAATTAAATCATATTCTTCAGCCCTGCAGCCCTGAAAGACCTCTTGATCCCTCTGCAGCGTAGCAATGTTCCCTCTATCTGTAGTCTACGTGCTACTTCATATTTTTGTCTAAGCTGCCTGTGAAAGATAATTGAGAGAAGCGGATCACACATCCCAGAGAGCAGTTTGTATCAGTTTTTTTGTAAAGATGCCCATTTCACAATAAGAAAATGTCAGAGTGACAGAGCGCTGGCACAGGCTGCCCAGGGAGGCTGTGGAGTCTGCTTCTCTGGAGATATCCAAAACCCGCCTGGGCACGTTCCTGTGCAACCTGTTCTGGGGGCACCTGCTTTAGCAGGGGGGTTGGACTGGGTGATCTCCAGGGATCCCTTCCTGCCCCTGCCATTCTGTGATTCTGTGATTCCTTGATTTAAGCATCTATGAAACAACAACAGCAACAAAAAGATTCCGTACTCATACTCCAGATTATCTGGGTATATATTTCAACCCAGTGTCAAAGACAGTTTTGTCACAAGAGGAATCTAAACTCTGCCGCCTCTCCAGTAAATTTTCTCCAAAGTATTGGCTGTTTTCCTGCTTTTTTGAATGGATATGATATGATACAACAAAGCTGTATAAACAAACTCCGATCTACCCCTCATCCTCATTTTTCTGAATTAATACGATACAAAAAGGCAGCCCCTCTACGTGACTAGTTTGTGCTATGGTGAACTGTTAACAGATTATTTTGACAGAAGGGAGATTGGGGATTTTTCATTTAGGTGCATGTTCATTAGGAGAGTCTCAACAGAGTATATAAAGCAGAATTTAGTAGAAATTATTAGTTGCTCCTTATCAGAAGGACTGAATGAGAAGAAACCCTGTTAAATGAAAAGAAGTAATTATAAGCGTGGACAGGTCACGCTGAGCACTAGAAAGTCTGGGCCGCATACGTATATTTGAGGTTGCAGGCATATGTTTATATCTACAGCCTTACATAAAAATGCTGAATACATTCACACTTATTCTAGGTAAAATTAAAAGTAGGCACTTTAAAAAGATGTCAGTTCTTTTACAATTCATAGATTTGGGTCATTTAGATGCTAAACGTTTTCTGAAATACGAGAGTGTACCTTTAAAAGAACAGCTATGGATTTCTAGCAACAAGGTCAGATTTTTCGGAACAGAAAAAGAGTTTCTGGGAACTTTGCATTCTGAGTGAGTGTATTATCATCCATGTACTAAATTTAAAGTATTGTTTGCCTTCAGCAATGGAACAGTTTTAATTGCATATATGCTTACTTAACTTTGGTCTTTGCTTCAAAAGCAATTCTTCACGCTAAACATTTACCCCACTGTGTTACATATTCATGGTAAACATAAAGCAAACTTGACTCTGTATAGCGAAGCATACTGAAAAATATTATGTATGTGTAAGGAAGCATTCCTTTTCCTTCCTTATCACCTAACACAAGTACTAATTGCAATTTAAATGAAAACTCAAGATTATTTGCTACAACCAGAAGGAAATTCTGCAGACACCAGAACATCTTTTGCAAAACTGCAGCTTTGCCCCCAAATTATCTACATCTTCACATCAGGCCATAAACTAATCCGTAACAGGGTGGAGATTATAAAAAGTCTGTTCTGTGGGCAGCCTAGCCCATATTTGTCCAACATTGGATTTCTTCCTCTGAAGTATGTGATACTAACCACTGTTCACTGTGGCTGTGGCATTTGTAAAATCTCCGTTGTTCTATAAAACAGAGAATCAAGCTTGAATTTCCTGAAAACATATGCACTATTCAGACAAACCTGGAGTCCAGAGGAACTACTGCTTTCTTTTGCATTCCAGAAATGTGATTCTCAATGGAAAAATCACAGAAAAATTATTTTCAATGCCAATGACACAAGGCTTTCTTCATCAGCAGATCTGTTAATCTGTTGTACATGTTGAAATACAGCACTTGGACGTTGTTGTGTATTGATGGAATAGCTTTCTAACCTGTGCTTATTTCCCCTGACCTCTGGGTGATTACATGTGGAGATATGGTTCCAGATGTTATGACGTAAGAACGAGATGCTATCTAACTAAGGCACATCTCCTGGGCTTTCAGATGTGGTAACCTCTTTCTCCTCCTCCTGTTCTGTTTGCACCCTATATTTGTTGCTCACGTGGTAACGTCTCATTGCCTTTGTAAACTCCCTGGGCAGAGGGACCTATCCTCTCGGGTCTTTCTGTAACGCATCTGTGGAACCACAATGGCATGTTGATAATCATGATAACAAGATAATCAGTCACAAGGGAGTGCTAGTCAGATCTCATGAGTTACAATCAGTGTTGTGTTCTGCAGAACTAGGCTTTTATCTCCTGATTTGGCTTACAGACATCTGTAATGACCTGCATAAGGGACAGGACAAGGACACAAGGATGGTTGGTATCAGTTGCCTTTTCAATGTGAGTGCCAAAATAGCTGGGGGTATATTTCCAGTTTTTTGAAAACGTTTCCATGCCTGTTTGTTCAGTGCACTCTGTCCACTTAAATCAAAGGTAATTAAGCTGCAGAAGAATTAAAGTGAGTAGTGAAGAAGGGCAAGGAGCACCAAAATTATTTTCGGTTAAGTTGGCTGTGCTGCCTGTCACTCAAAACAAGACAAAGTAAGTAATGCAGGTCTTGGAAATCTGTGCTCGTAGTTGCAAAAATCAAAATGACAGGTAAACACTTCTTGTACATCGTTCCACTGCACTATGCTTCCGATTTGTGTTTGCAGCACTCCTGTCATTACACAAAAGGGTTAACACAGGGCAAATGAGACACTTAATGTTTTCCTTTTCCCATCAGCATTTTTTGTAAATCATCAAGGAAATACTTCTGCCTTTTCTTCCCCTTTTCTTTAATTACAGAAAAAATAAAATGCCACTAGAATACCAAAGTGCTGGTAGCTTTGGTAACTAGTCCCCTAAGCAAACTCTTCTGTCAGTAATCATAACCTAATTACCACGGGCAACTGGAAAGGTTGGGTTGGTTTTTTTTTTCCTTTTTTATTTGGCTGGGGAGAGGGTATATAGATGAAGGAAAGATCTTTGGATTTAAACAGAACATTCAACAGTAACAATTGTGTATATGTTTTAAAAAAAAACACTGGAAAATGTAAAAAAAAAACCAGCCACCCTCTGGCAGATGATCAAGTGCCTGTTGAGACAGAGCAGCAAGTCAGTGAAATGCAGGAGTTGCCTGCTCAGTGTTGTGACTCTGCAGAAGTCCCGAAGTGACACATGCATCACAGGGCTGTCACAGCGCTGAAACAGGCCAGGGGTCATGGTTAAGAGCAGGGTGTTGCTGGATAAGGCTGAGGAAGCAGAGGTGGCCCCTCTGTGCTCTGTGTGTGGGTCTGTGTACTCCTTTCCCGTCAGAGCTGGCCCAGCACAGCCAAAAAAGCGGTTCCTTGGCAGGGCTTAATGGCAGGATGATGTAGTCTGTTGTGACTAGTGCATTCCTTTCAGGTTAAACTAGGGAAATGGCATTGTGTTAAAATTCCAAGTCGCATGAATGTTTTATTGCCACAAGTGCATTCAGGCCTCGAGGGGAGTGTGTGTGGTGGGGAAAGGGGGAGGGAGGGTGACTTAGAGACTCGGGAACTATCAGAAGAGCACTTCCCCTGGAAAATTTTACCCGGGAGCGCGAAGCTGACGGGCTGCGATAGTCACTTAGGCGAGTTTCGCTTTTCCTAAGCTGTGGCTGTTTAAAATCTCGCAGCCCAGACAATTAGCAGCTGAAGAAAATATGACAAGACACGCAAAGAGGTTGGGAGATAGAGGGGAAGGAATGCACCGGGAGGGAGCCGGGTTGCCTTCTCCTGTAAACTGCCAGACCTCTCCCCCAGCCCCCTCCTGCTCCAACGCCCCAGCCCAGAGCCCTGGNGCAATGTTGATAGTTTGTTAGCTTTATTACCTGAGAGAACTTACTGTCTGATTGTGCCCACAAAAATCGGTGGCAAAATCAGACAGTGGTAAGGCCCAGAAATAAAATATAAGCTGGAGCAAGCACATATGCTTTAATGTCTTTTCACTCCTTTTGTTCTTTACTCCTTCAGAAAAAAATACTGTTTTCAGGGATCAGATGGAGTGATCTGTTAACTGTACACCACTGACTGGGAGGCCAAAGCAGCTCATGGTACTGTATGTTACCATTACTACTCCCTCATTCCTTTTTACATTTTTTAAACATCTCTTTGTATTAATGGTTGACGTGACTCAGGAGGATTTAATTTTAGGCTGCAGAAGGACAAAATAATGAAATGTAACAATACTGTGCCTTTGCAAGTTTTTATTTCTTTAAGGGAATAAACTTATCCATCCAGTTTCTGTTAATTGTAAGTAACAACTTCTAGCAAAGTTTAAACGGCATTGTTTAGTAGAGCAAGAATAGGGAGTTTGGAACAACGACCATGCAGATACAGTCCTTGGAAAGAAACTTAGTTTTGAGTCGTACTAGGTTTTTTAAGTTTCTCTGTACTTTTACGTGGTCTCAGACTATTAAAGTCGTGTGCCATACATGACTTCTAAGGGGCTTTTTAATAAATTACTGTGAAGTCTTCAGAGCTCTTTGTAGTACAAAATTATGGTATATGTTATACTATAATTATTTGTGTGTACATGTTGCTGGTTATTAGTGTGAAAATAATCTCTGTGGATATGTATATGGAAGTCTAATTGGGACCTAAGTGACACTTGTGGGTAGTCTGGATCTCTAAAAATCAGACCTTTTCTACAAAACGGTAGGCACTTGTGTTTGGACAAGTTTGTCATGTAATTTGTGTGCTGTTCACACACGTACACACACAGACCTACTCACTTATTCTTCGTGCATGTACTTCTGTAAAGTCACTGAAGTCAAAGAAGCAGCAAGGATGTAGGTGAAGACTGATCTGGCGACTGATGGGGCAAAACGCTCTAGATCCTTATGTGTTACATCTAGGTCTGGGTGCAAAAATGTTGCTGTATGCATATAAGCACAGATATTTGTGTTTACAGAATATATGACACTAAAGAGTGATGTGACATGTTTTGGGTTTTGGAGGTGAGAAATGATCACAGAGATCACAGAGAAGATTCAGTGTCTTGCAAACAGTCGTTTGCGATAACTATGTCAATTCAAAGATTATATATAAGCTTAAGCTTATTGATGCTGACGTTGTTAGCATTCTTACTGCTAGAGAATTTGGTTTCTTGCAAGGGTTCATCTGGCCGTGTATTATATATTTGATTTCTGAATGATACGGTATCAGTGATATCAAACATTACATGCAAGGATTTGTATCTGCAAGAGTTCATAAAAACTAGTGATGCTTAATACTGCCAGGTGAACGCGGAAAGTAGAGAAAGTAAGCCTACTGTACTTAAAATAAGTCAAATTTTATAAATAAAGAGAAGAGGAACTTCCACCTAATCTAAGTATGTACATAGCCTGTCTGTACATGTGCAGGTATGTTTACGTATGTAATTTTTTACTGATCTGTACAATTTACTCTTTCTGAATTCTGCAGTTAAAAATTAGTGTAGTATACCTGAGCAGCAAAGAGAAATACTAGATTTGTTTGAAATCTGTTACTTTATAAAGCAGATACACACTGCAATTTCCCATTTGTCCACATACTTACCAGGAAATCCAGTTATATGTGACACTTTTCCTTTAAAGAATGTAACACTGGGAAAGAAAAGAAATCCACAAACAACCTATAGTAAACTATCTGTTGTGTTGTCTGTTGCATAAGAACTGTTAGGACATCTACATTTGGCTCTATGCTTTATTTCTTTTGCTTGCATAAAAAGAGGTAATTTTTGTCAGATAGATAAACAAGATGTTAATCTGATTAGTTCCCATTTATGATGGTTTGATGGTGGTGTTTTTAAACACTTAAATTGACAAGGCTTATGGAAGGTCATAAACTCAACAAGCAGTCAACCATAAAGGAAAAGAATGATTTATAAATGGAATGATTACTTCAAATTTCAGAAACCCTCATTAACACCTTTCATAAATTCTAAACAATATGCACTTTAAGTATGTGTTAGCTGTTTTGAAATATGTTCAGTACAAACTGTTAAGAGTTTACTTATGATGATCTGCAAATGAAGATTTAAAAATGACAGTTATTGAAGATAAGTGGCCAGTGATACATGTTCATATAATGTATGTAAGTATTTATTTATGCTGCTATTTGTAACTGTTACAAATAATTTCCAAAGTCAATTGCAGTAAATTGTATCTCTTTCCCAAAAACCGGAATGAAGAAAACTTTGGGAATATCTTGCAAATAGATTTCACATATTACTCCAAAAGGAGGTAATTTGACGGAGGATTTTATTTTACATTGCTAGCTATAAATCTGATGTCAAAATAAAACAAATTTCTTTAATTATTTTAAAAACAGGAGATGCAGCTTGTCTGTATGTACAGTAATGTGAAAGTACAACCAACTCTGACTTTCCCACTCAAACCACAACTAGCATTTCGTACATTTTGTAGTCACTTTTCTCAAGGTGCAAAATGATAGAGAACCATTTTGATTTTACTGTTATGTTAAAAAGAGAATAATGTGCACCATACAATGGCTGGGAATTTCAGAGACTGCTAAGCATTAACTGCTAACCATGTTTGGGATTTCACAAAATAGTGAGGCTGGTGTAAAGATGAAGAGATTAAAAATAATACATTTAACATGATTTTTTTTTTGCCTTTTGATACTTTGGAATACGCTGACGTTGGGCTTTTATATTTTGGTTTGCAAATATAAAGCAGACACTAACACTGGGTTTTACTTTGATGGTTCCAGTAGTTGGGTCTTTACCAAAAAACTTTTAAAAAATTATTCTGAGGTGCATACATATACATACACAGACATACGTATGCCTATATCTATATACACATCTGTATAGACGTCTATATATACTTGCATGTATATGCTCATCTAATTATGCTACTGTAAGATCTAATGTAGACTTGTTTAAACCAGTTTAAATTTTGCTAGAACTATGTTGAACTAAACCAGTAATTCAATGAATGATGGCTCAGAATATGATCTGGTTTTGTAAGTCAACTGAGCTATGGTAATTAGCTCTATCCACTTACCACAACAAATGGAAGGTAAAAATGTGTGAGCAAAAACCTCTTTCACAGAACTGTAATCACCCACATTTTATCTCAGGTTTACAGTGGGCTATAAATGCACATGCGTTTAGGTACCATGGTTAAGCTGATATGCAACCATTTTTTAAACCATGATAGTTCAGTTGTGTGTCTGAACCCAAAACTAGATCTGTGTGAACATGGGTAGAACTTGTTTAAATATGTTTCTGTTAGGGTTTTGGAGTACTGCAACTGGATCCATTTTTAGATGGATTCATGTATTTTGATGCAACCTTCCTAACACAGACAGATCTTGAAAGGCGATGACATATTTATTTTCTCTAGAAAGATTATTTGCAGTAATAAGAAAGTTTAAATTATCATTTTGAGAATTCTTTCTTAATAGGTCTTGAGATATCATTTAAGTATGGATTTGTATCTCTGTTGTGTTCTTGATGTGCATACCACATCAAGAAAAGTTAATCAAAAGAAAAAAATCCTGAAGATAGAGAACTGAATATTACCAGTTATACAGTTTTTTACGTAGAGCTTTAAGTCCAGTCTTTATGTACCACACGTGGCAGACAGTACTATACTGAATTTTAAAAAATAAAAATAGTTAGTGACTTCTCGTCCCTTTTACGTATTAATGTTTTCATGCTTCCATTTCTGTTAAAGATGCGGGGTTTGTTTTGTGAGTTTTCAGTATACTCTTTTACACTTTGTTTAAAATCTTCCCAGCTGTTTCAGAGTTTTATAGAATTGCAACATTTTATTTTTCAGGTAGCTCAAAAAAACCGCTGCAGCTTTGAACCTTGTTATGTAAATAATTCTTGTTAACAAGTTCTTTCAAGGCCAAATTTGAAAAAAATTATTTGGATGTTTGGGCTATGAATAAGCAAAGCATTTAGGCATGGAGTGATGTTTCATGTGCTTGGAGTTATGTACTTGGCTTTTATATGGAGTTTGCATTAGGAAAGACTGGAAAATGAGAAATAGAAGAAACAATGTGTACATGTATCTACAGGAAAACTTTGACAAAGAGGTACATAAATGATTTGTTGTTTCGTGTTGACTTTGTAGCAATGTTGATAGTTTGTTAGCTTTATTACCTGAGAGAACTTACTGTCTGATTGTGCCCACAAAAATCGGTGGCAAAATCAGACAGTGGTAAGGCCCAGAAATAAAATATAAGCTGGAGCAAGCACATATGCTTTAATGTCTTTTCACTCCTTTTGTTCTTTACTCCTTCAGAAAAAAATACTGTTTTCAGGGATCAGATATTTTCAGTCTTGTGAAGATAAGATTCCGATAGTATTTTGGGAAAATTTTCTTTTCTTGTCTTCTAGAATTGTTTCAAATGGCTTTAGAATGCAGACTCTACACTAGTGAATTATTAAGTTTACTTATTTTTGGACTGTTTCTAGCTGTTTTCTTGTATCTTTAGGTGCATAAACTCAAACTAAGCAAGGATTTTCAGAACTACGTAGGGGAAAGGACGGTGTGGACCCATAGGCAGACCTAGTGATATCCGTTCATCTGGGCAGCATGTTTTCAGCAGATTGCTTCTCTACCTTGTCAGACTTAGATGTGAAGCGGAAGGCAGAAACACATATCTTTGCGTCTTCTGAGTGCAGACTAAGCCTGAACCTCCTCGGCACTACAGCTGACGAAGTATTGAGGCCATTTCCAGGCGCTAATTTTTACCTGCACCATCCACTCCCCTGCCCCGTTTTATTAACAGACCTGTACAAACATGTTTAAAACAAATAAACAAGCTTCTCCAGGCAGTAGGCCGTCTTTAACAAAGAGAGAGAAGCAAACAAACAGGTTGCTCCTTACTTGGAAACTGAAGAAGGATGATAAAACGTTAGGAAAGAAATTCATCTGGTTCTTGTTTTGATCTTGCATGTGAGATGATTTTTCACAGTAGAAGTGCTGCATAAACACTGTCACTTGGTTGGTGTTATTTGTGGTGGGATGAGCAGGGACAATAAAACGTGCCAACAGTTGTGCTGATTCCCAGAGTAATGCATACTCCTCCTCTTTACATCTCTAGCATTATCTGAGGGACTAAATACCATGTAAAAAGACTTGGGGTATTAATATATAGTTATTTATTTAGCTAACTTTCCTCTCTACTGCCAAGCAATGGTGCTTGCCGTAGACTGAGGTGGACTCAGTCGACTGATACAGACATGGGAGCCACAACATCATACTATCACAAGTGTAAATTACTAGCCTCTTTCAGTTCCAATACTTTTCTTTGGAAGCACTTCACCAGCCTTCAGCAATTTGAATTGACAAGGCCTACGTATAGACCTCAGAATGACAGAAAGAGAGGAAGGGGAGATGAATCCAATCTTACATTTAATGTGGGATTCTTCACCATCCTGCAAAACATATGAGAACTGCTGGATATGCTGTTTGTTGGGGAATTTTACTGCATTTCTGTTCCATCCAATAGTACATCATGTCCTCAGCCTTTTGCTGGAAGTCCCATTAATCTTTGACCAAGAACATGATGAAGATTTTAGACACAGTCTAATTGCAAAGCAGAAGTAGAATACTTCTTTTTTGAGGCTTTGAAAAATTTGTGTAACAGAGAGGGAAGAGTTTTTAAAATAATGGCTATACTCAGTAATAGAGGCGTGTATTGGCGATGTTCTTATTTCTCATGAAGCAAATCATGTTCACTCTCTTTTCCTCCTCCATTTTCCACAACCAAATTCATGCCTCACCTACAGAGAAAACCAACTTGATTCATTGATCTCATTCCAAAGACTATATTATTATATTCTGCCCCAAATAACTTGTTAATTTAATATTACTGATAATAATTTTACTGGTACAATGCCCATTTCTTAGAAAGCTGCACTAGGCAGGAAGCCTGGTAGTCATCTATTGAATTTTCTTACAAAATATGCTCTAAATTCTTGGTGAGAAAACACATTTGTAAAACCTTATATGACAGCCACGTGAAGGATAGTTGCAAATTTGGAACCAGCTGTAAGTATGGCCTTCAACAATGCATTTCTTACAACAGTATCTGTTGGATCGCTTTTTGCCTCCATGCGTTGTTTCTTGGTATTTTTCTTTTCTTTCAGGCTACATCTTCTGTTGCAATTTTCTGTTAGCTATGAAAATATTGTACACTGTATTCAAAGTTTCTTCTTCTTGGTAGTTAGTGTATGGATATGCAAAGTGTCATTATACTACTAACTGAAAGGGTATTTCTGCCAAAGTCCTTAAGACCCACAGGTAGTTATACCCAAGTTCCTTGATCTGCACAGATGCCTTCGCTGACTGTCATATCTTAAATGTTAGAACTGAAGCAAGTGCTGCACGCTTTGCCTTCTGCCTCAGAAGTCATCTTCCTGGACCTTTTTGTGCTAGCTAAATAAGTGTAGGGACCATCTGCTGATTCATCCTTGCATTTGCTCTGTGTTTCTGAAAGCATGCCTGTCTGTCATGGCAAGGGTTCTGTTGGTGCCAATGGGCCACAGCAGGAAATGAGGGAAAATACCTGAAATATCAGCCTGTAGTCTAGTGTGCTTTAGGTAAAGAATAAAGATTGTTAGAGGAAAAGTACAGAAATTGCCCCTATGAAATAGGGAAAAGAATAAAAATTAAGACTATCCTCTCCTCTTTTCCTGAGCTTTTGGTTCAGTCTTGGTATCCAAACTGCTAGCACCATCTGTGGGACTGCAGAACATGCTGGTGCTTCCCCAGGAGTCTCAGGATTGCTTTCCAGCAGCCCTCAAGCCCCTTTGGGACTACAGAAAAATTTCCACGGTGACATTGTCATTCCCACAGTGGTGGCATGTCATTTTCCCTGTGACCTGTTCAAATTCCATTACTCTGGCATTGGCCTCAAATGGGCTCTGAGTCTCATTGTTATTTAGAAGAGGCATCTGGCTCTGGGCATTTTCTATTAGCTGTACCAGTCATTGAAGGGTCTTTCACTTTTACATCTTGTAGCTGCTTCTCTCTCTTTGGCCTATCTAGTCAACTCCTGGTCAGAAGAGCATCACTCCTAATTTATTCCGTGGTCAGGTCCTTGTCGCCCCTGGACAGACTTGGCATGGAAAGGCAGTGTGTACATTTATGTCCATATCTGTGTGGGGAGGAGCAAAGGATTGGGGTGATATTTTTCCTGTAGCTCAGAATAAGAAATACATCAAAACCTGCTATTGACATAAAAGGCTGTGCCCCCTGCTCCCCCCTCCCCTTATTTCCTGGGTGGGTGGGAGGGATAAAGGTCGGGAGGGATAGATGGGGAAAAGCCTTTGCGCTTGTTGTTCTGTCTTTTGTTTTTGCTGATGATACACAAAGCAAGTTGTAAATAGCTCTTTCACACAGAGTTGTTATTCCTTTGAGAGAGATACTGTGCAGTAGCTGTGCTCTCAGCACTGCTATGCCCCAGGGATCGGAGAGGGACACTTTAAAGACCTTTTTCATTCATTTATGCATTTTTGACAGAAAGTGATTTAGCTTTGTATCAGACAAATGTCATCCAATCATTAAACCTTGAACATTATTTCAAAATTTTTAGTAGCAGTCAGCACAGTATCAGATAATCTCAAACTATGAATTTGCATGACATACAGAGTCCAAAGTGTTTGAATCCATATCCGCTGCCTGCCATCTGCACCATAGCACATGAATAAAAAGAACCGAAGAAAAAAAGACACGTCAGGTACAAATTTTATTTTTAATAAAATTAGTAACAGGAGTAATAACAGGGTTTAATTCCATTTATTCTCCCATCAGTCAAACAAATTTCACAAATCTGGGTAATATTAGAACTCACGAAGTGAAAGACACTAAATGCTTCGCTAATTATACTTGTTCTCAACCTGGTTTTATTATTTTTACCACTTGGGAATGTAGATGACAAAACAGATTGTAGTATACATTTCTCTTATCAGAGAATAGTTTTTAATTCCTGGGAGATGATAAACTTTTCTCTGACATGCTTCTGTGTGACTTAAAATGTGTTGAGGGAGCTTCTGTGTGTACAGGTATCTACTTGCTAACATTCAGAGTACTATCTCCACCTTCTTGCCTTCCGTAGTGCTTGAAATATGATGCTGGTTGTGTTCTTAATTTTTACGGTTTAAAATCAAAAGTCATCAACTTTGAATATACCTTAAAACTGATGCAAAGCTTACTGTCTTCTGCTCTGGAGTTCTGCAGATATCAAGGGCCGTTTTGGACAGTTCAGGTCTAGTTTGAACCTTGATATAATGGATCATTGCATATAATAACTTCATTGCATATAATAACTAGGAGTGGAGGGAGTCCAGGGAGTCTGGAGAGCTAAGGTGCAGAACAGATCCAGAAATTACCTTGTGCTGTATTACTATGCATATTGTTTTGAACAATTACAATGATGATCATGAATAGAAAAGCAAGATGGTGCGGTGGATGAGGAAGAGCTCACAGTCATTCATTTTTGATGATCTGTGAAGCACTTGGTGGTGGTTTATGGAGAGATGACTACTCGTGTAGCACTGACTTTCTTCTTTGCTTTCTGCTGCTGAATTGCATGAACATTCTGCTGCTGATATTTTCCACGTATACAACCACTTTGAGCTGTAAATTAACTGCAGGTGGGAGGGGAGGTGCTCCACGAGACCATAAACGGGAGGAGAAGTGGTCCACACAGCATTTTGTTTCTTAAGACGTTGTCCATGCTCTTAAGCAGCACAAGAATCCTTGAAGCAGAGCAGAAAGAAAAGCTGGAATATAAATGCAAAGAGATGTGAGCCAATTTATATAGGGTATTTTAGTTAAGGAAGAACAGAAAGATGCAGTAATGGAAAATGGAAGGTCACTGGGGTTGAGCTGGCCACACTGAATAGGAAAGTAAAAGGTGAGAGCTGAAGCAAGATGACTTAATGGCTTGAAACAGGGTAATGGAGAAAGTCCCACATGCATGGAACGGTGCAAGTGGAAAGAAAAAGGACTGATAAGAGAAGTGAGGACTGAGACCGTGTTATTTGGTTGCTGCAGGGTCTTAAAATACGGTGTCAAAAAGAATCACTGGAGTGCATTCAGATCCACTGAAAATTCAGATGTGAAGGTACTTAGTTAAGTTTTTCTGCCTCCATGAAGAAATTTGAAAACTAGGATGGTAAAATGGAATTAAATATGGGTCTAAACTGGAATCTGAGAACAATGATACAATATTAGTCTGCTTCCTGGATAAAGTGACTGTTCTTGGCTGCAGTGTTTTCGTCCCTTTTAGTTCAGAGTGCGCTGAGCTAGACAGTGGCTGTAAAAGTGCAAATTACGGTAAGTTAAGATAACCTGAGGAATAAACCTGTGCCATGTCACAGAATGAAGTGAGCATGGGATGCTGAAGTACAGGAGCTGGTGATTATACTAAAAACCACAATGGTCTTGTTATGAAGAGAGCGTGAGACTCTGAGGTTGTGGTAGTTGATTAGATAAAAATAGCAACCTCACATAAAAGTCTATGGCTCATTTAGGAAAAAAAAAAACCCACCTAACTTAAGTTTTTATGGTTAATAGTAGATCTAATAGATT
Organism: Steatornis caripensis; assembly: GCA_013398225.1. Lineage (NCBI taxonomy): Eukaryota > Metazoa > Chordata > Aves > Caprimulgiformes > Steatornithidae > Steatornis > Steatornis caripensis. Next base: position 71,201 of record VZSC01006119.1, on the reverse strand, counting down.
TGTTTCTGAAGTTTTGGTAAAGATGCATGTTTTTATATTCTGTGAGGGAATTTATGTCCCATGAATGTTTCGTTTCGAAGACAAAATTTTGCCTGTGTAGTAGTTTTCTGGAAAGTGAATACTTGTGCTAGATTAAAGAGGTCGGTTGTGGTTGCCACGTTGCACTTGATGGTGAGATAACAGATAACATTTCGAACATTTTCACTCTCCATTCTTTGGATGCGTTCTTGGATTTCAGTTGCTGGACTGTCCAAAATGAAAGGACTTTCATGTGAAGGATGGGTTCTCTATCCATTTAAATGAGTTGTGAAATGGATTTTTCTGAGAGCTGTGAAATAGAATAAATGCTGGAGAGGCCAGGTGTTTGAACATTCACACTTCGTGCCATATAGCCTTCAGTCCGTCACAAAGGAAGCTGACTTGTAATACTGGAATATTGCAACTGTGTGTCAGGTCTCTACCACTTTTTAGTGCATCTGAGGTTAAGAGTTCAATGTAAACTAATGGTTTACATAGCGAAAGCATAAACATTCAGATAGGACCCGGTACTGTGTTTTAGCCTCCTTATCAAATTGCATTTCTGCTTTCATTTTGTTGTGATAGCTCTGGAATGCCTTTATGTCCTTCCTCCATTGCCATCTCTGTGTAGTCTTAGTGTCCATGTCTCTGCCATAAAAAATCTCCTAATCTGATTGAGACAAGTTGTCCTTTTTCAGGTGCCTTCCTACAGACACACTTCTTTTTCTAGACCTACGCCCTGCCCCCACCCTCCCCCACCCCCCACCCCCCCTAAAGAAAAAAATCACTACATAGGAGTGCAGAAGATGTTGCCTGAAGAAATTTTCCCTTCAGTTTCACAGCGTAAATTGTCTTTTGGTATTTGTCTTCCAGACTTTTAAGTTCTTTGGACACGATAGGTGTCTTGCACAGTTGATATTTGACAAACAATGACAGTGAGAAAAAAGGTTTTCTTGCCTTCAGGATTTTTTTTTTTCTTTTTAAAGCATAATGTCTCAACAAAAGTCTGTTCCCACTTTGTTTTCCAGAGTAAAGACTTCCCAGTCTATCTGTGGTATTTCAACTTTCTCCTTCCAGGTGGGACTAAACTTTTGTTCAGACTATCCCTTTTTTCTCTCATGCCTTCTGCTCAATAATCCTGCTGGTGAAGGTAGAAGATTGTTATATCTTGATCATAGATTTGATTCTAAATCTTTTGAATATCTAAAATATCCTGTTTCACCAGTTTTTGAGAATGCCTCAGCAGAGGTATTATCCTGCGAAGGCATCATTTACATTTGAAATTATTTAAATTCTCACCAAAAAAAATTATGTGTGTTTATTAGCAGCCAATGACAGAAAGATTTATTTGAAATTTGAAATTATTTAAATTCTCACAAAAAAAAATTATGTGTGTTTATTAGCAGCCAATGACAGAAAGATTTATTTGTAGGAAAAGGTTTTAAACTGTAAATGATGACATTAAAAGTGTGTTTTATTTAAGGGTAGTAGTATACCTAGCACTGTACGAACAAGCAGTATTAGATGGCCCCCTCTGTAAACACTCATAACCTAAACAGATGTTCAGAGCAATGCAGTTGTGAAACACTTCACAGTGGCCCTAGTATGACTGTCTCTCTGAGCATTGCAATTGACATTTAATGGTAGGACAGAGACGACTTTCTCTAGGTGGCTTAAGGTTTTTGTTCTTCACAGAAGAAATTAGTTTTAAAGAACAAGTGGAATTCAGTGAGACCAACTGCCCAGGAGCGAGAAAGGACGTGGAAGAAAGTCTGAAGACAAGAGCCGGCTAAACAGACAAGGGAGGAGGAAGGCTATGGGCTTCAGGGAGCAGGATGAAAGGAATGTGATGGGGAAGAGCAATGTAGCCAGAAGCAGAGTTGTTCAGAGCCTTGAAGTTTGGGATGAAGAGCCTGGACTTGAATCAGGCTCTGAGAAGTCCCTTACACTACAAGCTTAATGGTACATTAATAGGAAATGTACTTACAAAGCTGCAGCATTTAAGAGAGAAAAAATAACATGTACAAAATGGTCTATAGATAAGGAATATTAATTTGACATGCAACCCGCCATTTAGTTAGTAGCCATCTTTTGGTTGGCACTGCTTTTATGGCAAAAGCATACCTGCACAGTGAAGTTTATCCAGAGTGTACAGTGAAGAAACAGATCCACATGGCATTGATTTTTTTGCAGTGGAAAGGCATGCAACACACCATCTTTGTGACTATAACTTGTTTCCTGTGTAGTTTTATGCTCAGAATTAGGACAGGTCAACTATGGGAAAATGGAGACAGCCCTCAGTTTTGTTTTAACAGCCAGGAGCTTGTGGTCACTGGCATTTTTTTTTATTTGAAAGCAGCTTGAATAGTGCAAGGTGTTTCAGTTTGTCTGTGTGGTAGTGTGCCTTGTAGTAGAGCGATCCAAATTAGCTTGCATGCCAAAAGCAGCCCAGCTGCAAATTCACAAAGCTCTGTGTGGGCTGCTTTTCTCAGGAGCAAAACAAGGTAACTTATTCTGCCGTTGGAAGGCTCCAGAGTCATTCAAGATGTTTTCATTGCCCAAGTTCATTTGCATCTTAGCTCTGCGATCACTGCATGGCAACCTGCAGTGTGGAAAACTCCAACAGTAATTTTAAAAGATGACTCAAGATGATAATAAGGAAAGTACAGATTTGAGATGCACATAATATGAATTTTCGCGGAATCTGTGTGTTTCGTTGTTTCATCCATTACAGAGGATTTGCAGGGGACATTTAAAGGTTCTCTCAAGCAGAATTAGCACTGGTAGTGCTGACTGGATTACAAGGGAGAGCAGTGGCCTAGAACCTTATTTTCTCTGTATATGTGTTGATGTTGCCTAGTGAGCATTGTGAGTTAGGTCTGCAACTGCTGGAAACTTCTGTTGTTCCCACAAAAAAGCACTGAAAGAGATATGAATGTTTCCCTTGATCCAGAAATTGTCGGATATTAAAGGCTAGGTTTTGTCCAACCCTCTGTTTTCCCTTTCTATTTGACATTTTTTTAAAAAAACCCAACACAAACAAACAAGCAAATAGAAAAAAAAACCCTGAAACAACTAATGGTCTCATTAGTTTCAGGTAACTGAAATCTATTTGATTTTGTAAACCTACTCAGTTAAGAGAGTGCCCTCTCCCTGTTGTCCAAGCAGTGATCAAGACAGAGGTTGTTCATAATGGACCTGAGGCAGGCCATAAAGGATCCATACTTACTTTCATTTTTATTACTGTAATTCAGGCCTTATTTGTTTTCCTTGTTGGCTAAGGATAGCTTGGATATGATGTCATGGTGGCCAATGGCTTGATGGTTTTCACTTCTTAGAATACTACACAGCAGCACAGTGAGCAGGGTGATAAGTGTGTGTGCACCTTAGTATGTCTATGGGTACGTATGTAATGTTTTATTAACATATAAACCAAGCATAATCCCAAAGTGCAAGCAGAATGGCAAGCTTGTAATGGTCATTAAAGTTCACTTCCAGCTTGAATAGTAACCCTGCTGTCTTTTCGGTACATATCTCGTAGAGCAGTGGCTTGTTAATGTTTGGACAGTGTCTTGAAGGCGGAAAGCTTTTTTTGAGTGTTGAATATTGTCACTGTTACTCATCTCTTACTGTTATATGTCACTTATGGACAGCTAGTTGGGGAGATCGTGCAGCTGAAAATGGTTATTCTGTTTATAGGTCCATATACTCCTGAGGCAGAACTTTTCAGTGTATTGTATTATTTCTAATGCTTTATTCCCTTTTGCTTTAAATTTTTCAGAATTCAGTTTCTCTGATAGCAAAGACCCCCTTTCTCCATCCTAGCTGCTGTATGGTTTAACACCCTTGCTCGTTTACCCCACGTTTCCATTGCTACTGTCACAACGGTTTATGGGGCTCTTCTGTAAACTGGATCTGTGGGGTGATCTGAGGTGAAATTGCCTTTTGTGATGTTTTTGGAAACGATTTTCTGAGCTAACTCATCCTTGGGGTTATCTTTTGCGATCTTGAAGTATTAGAGCAAAGTTAAACCTGTTTCTGAAGGTGCCCATATTACCAAGAATAATGATTCATGTAAATTTATCCTCTGAAGCCTATACACTCAATTGCAGTGAGAGTGAGATAGCTCAAAGCATAAATGGGATGGGTAAAACGAGCATCTGATATACAGCTAATTGTTAGAGGAAAATTGAAAGAAAGCTAAATCAGCAGAATTATTTGAGTTACACTCACGGAATGCAAAAGAAGAAAAAAACGCTGTGCCCTGGTGCACAGTAAACAGTGTGTTTCCCTACCCACACCCATATGTGTGGAAGCATTTTCTTCCCTGGCGCGCTGCTATACTTGCTTATGCCAGTGAGACTTAATGGTACGCTCTTACTGATGCGCTGCTACTGGCAGACTACCCTAAGGCAGTCAGTCCCACCCCTCTGCCCCTCCTTTCTCCCTCTCTTCAGTTTTGGAACTTGAAGCTTTATTGCACTGTGGAGCACATCAAGGAGGGCGGTTGTCCCTAACGTAAAGGACAGGTGCAACTTGGGCAACGCTGCACACAAATACATGTATGTACATATATGCAGACATACAGACATATATATCTACCTGTCCATCCGTCTGTCTGTCTAGCTATCTAGGGTTTTTTTCTTTTCCAGTTAAAATACACTTCAATGCATTTTACTGGTGTTTACAACTCCTATGATTAAACTAAAAAGAGTTACTTGAAAACAATTTTGCATGCCGTTCGGACCCAGTAAATATCACTGTTGCGATGTCTTGATGTAAATATTGAGGCAACATTTCACTCCCAGTTCATATGTAGTATCTTGTGATGTTTCAAATGTTTGAGGTCCTTCCTTGTGTGAGTAGAGTTCTTTTCCCTTTTTTTTCCCAGGCATACTGGAGTGCAAGTGCAAATTTCCATAAAATTTAAATAAGGTACTTCCTGTAATAATGAATAATTGTGGCTGCTCTCTGGTCTGTATTGTAATTAACCATGATCAGACTTGTTTGGGGGAGATATTGTTCCTGTTATAATTTGACAGGCTACTGTGATTTTGCCAGATTAAACAACCTGCAGCATTTACTTGCAGAGTTACAGGGACAAGATGCACTCTTGCTGCAGCAGCTTCTTCTTAAAAGCAGCAGAAGAATGAATTGAAAGCTAACTGTGAAGGGCCATCAGTTGTACCGGTGAATACAACCCTATTCAATTTTTGTAGGTTGTAGTGACTCTTTCCCTAGTAGTGTTCACAATATCGTACAATGTGGTACTTGTGAATTAAACAGTAAAATCTGGCATTGTGGCTCCGAAAGGGCAAAGTGATCCTTGTAATTTTCATTTATCAGATATTTCTACATGGTAAATAGAATATCTCTGGAAAAAAAAAAAGGGGGAGGAAAATCCCAAACAAAAATAAAACCAGACCCAGAACTACAGAAGAACCATGAAAAAACAGCCGAAATAAAAATACTTTCTCTTTTAGAAACAGCAAGTGACCTTGTGCTCAAGCGCAGATGCTGTATGCCGTAGAGTGGTCTCTGTGGACTTGGTAGCATTGTGTCTGGCCACTTGGTCAGCTTCTCTGCCTCTCTCCTTTTTTGGGTTAAGAACTGTTCAAAACATTACTGTCTAGTTACTGTGGTGTCTTTCATTTAGATTCTGTTTATTGACTAAACCACAAGGATTCCTGCCCAAAGTACCAGGCAGCCTACGCTTGAATGATTTTGATTTTCTAACATCAGCCCTGGGGTTTATTTGAAAAATGTACATACACTGCAGCTTTAACAAGTCAACTGACTGCATGATTTTGACCACGGAGTAAAGTATATCTGAAGATCATTAAATTAAAAAAGGAGGGGGGAGGAATAAATGTAGTAGTCATTGTACCAGCACTGTGCATGTGTGACACATGTTTTTTGTCTTTTCATCTTCCACAAGAGCCAGAAAGTTTCCTGCCGTTCTCTTTCCAGCTATTGACAAATGATTGCCAGATGTGAGATCTTTGCAGTGCTCTTTCCCCTTCACAAACCTGCAGTGATGGGATATTTGATTCTCCCTTGCCCATTTCATCTCCTTTCCACATCTGCCAGGGACACACAGGCAATACATCCCTACATGAGAGTTTAAAGTTTATTCAGCTCCTCCACTCCCCCAATAAAACATTCGGAGACAACAGAATGAGGTCCATGTGACTCTCCATAAATCTCAGTGCATTTCAGGGTAGGTTGTTTTTTTTTATTTGTAGGCATCTAGATAAGTTTGATTTATTTCTTGGTGTGTGTTTTATAGATAAACTTATACACACATATATATCTATGTGCATATGGAAGAGGTAATGCGAGTTTGAGACTGCTCAAGAGTTCCTGTTGTTGTCACATTATATGAATCTCTCCTCCTCCTGATGCTGAAAACAAAGCATAACATTTTACAGTATCATCTGCTAAAGTGATTGTAATGAGCAACTGAAAGAACATCGATGATGACCTCTGTGCTGTGAAAATTTTTAAAACACTTTTTAAGAAACACACGAGAAAAAGCATGCCTGTGACAGATTGTCGATTATACGTTACCTCTCACTTTCCTCCAGTCCTGCTACTGGATTTTTAGAAAAATTCTGAAGAGACTTTCCTTCAAAGTAATTTTTAATATCTAAGTGAGGAACTAAATTTTATCTTAACAGAAATAATCCTTGAGAGGCCACACACATAATCAGACTCATGTACAAAGCTTTTCTGGCACTGCTATCTAGAGTTAGTATTGATGGGGGATATTTTTCACTTCCAAGTCTGCCTTTAAGTATGTTTAACAAAAAAAAAAAAAA